>CM062809.1:653500808-653913308 GCA_031772625.1 Pinus tabuliformis
AACGCTTGAGTAGTTCTGGATACTTCTGCATAAAATTCTCATCCTCCCATGTGGAATCTTCAGCGGATAAGTTCTTCCACTTGATAAGATACTCTGAAATTGATCGATTTCGTAGCTGTCGAGTTCTTGTTTCTGTGACTGCTTCCGGTTCCAATATAATTTTTCCTTCCTCGTCAAGTTCTGGCAATATTGTTTGAACTGGGAGCTTGTCGCCTATAACCTTCTTTAAACATGAAACATGGAAAACTGGGTGCAATCGAGAAGCTGCAGGAAGCTCCAATTTGTATGCCATAGTACCAATCTTTTGCAACACCTTGTACGGACCATAATACTTTGGTGATAATTTATTATCCTTCTTAGCTTGCTTTAGGGACATTTGCTTATATGGTTGTAGCCGTAGGAATACCCAATCACCTACATCAAAACTTCTTTCACTGCGATGTTGATCTGCCTGTTGTTTCATTCTATTTTGTGCCAACACGAGGTTATCCTTTAAGAGTTGGAGGACTTGTTGTTGATGTTCGATGTGATGTTCCACTGCCTGAACCTTAGAATTTTCTCTTAAATATGATGTGATGGATGGTGGTTGATACCCATAAAGTGCCATAAATGGGGTCATTTTTGTTGCTGTATGGAAGGAAGTGTTATACCACCATTCAGCCAGAGGCAACCATTTGACCCATTGTGTCTGTTTATCAGATACAAAGCAACGAAGATATCCTTCCAAACATTTGTTTACTATCTCAGTTTGCCCATCAGATTGAGGATGATAAGATGAGCTATGAGCTAACTGAGTACCAAGACAAGAAAATAATTTTGTCCAAAAATTTCCAGTGAAAATGGGATCTCTGTCACTTACAATAATCTTTGGGTTTCCATGTAGCTTTTGAACTGTTTCCATAAATGCAGTAGAAACTGTACTGGCTTTAAATGGATGTGATAATGCACAAAAGTGTGCATACTTGGTAAGTCTGTCAACTACCACCATGATGACACTCTTTCCCTCAGACTTGGGTAAACCTGTGATAAAATCCATTGAAACCTCCTCCCAACGTTGGCTTGGAATGGATAAAGGTTGTAATAGACCCGGTGTCTTAATTGTTTCAACTTTATTTTGTTGGCAAACCAAACATTCCGCCACAAACTTTTGAATATCTGATTTAAGGCCATCCCAAAAAAATTCCTTCTTAACCCTGTGGTAAGTTTTTAAAAATCCTGAGTGCCCTCCTAAGGGAGAAGTGTGCAATTCCATAAGAATCTTTTGTTTTAGCTGGGAATTCTTACAGAGGTATAAGCGATCTTTGTACCATAACGAATCATTTTTCCAGCTAAATGTATCAGAAGTACTGGAATCTTGTTGTAGCTTTCGAATAAGTGCCCACACTTCTTCGTCATTCTTCCATTCCTCCCTTGCTTCGTTTATCCAATCTGGTTGGATAATAGAAATGGCACACAACAATGCTTCCACATCCTCATCCTTTCTTGAGAGTGCATCTGCCACCACATTTTGCTTCCCTTTTTTGTAGATGATTTCAAAGTCATAACCCAACATCTTTGTGACCCACTTTTGTTGCTCTTCAGAGGATAATCTTTGTTCTAAAAAGTATTTAAGGCTATCATGATCCGTTTTTACCTTGAAGTGTCTTCCCATTAGGTAGGGTCGCCATTTCTTAAGTGCATGGAGTATTGCCAACATTTCCTTCTCATAAATAGCTTTGCTTAAAAACTTTCCCTTGATTGGACGACTTTCAAAAGCAATGGGTCTTTCATCTTGCATTAGAACAGCACCAATTCCATTTCCTGAAGCATCACATTCCACAATAAAGGTTTTTGTGAAGTCCGGTGTAGCTAAGACCGGTGCTTGGCACATTGCCTCTTTAAGATGTTCAAAGGCCTTTGTTGCTTCCGGAGTCCATGAAAATGAATCTTTCTTCAATAATGTTGTTAGAGGTGCTGCTATTCTCCCATAATTCTTAACAAACTTGCGATAATACCCTGTCAACCCAAGAAATCCTCGCAGATGCTTTATGGATGTGGGGATTTTCCATTCCTTAATGGCTTTAATTTTGCTAGGGTCTACCTTAACTCCTTCATGAGATACAATATGACCCAAATATTCCACCTCCTGGACTCCAAAGAAACATTTGGATCTTTTTGCATATAATTGTTTCTCCTCCAATAGTTGTAGCACCTTGTCAACATGTTCAACATGATCCTTCCAAGACTTGCTGTAGATTAGTATATCATCAAAAAATACTAACACAAATTTTCTAAGGAATGGTTTGAAAATTGAATTCATCAAACCTTGAAATGTTGAAGGTGCATTGGTAAGGCCAAAAGGCATGACCAAAAATTCATAATGACCCTCATGAGTTCTAAATGCCGTTTTCGGAATGTCTTCAATCTTCATTCTGATTTGATGATATCCCGAACGAAGATCCAACTTGGTGAAGTAAATTGATCCATGCAATTCATCCAGTAATTCATCAATGACAGGAATGGGGAACTTATCTTTAATAGTGAGCTTGTTGAGCTCCCTATAATCTGGACACATGCGCCATGATCCATCCTTCTTGTGCACCAATACTACTGGAGCTGAGAAAGAACTTTGACTCGGTTGAATTATACCAGCCTCTAGCATTTCTGCAACCATACGTTCAATTTCACTTTTTTGGACATAGGGATATCTGTACGGCCTGATGTTTGGAGGAACACTTCCTGGAATCAGATGAATAGCATGATCATGATCACGCATAGGTGGGAGACCTTTGGGAGTCTCAAATACCTTGGAATGATTGTCCAGGACTTTTTGGAGATCTGGAGAAATAGATGATTCCAATGTGGAAACATCTAGCGAACATAATTGTGCAATTACACCTCTTTGCTCCTTTTTTAGAAGCTTTGTCATGCCATTAGAGCTGATTATCTTTCCTGGTTTCCCTGCAATACCCCTTAATTCAACTTCCTTTCCTTCCACAGAAAATTTCATGAAAAGTTCTTGAAAATTAAAAGCTATTGTACCCAAGGATTGTAGCCATTGGACTCCTAGTACAACATCAGCACCTCCCATTGGAATGGAAAGCATTGGGCTAGTCAATACATATTCTCCCATGGATAGCTTGATATTATGGCACTTTCCAGAACAATTTATTGTTCCTCCATTTGCAATCATCACTTGACACTCTGGTGCTGGATATAGGAAGCAATTCAATTCTTTTGCTACCCTACAATGAATAAAATTGTGGGTGCTTCCTGAATCAATCAACACTATTACCTTTTTCTTCTTGATTTGTCCTTCTATCTTGATGGTTTGAGGAGTGGTAATTCCCGCCAATGCATTACAAGATATGGTCGGATTTATTTTTTCTTCATCTAGGCTTTGTTCCTGGAATATATCCTCTTCTTTTGACCTTTCTTGCTCCTTTTCTTCTTCCTCTTCACAATCTATGTAGAATAATTTCTTCTCAGCACACTTATGACCTTTTGTGTATTTGCTATCACAATTGTAACAAAGCCCTTTTGCTCTTTTTTCTTCCAATTGTTGTGGTGTCAACCTTGTAGGTTGTGGAAGACTATGGGCAACAACACTTCCGTCTTTATAGTTGTGAATGGTATGCTTCCTAGTTGCCATAATTTTGCTTTCCATTTTTCTTGCTAACCTGAATGCCTTCTCTAATGAATCAGGTTCCCAAAGGCGCACATCATGTTGGATATTATCCTTTAAAGACCCTATGAACACATCAATCCTATGCTCCTCTGGAATATCTTTTACCCTTATGTTCAATTTTTGGAACTCCTCAATGTGCTCCATTATTGAACCCTTTTGTTTGAGACTTATCAATTGGCTAAAAAAAGTGTTGCTTTTTGTATCCTCATAATGTGCTATCAATTCTTCCGTAAAAATTGCCCAAGTGATAAATTGTTTACGAGAACAAAGCCATTGATACCATACAAACTGATTTGGTTCCAAATATAAAGTTGCCATACGTACCTTTTGTGTGTTTTGCACATTATTGAGATCGAAGAATTGCTCCATCTGTAATATCCATGTGGCGGGATCCTTGCCATCAAACTTCCTCATATCGATTTTTGGAATGTGGTGATTCTTCGATCCAACATTAGCATCTATGGAATCATGATTAACATTTCTTTTGTTCTCATCATGAGTTTCCTTTACTACCTTTTCACCATTAGTAAGTATTTCTTATAGAAAATTAGTCAAATCTGTCTTCAAATCTGCCATGCATGTCTTCAAATTTGTGTTCAAATCTATCTTCAAATTGTCCACCTTAGCTTCCACGCCATTTATCTTAGCTTCCACGCCATTCATCTTAGCTTCCACACCATTTATCTTAGCATCTGTTAACTTTTGTGAGCGTGACATTTGTTGCACTTGTTCTTGTAATTTTGATATATCATGTAGCATTTCTTCCTCTTCTTCATGAGTCATGCTAGAGCTTTCAGGTTCCTTACTAGGTGTTTGCATTTTCTTTCCTCGGGGCATCAGTTACCGATAATAATGCTCTACTATGCCCTTTGAATTCCTTCAAAATAAATTTTCAAACCAAGCTTAAGCAAAAATTTAAAAAAAATCTACACACCTTTTTTCACTTTGTAGGAGCTCGATATTGCCTCTGATGTATCTTTGTACTTTCCAATCATATAGTTCTGAACTTGTGACCTGTAGTAGCTCTCTGTGTCCTCTTTCCAATGCCACAAGTCTGACCCAAATTGGATTCTCCAAGGAAGAGTTATGCGAAATCTCCCACAGTGACTTGATTATAGACTAGTTCAGTAGAGCGAACTTGTACGACGTGCCACGAGTCACTGTTTCAACCTTTGGATCTGAAAAACACCCACAAGAAACTAAATTCCGTCCTCTTTCTGTACCTTCTTACGAAATTTCAATCCGATCCCTAGAGAGAAAGTTATGACGATTTTCCCCAGGTCACCTGTTTTGAATGTAATTCAGGAGTCTGCAAAAAGACCAACTTCCTCAGATCATATCTCTGCAAATATAGTGCGAAAAGCTCTGAAATTCGGACCCAAGGTTCAGCGCGATTTCTTCTCAAATGGGTTTTTTTTTGCGACTTCTGAAACGTCACAGAAAAAAGTTATAGCGAAAATTCCACGATGACCTGTTTGGAGCAGCGAAACCCTAGAATCCAAAGCTCTGATACCAAATGTTATGAAACCAGCTCAAGAAAAGATAGAAAAGAAAGATCAACGCCTTAGAATTCAGCCTCTTCGAGGGGGAAACCTCCTTTACATTACATAAATGAACAATTCTTGGATGATACAAATGACAAAACCTCCTTTCTATATATAGGAGTCTAAGGAGTCACAATATAATCCAGCCGACCTAACAATAATAATATAAAGCCACAAAAATAATAATAGAGGGATTCTATGGGGCACAGAAATAACAATATGGGGGTAATAGGGGCACAACAATATAAATAAGGGGTATAACTACCATAGTAATGGGGTAATCACTAGTATTATAGGGACCCAACAATTCCATTCTTTAATATAATGCATCCTATCTCATTTAAAATGTTTCCTATCTACAACATAAGGGTACCTTTTTAGTGAAGGAGATTATCTTAGTCATACTATAGATCTTTCACTTCCTCCTTCTTAGGCTTCTTTGTCTCAGGCTCTTCTACTTCTCCAGTAATATGGGCTTCTTCCTTATTTCTCTTTTTATTTTCCCTTTTAATATTAGGACAATCTCTTCGATAGTGCCCATATTCTTGACATCCATAGCATTGTACCTTAGCCATGTTCTTCTTCTTTTAAGGACCAAATTTTCCAAACTTTCCTTTTCTTCTTGACATCGGAGCATATACTTGATTTTTCTCATGTGATCCTACATCAGTCTTTGCTTTCAGTCTAGTTTCTTCGATCTTACATAGAGACAATAGATATTGTAATGGATTAGATTCTTTCTTCCCATAAATACTTGAAGTAAAGTTACCCCATTCTTCTGGTAGTGAATTTAATACCATTGTTGTCATTTCTCTATTAGACATGACTTCTCCCAAATCTTGCATTTGATCTCTTATCTCTGAAATCCTCATAAAGTATGAGGTTATTCCATCTTCCTTTGCCATATTTAGCTTGTATATTTCCTTCCTTAATGAGATTACTTCTCCTGCAGTGCTTACGAAAAACAACTATGCCAATGTGTCATATATAGCTTTTGAAATGTTTAGTTTTGATACATATGGGATAAGAGAGTCTTTGATGGATTCTATGAGAATCCTTTGGGCCCTCACTTCTCCCTTCATGAATCTAACATGTGCTTGAGTATCTTCTTTGGTAGGTTGGGCTATTCACCCCTTGATGTGATCCATGAACTCATTCTCAATGAGATTTAGGTATGTTCTTTTCTTCCATGTAAGGAAGTTTGAAGCCCCAACCAATTTGTTACTTTCTTTGCAAAAAGACATTTTGATAGTATCAAATGAAGTCATAAAATCACTTGAGAATTTGTTGCTTGATTCCTCCTTAATATTGATTTTGATATAAGATTACTCCAAATATTGAGAGAGAGTTTGCTTCACAATCATTCTTGAATGATCTAGCCTTCTTTCAATGATGACCTTGGAAATGCTTCTAGGGTTTCGATCTTTCTTCTTGCTGCCTTCTTGAAGGTGATCTTTGCTAGAGTGTATTTCTTCGATCTAGGGATTTGGTATGATGTGATGAAGATCTTGATCTCTTGCTTGGTGTCCTTTTATTTTCTTTGATCCTTATTTGAAGCTTGATCTTTGGGTGTCTTCTTGCTTGAATGCCCCTTCTTGAATTCAACACCTAAGCTTTGATAGCATGTTGAGAAATATAGGGCATCATAAGTTAGAAGATTTCTCTTCTTGATAATTGCTTGTGATATACTTTTACTTCTTTGATTATGATCTTCTCTTTGTGATCATGATTATGTTGATGCCTATATGTGTATACATGTATGTATGTATGTATGTATGTATGTAATTTCTGACAGGGTCATGGATCATTCCTGCGGAGGAATGATTGCTTATGCAGGTGAATGGCATGACGAGGTTCCTGGTCTTATGGGAATCAAGTGGGAAGAGCATTCATTACAAATATATGAGGTCAGCATCAGGTGGATATGAATTGATATTGTATGCTTGTATTATGCCTATGTTTATGTTATGAGAGATAACATTGAGGGATACATCGATCAAATGAAAGCAATATGGTATGTGACACGTTGGGACAAGCTTGGAATAGACACAAGAAGCAAGGTTTCTTAGTAGAGACAATGTGCTTTTGGATGTGAGGTATTATTGTTGTGCATATGTTGTATATTATGCGTCTATGATGTTGTGTGCATGCAGTGTTGTGCATATATAGTGTGTACATGTTGTTTATGCGATGTTATGTATAGGGTGCTACAGATAGTGTTGTGTGAATGTTGCATATGCAGTGCTCAGTATAGATGGTGCTATGTACATGATGGGTATGCAGTGTTGTGTGCATATGGTGTTGTGCACATGTTGGATATGCAGTTCAATGTACATTGTTAAAATTGGAAACTAGGGCCGAACTTCATGTGGGTCATATTATTCATGGCTGATAATATTTTTATTAGATTCCTCTCATCGAGAGGTGTAGGGTTGATCTAAAGATTCATTGAGATATGAATTTATTTTGATTATGGAATTATTATCAAGCTGGCCTACAAATTATGTAGGCTCAAGAAGCCCAAATGTCATGTCTATTCAACCTCTACATTTTAGTATAAATAGAAGAGGACTTCAAGTCATTTCTACAAACACTTGGATCTCTTCCTCTCTTTACTTGTCTTTGGGTTTTAGTAGGAGGAGAGATCCTAAGGTGATGCCAGTGAAGCCAATGATGCCGGTGAAGCCAATGATGCTGGTGAAGTCGATGATGATGACGTCGGTGAAGCCGATAATGCCGGTGATGCCTGTGATGCTGGTGAAGCCGTTGATGCCAGTGATGCCAATGATGTCAGTGATGTTGATGATGATGATGTCGGCTGATGCCGATGATACTGGTGTCGCTGATGCCGATGATGCTGATGCCGTTGATCTAGGGTTTGCTGTTGTTGATGTAAATCAGATTTACGTATTATTTCTCTCTGCTGAATTATTGAAGATAAAAGAAGATTTGATCAAAGGGTTTCCCCACACATTGTGGGTTTTTTCCCTGGCTAGCGGCCACATCTTGTGTCTCTTGTCTTGTCTTGTTTTATGTTGATTGTTTAATGTTCTATCTGCACTTTACTTATGCACATGTGATTGCTAATCTATGAATAATAATAAGAAAGAAAAGTAAATTGTTCTAAGCATAGAACATACCATAACTTAACATGGTATCAGAGCTGAGGTGAAGACAATTCCCAAGCAAGAGTGAAATAACAATCACCGACAACAGTTGGGACAAGACAAAAGGATCAATGGGTTCAAATTCACCGAGGGTGAAGTGGAAGCAGAGCATATTATCATAATGGTGCAGCGGAAGTTTTTGATGGCCTACTTAAAGATCACTTCATTGGGAAGTTCAAATCTAAGGGTATAGGGAATGTTACCCCTCAATTGAATGAAGGTAACTCGATTCATTTACACAATCTATTTTATGTATCTGATCGCAAGAAGAACCTGGTGTCCATTTCAGCAATGGAAGTCAAAGGTTACAGGGTGGCACTCATTGATGGAAAGGTACGTGTTTGAAAATAGATTTTTTCAAAGATGTTTTTGAGTTCAGGGTTGTATCAAGTTGCTGGAAGTCCACTGGGGACCATGTCCATTGACACAACACCGGAGGTCTGTGAGTCAGATGGTGACAGGGATGCTTGAATTCAAAAAGAGCATGAAGGTACATGTCTGAGATGTACCAAAGGAAAATCTTACAAGGGGACCATTCCCCTCATGTAGCAGGTCCACAGGTTTGGAACAACCAGTGGAGTTTGAGATTCATGCACGGGAACCTCATGTATACAGGTGGAAGAAATCCCTCTATGGCTTGAATAAAACACCCTGGGCGTAGTATGAGAGGATTGATAGTTATTTGATGAAGCTGAGATTCACTAGGAGTGAAACCGATCCAAACCATTCCCCGAAGGTTGTGGATGATATACCTCTCGTACTAGCACCTCATAAGGATGACCTATTTCTGACAGGTGCAAACCCTCTCATTTGTAGAAGTAAGAGGGAGTTAGATTCCGAATGTGGAATGATAAACTGCAAGCCTGTGACTAGCTCAAGGATATAACTTTCAGAAGTTATATGGTAGTGATTTCAGACCAGATTTGGGAAATGCCTCTGAGTTTCATAAACTCAATCACGTTGATGTTCTTGGTGAACTTCCGTCCAGACATATGTTTTGCAGTTAGCATGGTGAGCTCATATTTGGTTGAGCCTCACTGGATTGGTGCCAAGAATCCTCTGAGATATATTCAGGGCACAATCTCTCATGGATTGAGATACACTGCTGGAAATATGAAAAATGCATGATTATTCGAATGCTAAATGGGCAGGATTGTGGAGGATCACTAGAGCACTTCTTAGTGTTAGTTCTCTTTGGATTATGCTTCAATATCATGGATGAGCAGGAAGCAGAAATCGGTTGTTATAAGTATCGCCGAGACCGTATACATAACTACGAGTATGACCTCGTATGAAGTTGCCTGGTTGTGGAAACTCTTCAGTGAGTACACATGATGAATACCATTGTGATTCTCTGTGACAACCAAAGGTGGGATTTGATTATTGAGGAATCCTATGTTCAATGATTGCTCCAGCAGATAGACATCAGATACTGCCTTATCTGGGATATGGTAAGTCGATGAGCAAGGAGGCTCCATCCCACTGAGATGATGTATAGGTCAGAGCCCTAGGAAAAGATCAAATTTGTGATTTTCCTGAACGACTTGGAGTCATCGAGAGACCCTTGTGAAAGGGTCCCACATGTTTCATACATTGAGCTCTGGGAGCTCTGGGGACTTGCGGTTCTTACTGGAGCAACATACAACCACAAGGTGACTCACCCTCCCTAGGTGGTGCACACTGTGAACAAGATGATTCACTCTCTTGTGGAACAAGATGATTCGCTCTCTTGTGGGACAAGATGATTTGCTCTCCTGTGTAGCAGGATGATTATTTCTCATGTGAGGTCTGGATGATGTGTTCTCCATGAAAATTGTGTAGCAGGATGATTATTTCTCCTGTGAGGTCAGGATGATGTGTTCTCCATGACAACTATGTAGCAGGATGATTAGTTCTCCTGTGAGGTCTGGATGATGTATTCTCCATGACGACTATGTAGTAGGATGATTAGTTCTCCTGTGAGTTCTGGATGATGTGTTCTCCATGATGATTATGTAGCAGGATGATTAGCTCTCATATGAGGCCTGGATGATGTGTTTTGCATGGCGATTGTGTAGTAGGATGATTATTTCTCCTGTGAGGACGGGATTGATTAAGTTCTCCTGTTGAGGCATCTTACCCATGCAGTCTGGGACTCATGGGAAGTACCTCCCATCTGATCAATGAGCAGGGAAATGAGGATAGGGACCATAGTAGTATCGCTGGACACATCGTTGTATCTACCATACTCCCTATGCTAGGATGACCTTCATTGATCTGGGATCAATGATACTAGTCTGGGACCAGTGGTAGGAGTTGTACCCACTATGACACTAACTTCGGGTCGGTTGAGACTGGTTTGGGACCAGTGGTACATACTTTGAGACTAACCTCTGGTCAGTGTAGTACTGGTCTGGGACTAGTGAGAGTGGTACATACTATGACACTGAATTCAGGTTGGTTGAGACTAGTCTGGGACCAGTGGTACATACTCTGAGACTGACCTTTGGTCAGTGCAGTACTAGTCTGGGACCAGTGAGAGTGGTACATACTATTATGCTGACTTCGGGTCGGTTGAGACTGGTCTGGGACCAGTGGTACACTCTCTGAGACTGCGATATTGGTCTGGGACCAGTGGTAGGAGTTGTACCCACTATGACGCTGACTTCGGGTCAGTTGAGACTGATCTGGGACCAATGGTACATACTCTGAGACTGACCTATGGTTAGTGCAGTAGTGGTTTGGGACCAGTGAGAGTGGTACATACTATGATGTTGACTTTGGATCAGTTGAGACTAGTCTGGGACCAGTGGTACACTCTCTGAGACTGTGATACTGGTCTGGGACCAGTGGTAGGAGTTGTACCCACTATGATGTTGACTTTGGGTCGGTTGAGACTAGTCTGGGATCAGTGGTACATACTCTGAGACTGACCTCTGGTCAGTGCATTACTGGTCTGGGACCAGTCAGAGTGGTACATACTATGATGCTGACTTCAGGTCAGTTGAGACTAGTCTGGGACCAGTGGTACACTCTCTAAGACTGCGATACTGGTCTGGGACCAGTGGTAGGAGTGGTACCTACTATGACGCTAACTTTGGGTCGGTTGAGACTGGTCTGGGACCAGTGGTACACACTCTGAGACTGACTTTGAGTTAGTGGAGGATGATACTAGTCTAGGACCAGTGGTAGGAGTTGTACTCACTATGACACTGACTTCGGGTTGGTTGAGACTGGTCTGGGACCAATGGTACATACTCTGAGACTGACTTTGAGTCAGTATGATACATCCTTGATCATTTATTCTTCTTCATAATTCAGACAAAAGCAAAGCAAAACAGAACAAAGCAGAGCAGAGCAGTACAGATCAATACAGGGCAGAACAAGACAAAGAAAAATAGGCAGAATAGAGCAGAGCAGGGCAAGGGTCAGGCTGTACAGGGCAGTGCATTTGATGGATGAATAGTAGCAACCGACAGATAGATTGCAGATGAAGTTCTCCCTAGTTGAGAGGGAGTGTTAAAATTGGAAACTAGGGCTAAACTTCATGTTGGTCATCTTATTCATGGCTGATAATATTTTTATTAGATTCCTCTCATCGAGAGGTGTAGGATTGATCTAAAGATCATCTGATTCCGATAAGCATTCATGGAGAACACATCACGGCACTCCTTTTTTATATGAACGCCTCTCTTGCTTTGATATCCTGTAATATGCTTTGATATGCCTCCTTTAGTAACTCCTCTTGCTTATGGCTTAGCTATCCTGATGGCCTTGCTTCTGTCTCTTCATGGATCTGCTCTGATACCAAGAAGAATAATATTGCCATCAATAACAAAGGGGGAGATTGTTGACCTAGGTTGTCATTGATGTCAATATGGCAATATTCTAGATAGTAGATGACGATATCAAGCCAAGGGGAAGCATAGAAGATCCATGAAGAGACAAGAGCAAGACCATCAGGATAGCCAATCCACAAGCAAGAGGAGTTACCAAAGGAGGCATATCAAAGCATATTACAGGATATCAGAGCAAGAGATGCATTCACATATGCAAGGAGGTATTTGAAAGACACTTCCAAGCCAGAGGAGCCACATTGGAGCAAGAGGAGCTACAAGAGGATCCATATATATATATATATATATATATATATATATATATATATATATATATATATATATATATATATATATATATATATATATGTAATATATATATGCCAAAACTGAGTTCTCAGAGCCATAGAAGCAAATAGAGCGAGCGTTACAGAGCATATATATATGTCATATATATATGCCAAAGAAGAGGAGCACACAAAGCAGACAGAGGAAACAGAGTGTTAAGCGGCCCTTTCTTTGCAATCGTTGATAGTGATACATATGTATGTGGACCGTAACATTGCAATATAAGTTAATCTATGATCGCATCCATCGCATATCGCAAGCAGTAAAGCCTTGCCACATTGGAAGCACTGACTGCAATAAGGCTGTGGACCCGACAGGCATATTAACTATGGTTTAATACCATATCGCATCTGATCCATCGGAGCAGTGGAGGATCGGTCGTTGACCATCAACGGAGTCATGGGTCCGATATATAAAGGACCTATGGGAGTCACGAATCGTTGATTGTGATTTAAGTTGTGGACTCGATACAGTTTAGATGCAGGTGTAATATTGCTTGAAGTCCGCCCCTTAGTCTTTTGACTTGTTTTTTCTCATATTCTCTGTGTAATTAAATATTTGGCTTGCACGAGGTGTTTTAGGCCGAAAGGCTTATGATAATTGTTCCAATGGTTCAGGAGGCTGAACATCAATTAAATGGGGTGAATCATGGCGATAGTGATTGCAATTGGGACATGGCTATTCGTTAAACTATGTCGACTCTGTGTATGCCTGCCATCATTAAAAAAGGATAGCATTGTTACACTTTTTTGAATATGTGTTCTCTATGCATGATTCGGTCCTCACCATTGAATCAACATGTCCTGTGAGCATGAATAGACAAAGGAAACTATAAGCTAGGAAGTTGAAGAAGCAAGCGAGCACAAAGGAAATGACAGCGAGCATTGACGAAGCTAAAGGGCCAGCGAAGAGAGGAAACCGACAGACAGAGGAATGAGGAATAAATAAAAGATAGAAAAGCAGAGAACAATAAACTGTTGAATGTTGTTGAAGGTTGTTAAAATGTTGTGGAAAATAAACTGGAGGAGACAGAGGCAACGAGAGGATCTAGCAGAACAAAAAGAGGGTCGAAGGGCCAACAGGACAATAGACAGTCGAAAGGGAGAAGGTGCCAGCAAAGAACATAAGCTTGAACAGGAATTTGTTCTTTATGTAGAGCTTAGTGCAGCTAACAGTAGACTGACTAAAGCTGCGTGAAGACATTATCAGAGAGAATGAAGGCTATTGGAGACTATGCGTGGGTAGTGTACAGAGTTGTAAAGACTTCTTCATAAGAATATTGGTTGTCATTGATGATGTAGCTTGGAGACTGCAGTGAAGCTATAATCAGACAGAACTCAGTAGAACCCTTGAGGCTGGTGCCTCAGAAGTAAGTAGGATTGGAGTCCATGGGGCTGGTGTCTCAAAAGTAAGAAGGATAGGAGTCCTTGGGGCTGGTGCCTTAGAAGTAAGAAGGATTGGAGTCCTTAGGGTTGATGCCTCAGAAGTAGGAAGGATAGGAGTCCTTGGGGCTAGTGCCTCAAAAGTAAGAAGGATTGGAGTCCTTGGGGTTGATGCCTCAGAAGTAGGAAGGATAAGAGTCTTTGGGACTAGTGTCTCAGGAAATGTAAGGATTGAAGTCCTTGGGAGTTGGTGCTCCTAAGTCCAAGATTGGTGTCTTGGCGAAATAGAGTTGGTGCTCTGGAGGTTGGAGCCTCACCAAAGTCCAAGTTGGAGCTTGGCAACTGATTGCAACCACTTATATATTGTATCTATTTTACTGCAAAGATTATATTAATAAAAGCATTGATTATTGTTGTTCATCTTGTGTTCTGAATATAAATTGTTTAACTGGTAAAACAATAGTCGAAAAATAAATACTGATTCACCCCCCCTCTCAGTATTTCCAACAATTATTATCAAGCTGACCTACAACTTATGTAGGCTCAAGAAGCCCAAACGTCATGTCTATTCAACCTCTATGTTTTAGTATAAATAGAAGAGGACTTCAAGTTATTTCTACACACACTTGGATCTCTTCCTCTCTCTACTTGTCTTTGGGCTTTCGTAGGAGGAGAGATCTTAAGGTGATGCCAGTGAAGCCAATGATGCCAGTGATGCCGATGATGTCGGTGAATCCGATGATGCCGGTGAAGCCGATGATGATGATGCCGATGAAGCCGATGATGCCAGTGATGTTGATGATGCCGGTGATGCCGGTGAAGCCGTTGATGCCGATGATGATGATGATGCCGGTTGATGCCGATGATACTGATGTCACTGATCTAAGGTTCGCCGCTGCTGATGTAAATCAGATTTATGTACTATTTCTCTCTGCTGAATTATTGAAGATAAAAGAAGATTTGATCAAAGAGTTTCCCCACACATTGTGGGGTTTGTCCCTGGCTAGCCGCCACATCTTGTGTCTCTTGTCTTGGCTTGTTTTCTATTGATCGTTTAATGTTCTATCTGCACTTTACTTATGCACATGTGATTGCTAATATATGAATAATAATAAGAAAGAAAAGTAAATTTCTCTAAGCATAGAACATATCATAACCTAACATACATAGGTTGTTATGTACATATTGTATATGTTGATTTCTGGTAGCATTGGATGTGCTCTAAGTCTCAAATTTTGCAAGGAGGATTGGGCACATGTATTCCAAAGAACCCAGAAAGAATTTTGGGAAAATCCATCCAGAAACAGTTTTATTAAAATAATTAATTATTTTTAATGGGATCCTAAGTCTAAACTTAGGAAAATAAAAAAATTAATGGGTATTAATCTAACTGTGAATGTAACTTCTAGAAGAAGATGAGTATCAAGCAAAAAATTGTCTTAGCCATTGATTAGCTTCTAATCTGGGTCGTTGAATGTCAACGAGGAGATTATTTAAAGAGGCGTGAGGGTCACTTGGAAAGGCACATAGAGAGTGAGTTCAGAGGTTCGATTTTCTGAAGCAGAGCAGCTGCTAGGGGAATATCGATAGTGAGATTGTGTAGTGAGGGGAAATGACATTTGGGTTGGAGTATCTTCTCCAAAGCCCAAGATACACAACAAAGAGGCAGAGAGACACCAGAAGGAGGCAGCGCAGAACCCAGGAGGGGTTGACACTGAGCTAGAAGGGATCACACAAAGGCAACGTAGTTCTCCAAGAAGCAGTCTAAATTTGCTGAGGGAGCTGACATTTATGAGCTGGGAGGGCTGGAATCTACTCCAGAAGGAAAATCGATTCCCAATTGAGCTGACATAGTGACTTAGAGGCTGACACAGAGGCAACGCAGAAGTAGTCAAGGAACTCGTAGTTCAGTTGTCGGATCAACCGGAACTTGCCGGGTAGAGTGAGGTAATCTCACAAATTTCTTCTGCCATTTGATTTCTCTATAACTAGATTGTCGGGAGGGCATCCAAAATTGTATTCAAAAAACTACTGCATAATAATAAAAACCCTCAAAGTTGTTGCACCGGTTTTCCCACATTGGGTTTTTCCAGGGACATTTGTCCAAAAAATACTGTGTCATTTGTGTTGTATCTTTCTCTATTATTTTGTTCTTGTTTTGGGCATATTATTTATTTGTTGTAGGTTGCAGTGTATTAGCTTTGATCTTTTTTGTAGAAAGCAATAAATAATTTGTTTCAATAATTAACAGATAGGAGAAGTTTAATCAGTTGTTGCAGTAGGGATTTTAGTTTGCGTAATTCTCACATGGTATCAGAGCAAGTGCAGGTGAAGCAAGAAGAACAGTGCCAAAGAACCCAACACTGAGCAGAAGAGGGAGATAGAAATAGTTGCAGAGAAGCAGCAATTTGAATCCCCAGAGGGGTTTGTGCAGTCCAAGACGGGAGGGAAAAATTTCGAGGAAGTCTCTCTCTAAGTGAGTCGACAGAGAGAAGGGATTCCAGGCCAAAATATTGTTGTGGCAGAGGGAGCCGCGCTGATGTCTCAACGTGAGGAGGATATGGTGGGACACATTGTTATGAAGGTCATTTTGTTGGGCAGAAAGACATCAGAAGAGAAGAGAAGCACTGTGATGGGATTTTTCCTCAAAAGACTTCCCGTCAAGAAGTTCGTCTTCTTATTGGCTAAGTAGCAACAGTAAGAAGTGAAGAGGAGAAGTTCGACAGATTCTCATGGCAGAGATGGCAACCAGTGGTTTTAGGGATCAGGATAGATTGCATGAAGCATCCAACTATGCAATTTGGAAGGAAAGAATGTCATTCCTTCTAGATGAGCATGCCCTCAAGAAATATGTCCACAACGTGGTGGTTGTGCCTGCAAATGCACATCTGTTGAAGAAGTACAAGATATAAATGGTGAAGGAAAATAGAATGATCCTCGACGGAGTGAAGGATAATGTTTTCTTTCACATCGCTAGCAGAGGGACTGCTAAGGAGATGTGGGATGTGTTGTCTACTACGCTATATCAAGCATCTTTCGAGCAGTGGAATATGTACTTAGAGAAAAAACTGAGATCTCTCAGATGCAGAAGGGGGAGTATGTGGATCCATTCCTCACGAAGCTTCAGGAGACCCGAGATGAGTTATCAGTTGTGGGGTCTACATCTCAAGATTTCAATTTAGTTAGCCTGGCCCTCAATTATGTCTCAGATGAGTGGCAAGTCTTTGTCCAGAGTATCCTGGAAAGGGCGACTTTATCGAATTGGGATAAGATGTGGGAAACTCTTAAGCAAGAGGAGCTGAGGAGAGATCTAGTCAAGCGTAACCTTGACAGAAGCAGCATCATTGGGTCGAAGCCCAAGGAGTAGGAGAAGAATGCATCCCTTCCATCGAAGGGGCAGTAGGAGCAGTGGAGACGTAAGAAGGACATCTCAAAGATAAAGTGCTTCAGGTGTGGTGAAATGGGTCACTACGCAACACAATGTCCTCTCAGGAAGAAGGAAAAAGATGAGAAGCATGATCGAAAGGTTGCACCCGCGAAGATCGAGGAGGAAGAGTTTTCCATGATAGCTGAGATACCTCCAGGAGGGAGGTGGGCTGATTTGGAGCTATAGTTCGAAGGAGTTATAGATGGGCAGGATCCTTGAGGATCCCACCTCTTGGATCAATACCTTGCTACGGGAGCCCAATTTTGTGGTAGCAAGATGAACTAGTGTCGGATGGTGTCAAGGAGTGTCAAAAAGACAATTGCAATGGCTAGGAACGCCAGAGACTGAACAACTCAAAGCAGAGTTGGTAGCAGTGCAAATGACACAGAGCAGAGGTCAGTAATAATGCAGTAGATTCAGAGGGTCAGCGTAGAAACTAGCAGTAGTCAAGCTCCAACATTCACATGGTATCATACTGAACACAATTAGTTCAATAATTTGGGATGTTTTTTTGTTGTTGATCAGTATAAACAGCAGTTTGCAGTGCAAAGGCAATTGGCAGTGCCAGTGCCAGTGCTAGCAGTAACACGGATGCAGAAATTCAGATGGAGTTGCGGTACGGATGCAGTGTTGATAGTGGCAGGGTTAGCAGCAAAATAGATGCATCATTTGCATAGTGGTTGGTGGACACCATGTCATACATCAGCAGCGCAGAGGGAGATGCTACATAACAGGGTGATGCTTGAGTGGGAGGCATTGCCAGAGCACATTCCTCGCTAAGAGGGAGTGTTGGTTTTTGGTAGCGTTGGACGTGATCTAAGTCTCGAATTTTGTCAGGAGGCTTGGGCACATGTATTCCAAAGAACCCAGAAAGCATTTTCGGAAATTCCACCAAGAAACAGTTTTACTAAAAAAAATAATTATTTTTAATGGGACACAGTCTAAACTTAGGAAAAGAAAATAATTAATGGGAATTAATCTAATTGTGATTATAACTTCTAAAAGAAGACGAGGATCAAGCAAAAATGATCTTAGCGATTGATTAGCTTCTAATCTGGGCCATTGAATGTCAACAAGGAGATTATTTAAGGAGGCTTGAAGGTCACTTAGAAAGACACACAAAGATTGAGTTCAAAAGTTTGATTCTCTGAAGCAGTGCAATTGACGAGAGAATATCAATAGTGAGCTTTTGCAATGAGGGGCAAGATTAGTTGGGTTGGAGTATCTTCTCCAGAGCCCAGGATATGCAGCAGAGAGGAAGAGAGACGAGAAGGAGGCAACAAAGAACCCAAGAGGGGTTGACGCTGAGCTAGAAGGGTTGACGTAGAGGTTGACACTGAGCCAGAAGGGCTCACATAGAGGCAGCGCAATTCTCCAAGCAGAAGTCTGAATTTACTGAGGGAGCTGACATTTCTGAGTCGAGAGGGATGGAAACTGCTCCAAAACAAAAATTGATTCCCAATTGAGTTGATGTAGTGACTTAGAGGCTAACGCAGGGCCCATGCAGGGGCAATGCAAAAGTAGTCGGGGAACTCGCAGTTCAACTATCAGATCAGCCGAAACTTGCCGAGTAGAGTGAGGTAATCTCACAAATTTGTTCTACTAGTTTATTTATCTATAACTGGATTATCGAGAGGGCATCCAGAGTTGTATTCAGAAAACTACTACATAATAATAAAAACCCTCAGAGTAGTCGCACTGGTTTTCCCGCAATGGGTTTTTCCGGGGACATTTGTCCAAAAAATACTGTGTCATTTGTGTTGTATATTTCTATATGGTTATGTTCTTGTTTTGGGCATATTATTTAATTGGTGTAGGTTGCAGCGTATTAGCTTTAATATTTGTTTTAGGAAGCAGTAAATAATTTTTTTTAGTAATTAACAAATAGGAGAAGTTTAATCAGTGGTTGCAGTAGGGATTCTAGTTTGCATAATTCTCACAGTATATGGAGTGTTATGTACATATGGTGTTGTGTGCATGGTGTACATATGGTGTTGTGTGCATGATTGTACAAGTGGTGTTGTGAGCATGTGGTGCCATGTACATGTTGTACATATGGTACTATGTGCAGGTGGTGTTGTGTACATGTCGTGCATATGGTGTTTTGTAGATGTGGTTTTGTGTATATGTCATGCATGTGGTGTTGTGTATGTATGGAATTGTGTACACATTGTATAGGTAGTACGATGTACATGTGGCGTTGTGTACACGTTGCGCAGGTGGTGTCGTGTACATGTGATTTTGTGTACACATTATGTAGGTGGTGTTGTGTATAAGTGGTATTGTATACATGGTGTACATGTGGTACTGGTGTACATGTGGTATTATGTGCATGTCATACATGTTGTGTTGTGTACATGCGGTACTACGTATGTGCATTGTGTATTCATGGCATCATGACATGTGTATTCACTGTGTTGTACGTTTTGTACATATATGTATTGTGTTGTACATTGGGTTAAGTGTATGTATTGTGTGGTGGTGTACAACAGATGCACGAGTATGTATTTTCTTGTGTTGTAGACTCGGTGTCAATGTATGTATGGTATGTCAAGTGTAGGTGAATGTATGGCATGGTTTCGCATGCCTTGTGGGGTTGTGTGTGTGTGATGCACACTATGTCGATGTGCACATGGTTGAGGAGAAGGCACTGGGTGTTTTTCGGGTGCGGCAACCAATCCGATGTGCGTACGGAATAAATATAAAGGCATAAGTATGGATCGATGAAGAATAAGTATCAATATTTTATTTCAGTTTTATTATGCATGTGATTTATGATTATGGTTTATGTTGATTACATGTGATCTATGATTCTGATTTATGATGATTGCATGTTATTCATGATTTTGATCTATGATGGTTGTGTTTTGAGCTAACCTGATGTGATATGTTTATGCATGATGATTTGGCCAAAGATGCTAGATCGACTTGTGGTGACAGGAAGTGAACAAAATTGCAAGTATACCTTATTGACAGGCCACCAATGAAGTATTATTTGAAGTTATTTCAATTTAGTTTGAATCTAATAGATATTATGTGCTTGGCAAAGGAAATCATGAACATGCCCAGTTGGGTGGTTGAAATCGATTGCAAGAATCAGCAGCAACAGTGAAAGAAATTGGAACATGCAACAATATGTTGATAAAGCACTTTAGGAGCAGGGTCATTGTGGGACACTGGTACCCAATAGTGTTCACTGATTTCCATGAGCATTCTATGACCGGTATGATGGTTTTAAGGCAAATATATGGCTTGGTTTTTGTATCTTCTGATGCGAGGAAGCCTTGCCATGAGATGGACTGCTCAGGATGAGGGTCCCAGTGGAACTTTGAAGGTGTGTGACTACACGGAAGGGGGTGACCGGACTGATCAAGGGACTATGTAGCAGAGAAGGGAAGGTCAGGAATGGATTTGTTTCAGTCATTAGCATTGTCAGATGGAATCAAATGCACATTAGGAGTGCGCCCTCAAACATTGAGTTGGTAATTGTTCACTTAGAGGACAAGTGTAGCAGGATTATAGTGTTGGACATTAGATGCAAATTTGACCTTGCAGTGGATTATGGACTTCCTAGGAAGAAGGTGAATCCTAGTATTACTTTGAGGGTGGAGGTGTGAGCCTTTGGGTTCCCTTGTTACGGATGCAGGCATCGTATCCTTTTATTTTTTGGTTGCGAAAATATGCATGTGTATTACTGTAAATACTTTATCAATCTGGATTTATAAAGCTCCATAGACAGTATTATTATTTTCTAGGTGAAGCAAATGTGCATGAATATATGTGGTTATTATTGTAAATATCGAATGAGTTGTGTTATAAAGCTCCAGTAAACGGTATGTTTCTCATGCTTTAGCATATGGTCATTATAAATACTGTAATGAGCTATGTTATAAAGCTCCATGGGAAGTATGTTTTGTTTTTAGCAACCTTGTTGGTTATAGGTGTCATTGAACACTGAGGACTGTGTCCCCCAAGGGGGAGGGTTCTGTAATAGCCCTGGTTAAAAATTCATGTAAAAATATATAAGACCACGGTTGATGGGACACATATTCCAAGCTTAATGGTGGGAAAATACATCCTAGTAGGTGGTCATTTCAATTATTATGGCTAAGGAAATTAGAAAAGGCAATGGAAAAGACTTTGGAAAGGCATGAGAAATTTATTGGCATTTTATTTATGAAAATAATGGAAATTAGGAGAAAAGTCGCAAGTTGTATGTGAGGTGGAAATTGAAGGAAAATAATGGAAAATGAAGAAAATAGAGGTCTCATTAATAAAAAGGCTTCTAAGGATTAGTGGGTAGGCTTGGTTAGCGTGAGCTTGGTCAGTTCATTTTTGGATCTCTCATTATATTTTCTCTCTCATACTCTTGGACACTTATATTTTTCTTGGAACACTCTTGGAGTGTGGCATACTTGGAGTTTTGGGGCAAGATGACAAAGGAAGAGCAGTAAAGTGCAAGAGGACATCAAGATTAGCAGCTACAACGCGTTTTTCTTGTAGGTACCGAGTTCCATGTATGTTTCCCTCACTAGTTTTGGCATTCATGATGCATGCATGTGGTTTATTGGTCAATAAATGTCATTGGCATGGAGGATTGCCTGGATTAACAGTGGATTTGCCTAGTTTTTCCATTTCCTGGATAGTCATGGCGTTGTGGGTTTATTTCTTTGTTTTTCTAGTTGGTTCTCATGTTTACGTTAGCTTGGCTTGAGTTATTAGTTCTTGGAAGATTTGGTTGGACAAACACTCTCGAAGCCCCGTAACGGCTTGGGTTGAGTTATTTGTCCTAGAAGCCTTGGTTGGAAAAATGCTTTAGAATCCCTGCAACAGCTTGGGTTGAGTTACTAGTCCTCGAAGCCTTAGTTGGACAAACGCTCTGGAAACCTTTGGTGGGTTGGGTTACTATCCCTGGAAGCCCTGGTTGGAAAAACACTCTGGAGCTTGGCAGCAACAGTGGGTTGAGTTACTAGTCCTGAGGTCGGGTTGGAACAAACGCTCTAGAGCCCTGGAAGTCAGATTGGAACAAACGCTCTAGAGACCTGGAAGTCGGATTGGAACAAACTCTCTAGAGCCCTGGAAGGCTTGGGGAGAGACTAATCTGATGATGATTTGTGATGTCCAATCATGATTTGGAATCATTATTTGATGTGTTGAGTTGGTTTGGCCTCTGGAAGCCCTGGATGGTTTTGGATTTATGTGTTCTATGAGATCCCACATTCATGCTTGGAAAATGGCACAGGGATGAATGGATGAAGAGAGATTTGGCTCAGTCATTCTACAGTCGGGTGGAATGTGGTAGTCTCATATTAGGTTGGATTTTGCATAATTAATATGAGGTTATGTCTCCTTGTTATCTCATGAGTATTATATTGATTTATATGTGGATTATATAGCTATTGTATCCTTGGTATTTCTGTTGTTATTATGTTGGTCATGAATATGTATTATGACAATGGATATGTATGGTTCTCGTCATATTTTTAGTTGTAATTGAATGAACAATGCATCTACGGCCTAATGGATGAAATTGTTGCTAAAGTGATAAGGAAACAATGCCTCATAGCGAATCTCAAATAAGTATGACACCCCTATGCTTAGATCTATTGTTCAGACCTATAGATTGCATTCATGCCAAGTGTTTGACAAAATGTTAGTCTTGGTTGGGGATGGTTAGTCCTAGCCTTGGAGTTAGTTTTTGGTTTATTATTCTTGTCATTATCTTTTTAGGATTTCGAAAGTTACAACAGGTTCTAGGTAGTGGTCGGAATTCTAGGCTTAAAAAGTGCCTTAACTTCCCCAGACTCTGGCACAGGTCTGTTGGAAATAGCCCTTTGATGCATGCATGCAGGCTTGTGGGAGCGTCTAGAGCTCTCTGAATGCTAGCATGTCCATAACATGGGAGCATCCAGAGATTTAGTAGCCTAAAAACTCAGTGGGACCCAGGGGCTAGTTAGCAGAAAGGTTGGGATGGTTCATAGGGGTCATATTATTGATGTTGAAGGTCTGTATGGTGTGTTTCGATCGGTTCCACTTCCTTAAGGTCACCTAGAAGGTTGAATCATATCATAATAGCCTCTCATCACAAGTTTACCCTAGTTGGTCGATTACTTGGGTAGATGTGTGAGGAGAATGTTACAGTAAGTACATAAACAACTTCAGTATCCGGCATCAAACATACGTTTAGTACTTTTCCCAACACCTCATAACTTCCACCATCGTAGATCATACAAGCATATATATGTCTCTGCAGATCTTCTTTGCCTTCTCTATATTTCACAAACCATGCAAATTGTGTACGCTTCACTTCTTTTGATTTCTTCCAATAAGAAACCAACTTATTTTCCTTTGAGGAGCCACTAGTTATATTTTTCGTAATTATCTTAGGTCGGGTTCATTCAGCAGTATTTTTTGAGGATCCACCTCTAGCTCTACATGATATAACTGTTTTCTTTGGTCCAAAAAGATTCACATAAACCTTCCTTGATGTGCCTTGTCAACGCGCCCGGTCGTGGGCGTGCCTGCCAGCAGCACAGCAAGCATAGTCCTATGCCTTGCGCGAGCACGCCCGATCATGGGCGTGCCCTCCCACGACACAATGGTCATGTTTGGTACACCCATTGTGCCGCGAGAAGGCATGCCCATGGGCAGGCCTGTCGCGCCCACCAGCGACATAGTTGCCCCCTATCTGCCACGAGGGCATCGGGCAAGTCTGGCCAATGTGAATTCTTTTTCTTTAAACAGAATCTATATTTCGTTAACTAAATGTTAAAAAAAAATTAATGTAATGGGTTTTTTGTCTAGTATCCTGCATGAACATAACAACCCAGCTGACACGTAACTACTAGTAAACCTATGGGAGTTTTAAGACGTGCACTCAGTGATATTTGAACGTAAGTCTACCTAGTTTCAATTTTTTCCTAAATTTTGAATTAATAAATTGAATTGCTCATAATACAAAGAAAATATTTTTTTTTAAATGATTTGTCGGCATGTAAAAAACTATTTTCCCGAAAATTCCTCGTTGGATGGTTGAAGTAAAAAGGAAACTAACCTTTGAAATGTGATAGTCTCTCATTGAAATTGTTTTTGATCACAATGTCGCAGCTCCACAAAATCGCTCCAAGCATTTTAACAAAATATCGAGTCGAAGTAAAGGGGAAACTAACCTTTGAAATGTGATAGTCTCTCATTGAAAGTTTTTTCCATCACTATGTCGCAACTCCACAAAATCGCTCCAAGCATTTTAACGAAATATCGAGAAGCCTTGATGTGATGTGAAAAATAGTGATAACGAAATTTATTAAATTATGGAATTATTTTATCGCTTCTTGAAAGTGGTATCAAAAATAAAAATTTTAAAAACTTAATATATAGTTAATATTATGACGATACAATAATTTATGTTGCATGTGGGATAAAAGACATAATAAAAAATAAAAATAAAAATCAATTGTCTAGTAAATGTTATATAATTTAAATAAAAGATTTAGTTTAATTTTAAGAATGTATAAAATGATTTTTTTTAGAATTTTTTTTTGGAAATTAGAGTTTAAATTTTCAAGAGAAAATTTTAGTAGAAATTTTTCAATAAATTGTAGAAGAAAAATTTGGAAGGAAATACTTCAAACGAAATTTTTGGAGGGAAAATTTTCAGCGAAAATATTTGGAGGGAAATTTTCATTTTGTAAGCTATATATTATCATTAGGGGAGAGTGCATTTGTATCATTCAACCTCTTATGTTTGAAGGTCATGGATTCTCCTGATAGTGAAGTTTTTCTTTGTGAATCATCAACATCTTCATCATGTAACAACTCTATTGATATTGATGAATATAATGAAAATTCCTTCACTATGAATAGAGAGTCAAATCTTCCACTTAGTCTTAATCCTAAGGACAATGAGAACAACACTAACGAAGGGCAAGATGAAGAATTTCAAATAAATAGAGTCACATTTTCCACTGTCCTAATCCTATGGACTATGAGAGCAGCAGTGATGAAGGCTAGGATGAAGAATTTCCAATATATTGAGAGTCACATTTTCCACTTATTCCTAATCCTAAGGACTATGAGAGCAGTAGTGATGAAGGGAAGGATGAAGAATTTACAGTAAATAGAGAATCACGTTTTCCACTTATTCTTAATCCTAAGGACTATGAAAGTGATAGTGATGAAGGATAGGATGAAGAATTTTCAATATATAGAGAGTCACATTTTCCAATTAGTCATAATCCTAAGGACTATGGGAGCAGTAGTTATGAAGGGAAGGATGAAGAATTTATAGTAAATAAAGAGTCACATTTCCCACATTGTCTTAATCCTAAGGACTATGAGAGTAGCACTGAGCAAGCACGGGATGAATAATATCCATTAAATAGAGAGTCAAATTTTTCACTTAGTCCTAATTCCAAGGACTATGAGGGTAGCACTGATGAAGGGAAAGATGAAGATGTTGAAGAATATCCTCCAAGTCAATATTTCAAAAGCACAAATGATGGTAGTGAAAAATTTCCTACAACATAGGATGGTAATGAATATTTTTCAAACAATGATGGTGATGAATTTCCTATGTTCAAAATGATCATAGTGAGGATAATATTCCTCCTAATGATGATGGAAATGCTTATACAAATAATGATGAAATGATGGAGACATTGCCAACAAATACTGTATCTAGGAGTAAGAGTATACCTTTTCGTATCAATCCAAGATGTTTTAGTTATACAAGGGGTAGAGCATAATATCTCACGATAAAAAGTTTTATCAGTGATCTCATTTCAAGTAAATGTTGTTAAAAGGATTGCTTCAAACATATGGATTTAAATTTTGCATTGGAGAAAAGGAAGAGATATTTTTCAATGAATAAAAGCATGAAAATTTCATATATAATGGGGTGCATGCAATCTACATTGTCAGGTTATGATTACCATATTGGGCCTTTATTTATCTATAGAAAGGTTTTCAAAATGTTTCATTCAATTGGTAATTTTCGTTTGTCAAGAATAGAAGAAAATTTGGAGGGCTTCTTGAGGACACACCAGCGCAATTGTGGACCAAAAATAGAAGTATTTGGATGGATAGAATGTGAGATAATTGATGCCCTATGTGACCTATACAGGTTAGGCCTCGAAAAATAGGGGAAGGTGAAACAAATAAGCTTTAAAGTGATCAACAGAGGAGGACCAGTGCTTTGTCCTTCAGGAAATATGGATTCATGGAATATTTAGAGTTTGGATTGATTTCAACTTGTCAAGGAGGCCTAAAAGACAACTTTGTTGGGCATTAGAGCTTAATGGAAGTAGCTTCAAGGTCATTTATACTTCGTTCAAAAATATATGGTGACTTTTCAAGACAAGGATCTCTCTAGGAACATTCAATCATTCAAACATGGCTCAATCATGATACAAAACTATTTAGAGATTTAATTTTCACAATTTCGTTCCAAGAAAAGTAGCGAATTAACCATAGAATAGCGAAAATATCAATATCATGAATGCAGCAAAATAAAGAATCAAAATAACATTAACATAGTATTTACATGTAAGAAGAATATATCCAATCACCAATAGATTCCAATCATAGAAGCTCCAAGTCAAAGAAGAATAACCAAACATCGAAATTCATCCATTCATCCAAAAAGTCTCATCCTCAAAAGACAGTGAAAATCTCACAAGAAGATATGATCCAATCTAAGTGATGATGTTGAAATGGATTCAAATCACTTGTATTTATACACTTCTAATGAGTTTGATTTAGCTAATTAAGCCTACATTAGCCCCTATAATAAAATAATGTGAAAAATAACTAACTTTTGGTGACAAGCCCACCAAACTAGCTCATAAACAAAAGAATAAGCTTCTCAAGAGGTTGAATAATGACTAGTATATGTCGTTGGGCCTTGGAGGAGGCCTAATGGAGTCCATATGAGCCATAACGTGTAGTTGAACTCCCAAAAACAGTGGACAAGGGGTTGGCCCCGTGTAATAACTTGTGGTGCTACAAATGACATGTGGGGGCACACAAGTGTCCGCATGGGTCTCCAAACAAAACGAAGATGCTTGTAGATCGCTTGCAAGGACTAGGATGATAGTGTAGGTGATTCCACATCATCGTGCAAGTCCTGGATCATCTTCCTAGTGTATCGTTAAACTCTAGGGCCAGCTAGACATGATGAATCTGGTGCATCTTCTTCGTCCAATAAGTGAACCATGAGCAATCTGTGAATGGTTGTGGGGATCCATGGATTTTTGTTTGTTGTTGTGGAGACCCATGGATATCTACACACACCCTACATGTTCCAATGTATCCCTATGGGGTCAAGACCCCATATAGGGAGACCAAATCGAAATGGAAAGCACCTGCAATCCTGCATAAGATCCAATGTGTCCCTGTGCCTTCCAGCACACCAAGTCATTAAAGAAATCAAGTAAAAAAAGTTTATAAACCATGGATAACAAGTGAGAAATTCATAATGGAATTCCCTTCCATAGTGGGCTTTGGCATGTGCTAATGTCTCCCAACTCCATCTAGGGTTAATCAGGCATCCTATTAGGTGGTTTCCACCTCTAAAGAGGGTGCTATGTCTGTGGTACATCCTTCAAATGATGGTGGCATGTGGCATAATGATGGAATGGAGTAGGAAATGAAAGGGCGCAACCTGGATCACATGACATGTTACAAGGGTAGCTATTAAAATGGAAGCCCACACTTGGGTAAATAATGTGTAGGAGGGACAATAGTGGTGCATGAGTTACCATGGCCTTGATTTTTCCAACCTTCATCATATGCCTTTTCCCTTTTACGATTTTCTTTGGTTAATTGCTCAAAGCTCTAGGTAATGAGAGCATGATGTGTAAAGTATAGCAGTGGATACCCCCTTATAAGGTGGGGCAGTTCATCACCCATTGGGCGTTGGAACAATCATGTGTTCCTAAATGACAAAGGAGACTCATCAAGGGCCATGTAGGAACCAAGGTGATGACCATGGAATGGAGTAGAGCTCATGTCATGGTTTTTGCCCACGTGCTAAATGCTTTTGTCCAGACCATCTTTTGCATTTTGTGGTACAATTTCATGTTGACTATTGCAAATTATGCTTTTTATTTTTCTTTTAGCTACGTCAACCTCTGGGCATCATTCTAGGCCCGACCCAAGATGTGGGGCAAGGGGAGGGTGTGGCTGACCCTAAGTGGACCTAGTGGAGGAATGTTGACCCAAGTGGGATGAGAGATGATTGGGGGTGTAATGAACAAAAGGAAAGTAATATATGTGAATCAGGGAGTGGGACCACGCAACCAAAGTTTGGGTTTCCCATGTAGTACCATCCCTAAAACTAATAGGTCAGTAAAAGAGACCCCATGGGACTAGCGTGCAAGGTTAACATCCCAAAAGAGACCTAGGGGACAAGAGCACAAACCTAGACCAATCTTTCTGCTGAATTGCCCTATTAATTCATGCCCAAAGTTTCCATGACAAATAAACTAGAATACTCAATTACCAAATAAAAGGGCATACCTTTAGGTTTGGGAGGCCCAGCTTCAAAAATACGATCATGACAGATGAGTGAGGGACTACATGGTTGGCTCAAGTGGCGGAGAAATGACATATCAAGCTAGTTGGTGGTTGCACGAGGTTGTTGGCTATCGGTTGAGGACCATCATGGAGAAAGTTTTTATCCTAGGGATATCACCCACAAAATGGTGGGTAACATCTGGCTCCAACTGGAACATGATCTCTCAGGGAAAAGTGGGTGAGGCTACTTGAACGGGAGGTCATGAAAACACCAACGATATCTTGGTCACCGTAGACTTGTTACCTGCATATGTCAAAGACTAAACCCACAGGCCAACATGTTTTTATGGTGTCTTATGATCACCCATGCTTAGTGTTAGGCCTTACAATCAACAAAAAATAAAATATGCAATTTTAATCTAATGCAGCTAATCTACCATGGGAAATATCATATGTCGATAGTTTTAATGCAAAAATCAACTTGCAATGCATCCTACCCTAACATGCATATAATAAAGCTAATATTAAGTGTAATCATAAATCCAATGCAAACAACATATCATCAAATCAATATAAATATGTTTGCGTATATGATTACTCATGCAACAAATCCCAAATTGAATGCAAACCCAAAAACATGAAGGATGGCGTCGGTGGAATGTGGGAAAACATGATCTCCATCTGATGCAAAAGGAAACCCTGTAAGAAGGGGAATAGGTCAATCTAGAAGCATGGGGATTTCCCTCCTAGTACACAATGATGGAATGAAAGATCGCTCTAAATAACTCCCTATCACAATCATTTCTTATAATATTACGCTTTGTAGATTCCACAAAGTTGTGATGAGAGGGGAACGAAGGGTGAGGGACAGCAGGAATGCAGGAAATAGGTTTCTCATGGTGATGATCACATTGGAGAGGGGAGATTGTGGAGTGATCATAATCATGAGGATGTATCAAAGGAGATAGAGTATGGTCAATGAGGGGTTCTTCCTTGACACTATACTCATAAGGGGGAAAGGACTCATGGTCACTCGGGATCATTTGAAAAGGGGCAAGGGAATCACTTGTGGAAGACTTGAAGTGATGAAATGTTGTTCGAATAGGTGAATGAGTAAAGAAAGAAGGCATTTGCAGTTATACATTAACCAAGAAAAGAATATAACTAACAGGAAAACTGAATGCAAACACACAAGTAATAACACAGGATTTACGTGGTAAAACCCTGACAGAGTGTCAAGGAAACATCCACGGGGCAAGGGATTGGAATCTCTATTCAATCAATAAATGATTCTCCATACAATAGTTCGAGCATTCATCAGTTTTATATGGGTTTCCTCAGTTACATAACCGATGTTTCAGTATAAAACTAACTTGTTACATTTTACCCAAATTTACATAATTAGTTGTCAAACTTCCAACAAAATCCACCTTAACAACAATTTTCCTAATCCCTTGCCCATGCCCATTCATCATATTTTCTGCAATCCAAGAGAAGCTAAACACCATCGTAGCTTCTCTACTATAACTAGCTTTGTGAATATGTCTGCACAATTCTCTCACATATGGACCTTTTGAAGAGCTACTTTTCCGCCATCAATCATGTGTCTCAAAAATGATGTCTTACATCAATGTGCTTGGTTCTGCTGTGATAAGCAGGATTTGTAGTCAAATGAATAGCACTTTGACCTTCACAAAGTACATTCACTTTCTCCTGCGTCCTTCCAATCTCATTAAGCAGACCCTTTAACCAGATTGCTTCTTTACTGGCATCTAAAGAAGCTATATATTCTGCTTCGGTAGTGGACAATGCAATTGTTTCTTGAAGCTTTGACATCCAACTAATTGCTCCACTTGCAAGAGTAAAGACATAACCTGTAGTAGATCTTCTTTTTTCCAAATCACCTGTATAATCAGCATCTACATATCTACAGACTGATCCATCACTACCACTAAAGATGATGCAATGGTCACTTGTGCCTCTTAGATATCAAAGCACCCATTTCACTGCTCGCCAATCTTCATCTGGATTTGCCATGAACCAGCTGACAACTCCAACTGCATGTGAAATGTCAGGTCTTGTAGATTCCATCGCATACATTAAGTTTCCACAGCATTTGCATATGGTACATGAGACATATACTGCTTTTCTTCATCTGTTCTAGGACTCAAAACCAAAGAAAGCTTAAAATGGGAAGCTAATGGAACATTAACAGGTTTCACATTGTTCATACAGAAATTTTCAAGTACTTTCTCCACATACTTCTGTTGTGATAACCAAAGCTTACCATTTTTCCTGTCTCTGTGTATCTCCATGCCCAAGATATGTTTTGCTGCTCCAAGATCCTTCATATCAAACGTCCTAGAAAGCTGAGCCTTTAACCTGTTGATCTCTTCCATGATTTTGCTTACAATAAGCATATCATCAACATACAAAGCTAAGATAATGAATATGCCATTGAAACTTTTGAAGTATACACAATGACCATACTCACTTCTAATAAAGTTCTAGCTCACCATGAAGGAATCAAACTTCTTGTACCATTGTCTGGGAGACTGCCTCAGACCATACAATGATTTCCTGAGCTTGCAAACTAATCTTTTGCTGCGACCTTGTAAAAAACCTTCTGGTTGTTCCATATATATCTCTTCATTCAAATCACCATGTAGAAAAGTTGTTTTAACATCTAACTGTTCTAACTCAAGGTTAAGTAATGCAGTTAGTGCCAACACAGTACAAATAGAAACAAGTTTTACAACTGGTGAAAAAATCTCATGAAAGTCTATACCTTCAACCTGAGAATACCCTTTTGCTACCAGTCTCGCCTTATACCTTTCGATGCTTCCATAAACATTCTGTTTCAGTTTGAAGACCCACTTGCATCCAACAACACTTCTCCCTTCAGGAAGTTCTACAAGCTCCTAGGTATTGTTCTTGGCTAAGGAATCCATTTCTTCTTCCATAGTCATTTTCCATTTTTCGTTATCTGTATCATCTATTGCTTCCTGATAACAAGAAGGTTCCCCATCTTCAGTAATCAAAGCAAAAGATGAATCAGAATATTCATACCTTTTGGGAGTTTTTCTTTCCATTGTAGACCTTCTTAGAGTGACTGGCTACTGAACTGGTTCAGAAACTTCAATAGCTTCCTTTTTATATTCAACACCTTTTTCTCCAGAAGTCTCTTCTTCCTTTTGACTGACATCGAAAGGTCTAGCCTCCAACTGAACTTGTTGATTTGGCGACACATGTTCCTGTTCAATTCTTTCAACATTTGATTTTAAAATAGAAGATTAATCAAATGTTACATCTCTACTAATGACTATCTTCCGCAATGTAGGCTCCCACAACCTGTATCCTTTCACTGCATAGTCATACCCAATAAAGACATAACATTTCGATTTTGGATCTAATTTTGAACGTTGATTTTTAGGAATAAGAGAATAAGCATCACAACCAAATATCCTTAAATGTGAATAATCACAAGACTGACCTGTCCAAACTTCTTTAGGAATTTTACAATTAATTTCTACTGAAGGTGATCTGTTAACTAAATAACAAGCAGTGGATACTTCTTCTGCCCACAACTCCTTTTGCAAGTTAGCATTGCTAATCATGCTTCTGGCTCTTTCCATAAGAGTCTGATTCATACGTTCAACAACACCATTTTGCTGAGGAGTATAAACAGTAGTTTTGTGTCTAATAATTCCCTTATCCTTACAGCATTGTTCAAATTCGATTGAAGCGAATTCACCACCATTGTCAGTTCTTAAACATTTAATTGATTTTCCTGTTCTTTTCTCTACCATTGCTTTAAATTGTTTAAATACATTGAATACATCAGCTTTCTTTTTTAGCATAAAGACCCAAGCTTTACGAGAGAAATCATCAATAAATGTTAAAAAATATAGAGCACCTCCATATGATACAACAGGGGATGGTCCCCACAGATCAGAATGAATATAGTCTAAAATATCTTTACTATTATGATTTCCAGTTTTAAATCTTTGTTTGCATTGTTTTCCATACACACAATGTTTACAGAAATCTAACTTCAAAGATTTCAGATCGGGAAAAGATTTACGTTTCATCAGTATCTGAAGACCTTTCTCGCTCATGTGACCCAATCGTTGATGCCATAAACGAGTACCTGCTTCTTTTTCTGACACAACCGCTGCTTCACTGATCTGAGTACTTCCTTTGAGTCTGTAAATATTTCCGACCTTTTCTGCTTTCATAACAACTAGGGCACCTTTAAAAACTTTCAGCACGTCACACTGACCTGTAAACTTATAACCATTCGAATCCAATACTCCCAAAGAAATCAATTTTTTCTTCAAATCAGGTACATGTCTAACACTAGTTAATGTCACTGTTTAATGTTTTAACTATGTTATCATACATTTTAATCCTAATATTTCCCATCCCAATAGTCTGGCATGATACATTATTACCCATAAACACAGAACTACCATTTAAATTTACATACGAAGTAAACCAATTTCCATGTGGACACATGTGATGAGAAGCACCAGAGTCTAACAGCCAGCTTTCTAAACCCTAAGAGACATTACATTTAGGTGAAATTTCATCTATCATACATAATTCTTCAGCAGATAAAACTTCGTCTATCATACCTGAATCGACCTGATTCACTTCCTTCTTCGGGTTATCAGATTCTTTTCGTTTCCAACAGTCTTTCTTCAGGTGTCCAATTTTATTGCAGTGCCAACATTTTTCCTTACACTTCTTTCCCTTCGATTTAGATCTAGAAGACCCCCTTGTTTTTTCTCCTCTTTCCTTTGACCGTCCTCCAACTATCATGGCTTCTGATGCAGTTGTTTTAGTATTGGACTTCCTTCGTACTTCTTCAGACAAGAGAGCTCCCACAACTGATTCAAATTTCAACAGTGCTCAAGCTGATTGAAGTTACGAATTGGTCCCATGATTCGGACAGAGAACACAACAAAGTTATAGCCTTGTATTATTCCTTAATTTTAACTTCCATATCTCTTAATTGGCATATGAGTGTATTAAAAACATTCAAATGTTCTACAACTTTTGAACCCTCCTTCATTCGAAGACTGTACAGTTGTCTTTTCAAATAAATTCTATTGGTTAACGACTTTGTCATATAGATTTTTTCCAGTTTTCCCCATGAACCTGAAGTTGTACTCTCTTCAAAAATGTTGAAGAGAACTTCATCCGCCAGGCATAACCTAATGGTACTGAGAGCTCGAGCATCCAAGTCCTCCCAGTCCGGATTAGTCATGGTTGCAGGTTTCTTAGTTGCCTCGTCCAATGCCTTGTGCAATCCTTGTTTCACCAGCAGATCCCTAACTTTCAGTTTCCAAAGAGAAAAACTGCTCTTGTCGGTGAATTTCTCCACCTTGAATTTTGCATTCGACATCTTGGCCATTTTTTTTTCTCCTAGGGTTTCAGTCTTCAGTTTTTCAACTAGGGTTTATATTTTTCCTTTCTTCAAAAAAAAAATTGTATAAAAAAAAATAATTCCCCCAAAACAACCCTTCAACAAATTTTTATTTCAAATCCTTTGTTTTCTTTCCTTCAATTTTAATGGAAAAAACCCTTTGATTTTTTTTCCCTTCAATTTAAATGAATTCTTTCCTTCAATTTAAACAAATCCACCCCTTTGTTTTTCACAAATTTCTGGAAAAATTTCTCCCAAAATTTAACAGAAATTACCTGGATCCATAAGCCAGGCCTCTAGCTGCACGCAAGCTCTGTTTTGGCAACAACATTCAAAGACAGCGGCAAGCTACACCCTCCAGCATAGATTTAGTGCTCCACGATCTTTGCTCCAGCACGCACTTCCTCTCTGCTTCAGCACGCAGAGGTCTCAACGCAAATTGCAGACACACTTCCCCTTTTTTTCTTTCACACGCAAATTACTAACTCCCTTTATGCAGCAAAGCCTCCCTTTATGCAGCAAAGCCTCCCTTCATGCAGCAAAGGACCTCCACAATCAATTTTCCGCTCTGGTCCACACGCAGATTTCATTCAACGCAGAGAATACATGGCAGAGGGTTTGGCAACAGCTCCATGCAAGCAGATGGCTTTCATTCATGCAGCAAAGGGTTCTAGTTTGGCAGCGCAGACCCCACACACGCTTCCTTTCTGCTACAGCACGGAGACTCTTCCTCTTTTTCAGGCAGAGAACACACGCAGAGGGCACGTAGATGGTATTACTTGAACAAGGGCTTCATGGGTAGACAGTGGTGATGGTCTGGCGGCGTAGAGGGCTAGCGGCATTCACAGCAGCACTCCTCGACATTTGTCTTTTAGCACTCCACGACGGCTCCGCTTCGGTTTTTGAGAGACACGGGATCTAGCTTCATGCACCCACCGGCTCTGGTCTTCACGCACCCACCGTTTACCTCCATGACGTCTCCTGAACCCTCCTTGACGTTTCCTTGTTGCCACATGCACACAGCCTCTGGACAGCACTCCTGGACACCAGACTCAACTCACTCACACAGTTCAACTCGCTATGATACCATTTGTTGTTTGAATAGGTGAATGAGTAAAGAAAGAAGGCATTTGCAGTTATACATTAACCAAGAAAAGAATATAATTAACAGGAAAACTGAATGCAAACACACAAGTAATAACACAGGATTTACGTGGTAAAACCCTGACAGAGTGTCAAGGAAACATCCACGGGGCAAGGGATTGGAATCTCTATTCAATCAATAAATGATTCTCCATAAAATAGTTCGGGAATTCATCAGTTTTATATGGGTCTCCTCAGTTACATAGCCGATGTTTCGATATAAAACCGACTTGTTACATTTTACCCAAATTTAAATAATTAGTTGTGAAACTTCCAACATGAAAAAATGATAAGGAAAATGGGAGGGTGCGTTGGAAAATGTAACAAGGTTCGGTCTTCATTATTGTACTTGAGTCAAATGTAATATATTTGTTAAAAGAAAGTGAAAATAATTTTTATTATTAATTTGATTTGACTTATTAAATCATGGGTTTCATGCTTGGATCAAATGTATAGGTCAAGCCTTCATTGTAGGCTTTAGGTTATTGTCAAAATACATTTGTGAAGACCCCTCCATCCATCAAAGTCTCCTTATTGTTGAAAGGATCTCCATAAAGTCGAATTCCATAAGGAGATCACATGTCGGCCTACAAAAATGAATGAATATGCATGTCGGCTCAATAATAATGACACAATTGTTCACAATGTCATGTTGGCCTATTACAAGGAGAAACTACTATATATACAAGCCTAAGTAACTCACATAAAACACAGATCACAAGTTTGGGATTTAGAGAGTTTTCTATTTGTTGATCATAGAGAATTTCATATGAATGTTTCGATGTCTTTGCATAGGGAATTTCAGATATCATATTGTGAAGTGTTCGGAGGACTTAAAGAAAAAGGTCTTGGTGCCATTATAGAAGAAGGAATTTTGTTGTCATCTCATAGATGAACTTGCATTACAGTGATAATAAGATTTGGTGTTATTACAGTAACCTCAATTCGGTGCTCTCACCACAGTGATATCATCTCAGTGCTCGGTGCTCGGATTGGTTGGATTGATTGCAGAAGTATCACAATAATACATGACCGAGCTTGGATTGGTTGTAGAAGTGATCTCTTCAAGGTCAAGTATGAGGAATATTGACTACTACATGAACAATGGAATTGAAGCATAACAAGGTTGACTTGATGGATGGAAGTAGTCTCGTGTTTGAGTTGTAAGGGTCTTGGTCGTCTCATCTTGAATCTAATGAAGGAAGAATTTGTGACTAGGTTTTCCCCTCAAGGGGGGTTTTGCCCTGGTAGCATGCCTCTATCTTGTGTTCTTCTATTTTGTCGATTGGAATTAATCTTGATGATAAGAAAAGATAATTAAGAGATAAAATACTAATAATTAAAAACATCACAAGTTAATTTCATTAAGAAGGAAAATCATTTAACTGCAATCTCCATCGATTTTCCAACATGGTATCAGAGCTATGGTCATGGTCAAAGGTAGTTTTGGGCTAATGAAACGAATAGAACTCACTACAGTAGCTCGAATGATCTCGGTGCTACCACAAAAGGTCGGATATCTGAGTTTATTGCAGATACAATTGGTTTCAGTGCTATTACACAGTGAGAAAGTTCAGACTACCTCTGACATAAAGTTTGGATATCACAGTAGGGTAGTAACATTGTTTCAATAAGGGTCAACATTAATGGTTCAGTTTGAGGTTAAGGATATTACAACAGTGAAGATATCGACACAACTATAGTGATGATTAAGAAGGATTTGATGTCTTCACAATGAATTGATGTGGCAAGTATTCGATGAAAACTCAGTGATAAGAACTTTGACTTAGTGTTATTATAGGAAGATGATCTTGTAAAGAAGAATAACAGAGATAGAGCTTGGATAATATATAAAGATGTTCTTTATGCCTCCACTGTTCAATGAGACACTCCCACAGTTCAGGTCTATGCTCCCATGCTCTCACAGTTTGCTATTATTCTTTCACATTCGATGCTACTTCAATTCAACGTTATCATAGTAAAGAGAACATAGTCATCATAGGACCCAAAACTCAAAAAAAAAAAATATTATAGGAGCTCAGACAGGGTGCAATAAAGTCTCGAATTAGAGAACTTTTGAGGTCTAAAATGGGCCTATTAAGAAAAATGTACAACTAAAATAAACTTTATAAGAACCAATAGGATTCAAGATGATGATGTCAGCCATGGGGGATGATTCACCATTTTCGGGGTAAAATAGTAAAAATAATAAAAAATAATAAAATAATAAAACTACTTTTTCTACTTGTATTTTCAACTTCTCTCCCTAACGTTTTACTCAAATTTCAAGTGGAAGTACTTGTTGGATGAAAAAATTAATTCCTCATCCAAGGACTACCAATGTTGCATACATACTTAGGAGACCCATTTTATACCTCAAAAATCCCCTAGTGGTACCCATTACAGTATATATGCAATCTCTATTTCAGATCTACCTCGGTGATAAATTTGTGTAGATATGAAGTTTGGTATTAATCACAGTCATGTCATAAAAGAAAGATCAGGCTCAGAAAATAGTGTTATGGTCATTAATATGTGCAAGATCAAAACAATACATCCTTCCACTCGTTGAAGAAACAGCGGGCTTAATCATCCCAAGTGTAAGAAGCCTCATCAACATACTCCGAGATTATGGAAGCCCTAACCAAATAAACTAGTCATGCATTTGAAGGACGCAAAAGGAGGATTTTCTAAGGCAAAAGTGTTTATTTGAAGACTAGCCTACGGAAAAATAAATCTAGTAAGCACTGTCACTTTCCATCAAGCTATCGAATCAACAGTGCGTAAACACAAGGTATATATATCTATGAGCTTTTAAATTTCTATTATTTTAAACGGTCCATATGATCCTTGGTTATAATTAGACTAGGATAAAGATTGAATCCTTAGATAACATGCATACTTACCTTCTAGGATTTCTAAGTAATCTAGGATTCCAAACAAAATTCCTTGATTGAAAGAATAATTTCATAGAATTCCATCCTCCATAGCTATGTAGGAAATCTAACCTAAGAAGTCAAATCATGTCTTTGGTATTACATGTTGTGCTTGTAAGTATGTACTACATGTATGAGAGATTATGGCTTAATACAAAGGGAACACTTCAAGAAATCCTTATCAGATTTGCCAAAGAACATCTCCAAGTATGTCTCAAACTTTACACCTGACTAGATTCTCTTAAAAGTATGATCATCTTATTTTTGAAGTTTGCATTACATTACTAACATCGTTATGTCTAGTTATCTTGAATCATAATGATTCTTGTTATGGGTGATTCATCACTTGAAAAATCTAGCCCTCATATTCTTAATTTGTAATATCTCTCCCTTTAATAATAAATAATAAATAATAAGAATAATAAATAATAATATAATAATAAATAATAAATAATAAAAATAATTAATAATAGAAATAATAAATAATAATAAATAAATCACTTAATAATAAATCATAAAAATAATAAATCATAAATGTTAAATAATAAATGATACTAAAAATATATACAAAGAAAATAAATAAAAATAATAAAAATAAAAATAGTAATAACCATACTAAAACTCTAAATAAGAATAAATAGAAATAAAACAAGAAAACTATCAAAAAGAAGGAAATAAAACAAGAAAAGCTAAAAATCAAAATAAAAGTAAAGAAATAAAACAAGAAAGCTAAAAATCAAAAGAAAGTTGCATGTAGACACATGGAGTGTGTGCATGTGGTTCCCCTTCCAATGTTGTTGTATTTAATAGATGGTGAGGAAGATGAAAGGCATTCTTGCATTCCATCATTCCGAGATTCTATCTTGCATTCTCTTGGGAGAATGGAGTTCTAAGACTTAGGAGTCACTGGCAGTAGTACGTTGATTGAGGGCTCGGGGGTGGCCAGTTGCAGCAAATCCTCGCACAATTGAGCCTACGGTTGGGTGGAGAGTCGTCTCCAAAACCTTGTTGTCATCTGGAAGACATTGATCACAGATAATATAGGTATGTACTTATTTGTTAATTCTGATTTTAATTAGGAAATTAATTTTATATTTACATTGGACTGTTACATATGGTATCAGAGCTTTGGCTCAACCCTTAGGGCCTATGGGCATCTTAGAAAAAAAAAAAAAAATTGTTGGAAGTTTTAACTTCACTTGTTTTGAAGTTATAGGCTGGTTACTTCCAGGAGGCCGCATATTTTTTCTACAAACCCTTGCTATACACGTAAATTTTTATTCAGTGCATACTTACTGCATAGTTATATTTTGATGGTGTTCATTTTTAAAGTCATTCCTATGAGTAATCTCCACAGCTAATCTTATCATGTACATATTTTCATATCCGGGCTCCTTGTTCTCCCCTGCATCTTTACTGGTTGTTTATTCCAATTTTCTTAATCCAGAGACCACCCAATTATTTATAATCAAATTTCTTGGGAATTGTTGGGGATTCTAAGTAGAGCCCATGGAGGCATGGAAAGCTTTGTAATTGTACACAATGTGGGGTTTTAAAAGAGAAAATTTTTATTTTACCTTAATTAAATTAATCCATATTTTTTTTTAAATGAAGTGAAATAATTTAATTTTAAAAAAAAAAAAAAATTGCAAGTAGTAGTTGTCCATAACCCCAGATTTTCTCTATTCTTGTAAAGCCCCTCTTTCCTTTATTATTAAAACCCTTGAGTGATAGCCCATAAATTATTCCTTTTACCTTAGGGAGTTTCCTCCTAATATATTATGTGAATTTTAATGAAAACGAATTTACAATACTCGATTCTCTTCCGTGAAAGAATGAAATGCAATAAGATTTATTTAATGGTAACTTTTGGTACTGTCAATAATTTTTTTTGGGTGCCTCCACGCAGAGGGAACGGAGTTATGGATTATTAAATTTTGGGTCCTTCGAAAGATAGTCAAATAATTTAATTTTCAAGTTTTCTATCCTTATGTGATCCACCCCTCAATTGATGCAATTGCGAAGGAAGTTAAATTTCGAGAAAGCTCATGTTGTTTTAAATTGTTACTTCGAATATAGTTTCATGTGCCCACCATGGCCTAGTGCACTCATGGTTAAAATTAATATAATCATTCTACTTAGCAGTTTTGGTTATCAAGCTTTGTCATAAACTACGAAGTCTATTTTTCTTTATTATTTAATAACTCGAGTTGTCACTGAGTTAACTCGATTGTCCAACTGTCATGGAGTCAGATTATTTTGACTTTACCAAACCCAAATACAAGTGAATTTTGACTATTATTTTGCTAAATCTATTTTGGTATTAAATTTTGGAGTTACTCAACGTTTTCTGTTATTATGCCCCATATTTTTAATCTTCAAAGTGGGATTATTAGTTTTACTAATCACGATGCGGGAATGCGTTATTCCTCTTTTCGTTCCTTGCTAGCAAAATATATGCTGGAAATTTATTTTCTTAAATTTTATATTAGTCCTTGTATTTTCTCTCATTAATATTTTCAAGAGGGGTATTTAAACGTTCATTTGAAAATTCTCTTTTACTATTTAAGGCATTATTCCTTTGTAATCTTATAATAAAAATACATTTTCTTGAGTGAGTTTCAGATTTATTTCTATTGTATCCCATCTCCTTATTTAAAAGGGAGGATTTCTTGCAGAAGTGACTAACTCTTTAATTTGATTTTCATTTCATTGTATTTATATCTAATTTATTGGATTGCTTCACTTGGTCATTAATAAATCTAGACTTCATTGCTAATTGTTTGATCTCATTGGCTATTTGGTCTAAATTACATTGAGTAATTCGTCTTTATCTCACTTGTGTTTTAGATTGAAGTAGTATATCTTTAATTTCCTAATTAGCAATCTCATCTACGATCATTTACTTGTGCTTTCATTTGCATAATTCTCACTTGCTCCATTTGTCATAACATATTATAAGTGAAGATTTTTTAAGAGCACTTTCTATTAAGGCATTTGAGTTATTGTTCTAACATTTTCATCTAATTGTCATTTCCTTTACTTGCTTTATTGATTAATCCTTACATACTTCATTGAATCATTGTTGTAAGCTAATAATCTTGTCATAAATCTTGATTACAAGTGAATTGGTATTTCTTTTTTTGAAGCATCTTGTTTTGAGAGATGAGGGTTTGACATTGAGAGAACCTGGTGACAATTGAGAGAGAACTCTGTGTGAGCTAACACAAAGTCAGATTATCTTCCACCCCTTTATTGGCAAGGAGGTCCGCTAATCTATTTGCATTCCTTCTGATATGAACGAAAACAATTGATTGCCCTTCTACAATGATTGCTGTTAGTTGTTAAACACCGTGGTCCAAGCGCCAACAACTTTTGCATTTGTGAGCTAGAGAGCCACCAAGTATGCAGTTGGCTATTTGAGTGGGTGGAGATTATGTGATTAGGCTATGATGAGGAAATGGTACTATTGATCTTATTGTGTGTGCATATTTCTCGACATTGTTGTCGAAAGGAACAATGGAATTTGCAGGAACACGCATATCCATGGCCGCAAGCTTACAATCTTATGTCTTATGCAGGCAATTTATGTCTTATCCAGGCAATTAATATGGCTAAATGTATTGTAATTTCGGTATTCGATATGGTGTTGCCTCCGCGGGTGCGCTTGCAGGCAGGCCATATAATTAATAAAATGATTTTATTTTGGTGTTGGGGAGGAATACCTTCCCAGTCATCCGATCCGGTTCTGGGTCGGGGGGCAATGTCTCTTCTTATTATGGTGTGGAATATTTCTTTGATGGTTTGATTTCTTAAATTTCTTGGGAGTAATTATTTAATAGCCATAAAAATCTCAAGATACATTCAATAAATTTGTTTAACGATTTATTTTGTTAAAAGCAGTCCATTTAGTTCTTCTAACATAAGTTATGATTTCTTAAACAGATACTTAAATATTTCACTCTACAGCACAAAATTTCGATCCTTAAAAATCATGAATCTGTGGAATTAATATTGGTGTGACATATAATGATGAATAAATTTCTTTCGAAGATCAAAGTACCTTCTTAGCACAATAATGCCACCAATATTCTTAAGCTTTAGTCATTCGAATTTGGATTATACATTGAGACAATTCTCTAAGATTTATTCTGAAATCATTATGACCTTCTAACTCATGTTTTCCATGGTTTTATACTACAAATTTGTGATTGTTGATAATTTATGGTAATTTATGGTTTAAGTATTATGATTATTGATAATTTATGATAAAATATATCTTATTAAATTCATAAACTCTGATAATAACTTTTTAACTTTGTTATTATTAGACTCTGATATACTTGTTAAACTAGCTACAACGAACTTATTTCTCTAAAATCATTACAAAAATAGGATATTAAATTATGGAAGTGAGACCTAAAATTCTAGGGGTGCCACCATTTATTTTGGAAGATCAACTAAAAATGTTTGGCTGGTATAAGTTTGGTGCACTCATAGTTCCTCATTGGTTTTCCCATGCATCATTATAGACAGCAGATTCTTTGGTTCTCTGCTCTCATTAGAATCTCATTACATGGTAAAACTACTATCTCATTTTCTTGAGTTGTTTGTGCTTGCATTCTCTTATCATTTTCTAAACACTATTTCATAAAAAGAAAAGTGTTACAACGGTTCTCTCCATTACAACCACATAAAAAAGTGAAATTCTAAATGACTCACCTAATTAAAGGTATATAGTTTTGTTATGACTCATTGATTCATTGGAAAAAATCTTGTAATCTTGGATGGTGATAATCTACCCATAATTAACAATGTCTAATTGCTGGCATGTTTTTTATAACAAATCTTTAATGCTGGTGTAACTACTCACCACTAGTTCATTTTACAACATAGTTTTTGAAGTATTTGGATAATTGAAGTTAAAATTTGTCACCAATTAAAGTGCTCTAAAATAGTGAAATCTGTTCCAATTGACAATGGATAAACTCTGATATCTTATTACCTTTAGATGATCATTGTTCGCTAGCATCTGTTCATTATTTCATTGTTCAAACTGATCTAAAATCACAGCGATAACATTCCTTGAATGTTGATCATACTATTCACTAATTATTTGGGTTGGATTGTTTTTCTCATTGTCCTTTAGCAATAGCAGTTGCTTGGCATTTCTCTGGTCTATTATTGCAAGAACACAACTCTCTCAATATGATCTTCTAATAAATTTGATTTTACACTACCATTGCCATTCAGATTACATGTATCTGCTCATTTACTACTATATTCTCAATGGAAAATCATACAGACTTGGATTTCAATTTAGATGTTGAGTATAATGTTACAGGAGGTTTCGTGATTCAAGTTTAATTACATATAGTGGATAAAGATGTCGAAAGAGAAATGGAAAGGAGAAACTTGCTAATGATAGTTCATGTGATTATGGCCAACTTGGATCATAGAGAAGAAGTATCACAACAGGGGTAAGAAATCAATAAGAAGAAACAACTGATTTTAGAACATAATGGAAGAGTTGGTATAATCATGACTTGGTACTCTAAAGGTATCACTATAAGGTCTATCTAAGGATGATGCACATAAAGAATAAAATATTGGCAATCAACTAATGAACTTGAAAAATCAGGGTAATAATGAAGGTTATTTTAAGGAACCTGTAAGGTATGATAAGTAGAATGATTGGAGAAGATAAGTTGTGTGCATAACAACATCTATAACAATGGGAGAGCCACATTGTAAAGTTTTTCATAGGTGACTAACTATATGAATGAATTATGGATAACAAGATGTATGATAAAAATATTTTATTATGTTGATGTCTTAAAACAGGAAAAGATAAGTGGATTACACTTGGTAGCTATCTAAATGAATTTATTTATCAGGTCTTACCCAAGTTGGAAATAGTAACAACATTTCCAAGGTATATCAGTGCTATAGGAGAGGAGGAAAAACCACAATGATTGGAGGTGAGAAATTCAAGTCAATTTAATAAAATAGAATGAAGTGAAGAAACTTCCATTTTTGAAGCCAATAGACATGGAATAGTAGGAAATCAAGACAGGGAGAAAAAGAAAAATATATCTATGAATATTGGATAGGAGAAAATGAAGGGATGTTCTATCAAGAAGAAAGTTCTTTTAAAGGTATTAATGAGTAGAGCTAGAAACACCATTGGCAATGGTCATAATGATTATTTACATATTTTAAAAATGTGAAGGTGTGAAGTTGCATGATGACCAAATGATAATAAACGAGGAAGATATAGGAAGGAATGTTGCTAGAAATTTTAGACGGATACCTTGAGAAGGATTGTGTACATAGTGACAAAAGAAGTGAAAGTCAATTAATAGAGATTGTACTTGACTCATTGTTTCATGAGTAGGACTTTCCATAACGTTAAAAGAGGTCGTTTCCACATTTAAGTTTCTCATGGACAATGATGGTAGTAGTGTTTCCAACTGTTTCAAAATCTAAAATAATGATACTATTTAATAAGAAAGAGTCTTTTGCCCAACTTGATGAAACTGAATTTATGAGAAAGCAATCAAGTGGTATTGAGATACGAACTTTACGAACTCGACGAGATCAGAAAATATTTCTGTGGATAAAGTGCTGATTGTTAAATAAGTCAACATGGATTAACAAATCCTTGCAAGTAAATTAAGCATGATATAAAATTAAATCATGATGAAAAAATGTTTATATTCAATTGCATATAGCGGTATTGGAATCCGATAAGCCAAAGGGTAAATGGATGTAAAATCAAAGGATTTTAATTTTGAGATAGATGATTTAAATAATGATGCTATCACTAGGAAGAATATATGACGAGAGATTAAGACTCAAGATGATGAGGCTCATGTGAAATTTAACGATGTACTTAGATGATTATACCATTGGTGTAAATAATCAACTACCTAGTAAAAAGAAGTCGAACTGATTATTGAAAAGTAATTGACAACTTGATGAAAACATATTAACGATGTTTCATGCTATCATGGTAGGAAGATAATGATGTACATATGGTTCTTATAGTGATAAGGTATCCATACGATAGTAGCGATATGCAGAGGTATTATGATGTTATGTCAAGATATATTGACATATTCATTTACTAAGTGATGATAGGTATTTAATGTTCAATACTCATGATGGATATGATATGCATAACGTGGCATAGGAATTATGATGCTATAATATGAAGATTATTGACATGTGGTTCATTTATGAGAAGTCATGATATGTCTTTAATATAATTATGTTGATGGTATAACTGAAGCATGCGATAGTTCCGTACAAATCTATGACATGCATGAGCATTGAATTCCTTATTATTCATAATGTTGCAATTAACAAAGATGAACGTTCTTATGATGACATGCAAGAGTTGGCATGTGGATTATTTCCTATGATACTATGATGGTATGGTTAATGCATTGGATGCATATGATTCACAGGACTCCACAAATGGGCCGAGAGAGCCAGTTTATTTGATGATCTCGTGCGAGCCCATACGCACGAGGGAGAATAAGTAACACCATATGGGTTGGGGACAAAACTCAATCGACACTACATATGCCAGTGGTTCCTTTGTCTTGTGTATAGCTCTTGATGGATAGCTCTTGAAGAGCTATGGCACCATCTTGAGGAGGCCAAGTGCCTGATGTTCTAGGCTAGGTGCCTGTTATTGGATTCGGATGCCGAAGTCTGGAAGGGATGTAAAGGACTTCGATGCCTGGGGTTGTGCGCCTTTGTAGTTGTGGAGGGAGTGGGCCAGCCTTGCGAGATGCCCGGGGTCATTGAGTACCGGACCGGATGCCTGCCTTGGGGCAGATGAGGTCTGAGTCAGGCGCGAGCCTTGGGGCCAGCCTTGGACTAGGATACAGACCGGGTCAGGCTTAGCCTGGTGCCGAAAATGGGAAAAAGGACAGAGATTCCTTGAGATTTCCCAGGGTGTTGGGGACTTTCGATGCCTGTTGGTTATACTAGTTCAGCAGAGGGTGTTGGCAACAGGAAGTAAATAAAATAATAAATAATAAAAATAATACATAATTCAACATAACTTCGGGACGAAGTTCCTTAAAGGGGGAGAGTATGTAATATCCCTCCCCTTAATAATAAATAATAAATAATAAGAATAATAAATAATAATATAATAATAATTAATAATTAATAATTAATAACATAAATAATAAATGATATTAAAAATATATACAAAGAAAATAAATAAAAATAATAAAAATAAAAATAGTAATAACCATACTAAAACTCTAAATAAGAATAAATAGAAATAAAACAAGAAAACTATCAAAAAGAAGGGAATAAAACAAGAAAAGCTAAAAATCAAAAGAAAAGTAAAGAAATAAAACAAGAAAGCTAAAAATCAAAAGAAAGTTGCATGTAGACACATGGAGTATGTGCATGTGGTTCCCCTTCCAATGTTGTTCTATTTAATAGATGGTGAGGAAGATGAGAGGCATTCTTGCATTCCATCATTCCGAGATTCTATCTTGCATTCTCTTGGGAGAATGGAGTTCTAAGACTTAGGAGTCACTGGCAGTAGTACGTTGATTTAGGGCTCAGGGGTGGCCAGTTGCAGCAAATCCTCGCACAATTGATCCTACGGTTGGGTGGAGAGTCGTCCCCAAAACCTTGTTGTCATCTGGCAGACATTGATCACAGATAATAGGTATGTACTTATTTGTTGATTCTGATTTTAATTAGGAAATTAATTTTATATTTACTTTGGACTGTTACATAATTGATTTTATAGAACCCTAGACAAGTTCTATGGAAAACCCTAACTTAAGGGTATGCTCACAATGTGTGAAACCCTAGCCCGCTTAGGGTTATTGTGAAATGTTATTTGAATTTTTTTTTGATGATGTCATGTTTGGGATTTCAGTGTGATCATGAAATCTTAACTTGTTAGGATTGAATGATGTTTGTCTGAGATCCCAAACCTTTGAAATAGTAGGTTTTGCTTTTCTATGAAACACTATATATTTAGGGTTTAGTTAGGTCTATTGGAAAAACCCTTGTTATGTATTTAGAGTCCTAGGAATGAAACCCTAGGTATGTGTTCATTTGGTTGAAACCCTAGCTTGTTCTAGGTCGGTATATGTCTAACAAATTAATATTCCCTGACATATGATGTGCTTATGATATGTTGATGAATTCCTAGATACATGTATTAATGATCATGAGTCTTAGGGTTTGGAAACAAGCCATAGTCAAAGTTTGATGGTCTAGGATGATGTTTGGAAAATCTAGGGTTTAGTCATTAAACCCTAGTAGTAGTTAAATTCTCTAGAATGTATAACCATCTGAAATTTATAGAGTGATTGCTGAGAATTTATAGATGGAAACTTAGGGTTTACATCAAACCCGAGTAGATACTACTCATGAGATTGATTAAGTTGTGATTGGTTTGATTGTTGAAGCTCATAATGAAATGTAGGATAGGTATAAAAATATTAGTGAAGAGTCTAACATATGAATCCTAGAAATTGTTAGATTCATTGATTCGATTTGTTTCTAGGGTTTTCTATATGAAGGAACTTGTTGTTGAAAGAATATTGAAACCCTAGATATAATGAGTTTGATTGATGAGCTATGAATGTGAGTTAAAGTTTGTAACTAAACCTAAGGAAGAAGTTGAAGTATAGTCTCTTGTTTATTATGTCTAATGCTTCCGGTGTTTATAAGATTTATGTTATGGATAACTTCATGCTTCCATAGATTTGGTTGTAATTTCTATCTAAGTTGTGCAGGTACACAACCTTCTAGGTGGTGAAGATGATCGAAAGAAAGGTTGATGTGATAAGCATGGTATGAATGGTGATGGTGACTTTGACAAGACGGATGGAAGCCATGAAATATTCTCCGATGATGAAAAGAAGAAGTTGATCTCACTAAGTTAAGAGGGAGCTCGAATAGTAGAGATCTCCCTGAGTTTAAGAGGGAGCCTGGATAGAGAAAATATCCTTGGTTGAGGGGAAGAGCATAGTTTTGATTAGAGAATGAATTTTGAATGATATGTTGTTGTATGTCAAGTTAAAAAGGAAAGATTTGATTGATAGGCCTACCGTGTTGAGAAGCAACATCAGGAAAACCCTAAAGGTTCGTGTTTATTTATGAATATGTGAAAGTATATTATTGATTAGGGGTTGTGTAAATCTCTTGAAGGTTTTGATAGCAGGTTGGTTACTGATCAGTTTGATCGGGAGAGATTTTTTGTCCTTGATTTGTTGGATCAAGGAGAGGGTTTGTGAGTGAAACATTACCTGAGAGGACATATTATCAGCACTTTGTGTTGATGTCTAGCTCCCAAAGTAGGGAGGGTGGCGTGGGTCATAGAGCTCTAACCATGGATACACACCTATGTCTTTGCGCTAATGGTTAGCAGGTAAGCCTAATGGTACCTAGAGAGGCTGAAAGTTTGAGTCCATCTTAGTCCCACCCAGATAGATTTCCCTAGTTAGGAATCTAGTCTGTGGCATTACGGTGCCTAAATTGTTGAGACCAATGGATACATTGCCCTGGTCAGGAAACTAGTCCATGGAATTGCAGTGCCTAAACTTCTTCATAGATGATGTGGTTTGAGATCTTCCATGTGACTCTTTGGTTATATGAAAATACGAATACCTACCTAGTTAAGAGGGAGTGTTGGAAAATGTAACTAGGTTCAGTCTTCATTATTGTACTTGAGCCAAATGTAATATATTTGTCAAAAGAAAGTGAAAAACAATTTTATTATTAGTTTGATTTGACTTATTAAAGCATGGGTTTCATGCTTGGGTCAAATGTATAGGACAATCCTCCATTGTAGGCTTTAGGTTATTGTCAAAATAAATTTTTGAAGACTCCTCCATCCATCAAAGTCTCCTTGTTGTTGAAAGGATATCCATCAATTCAAATTCCATAAGGAGATCACGTGTCGGCCTACACAAATGAATGAATATGCATGTCGGCTCAATAATAATGACACAATTGTTCACAGTGTCATGTCAGCCTATTACAAGGAGAAACGACTATATATACAAGCCTAAGTAACTTGCATAAAACACAGATCACAAATTCAGATTTTAGAGAGTTTTTTATTGGGTGATCACAGAAAAGTTCGGATGAATGTTTCGGTGTCTTTGCAGAGATAATTTCAAAAGAAGAAGTTCGTTTTCATCTCAGAGATGAACTCGCATTACAGTGAAAACAAGATTTGGTGCTATTACAATAACCTCAATTCATTGCTCTCAACACAATGATATCATCTTAGTGCTCGGTGGTTGGATTGGTTGGATTGGTTGCATAAGTATCACAGTGATACATGAACGAGCTCGGATTGGTTGCAGAAGTGATCTCTTCAAGGTCAAGTATGAAGAAGATTGACTACTACATGAGCAATGGAATTGAAGCATGGCAAGGTTGACTTGATGGATGGAGGTAGTCTCAAGTCTGAGTTGTAAGGGTCTTGTTTGTCTCATCTTGAATTTAATGAAGGAAGAATTTGTGACTGGGTTTTCTCCTCAAGGGGGGTTTTGCCCTGGCAATGTGCCTATATCTTGTGTTCTTCTCTTTTGTTTCTTGGCATTAATCTTAAGGATAAGAAAAGGTAATTAAGAGATATAATACTAATAATGAAAAAAATCGCAAGTTAATGTCATTAAGAAGGGAAATCATTTAATTTCCATCTCCACTCATTTTCCAACAGGGTGAAGTATTAAATTCAATGGGTTTCTCCTCCTCAAAATCATCAGTTTCATGTAAGGGAAAACAATGTCCCTTCTTCTCCAGGGTATTGATGGATATGTGTTAAAATTGGCAACTAGGGCCAAACTTCATGTGGGTCATCTTATTCATGGCTGATAATATGTTCATTAGATTCCTCTCGTCGAGAGGTGTAGGATTGATCTAAAGATCATCCAATTCCGATAAGTATTCATGGAGATATGAATTTATTTTGATTATGGAATTATTATCAAGCCGACCTACAACTCATGTAGGCTCAGAAGCCCAACAGTCGCATCTATTCAAACATCAACAGTTGTGTATAAATACAGGAGGACTTTTCCTCATTTGCACTCACTCATCTCATCACATCTCTCTCTCTCTACTGCGCAAAAAAGAGTCTCTTCTCTACTGCGCAGAAAAGGGTCTCTCTCTCACACATGTGAAGTCGGAAGCTGCTAAAACTGAAGCTGCAACTGCAGATCCAAACTTTGACCAGCGTGGACCATCAAACCTCCTCTTCTGATCTGCGTTGTAGGTTCATTTGAACCTCCTCTGAAGGCTGCAACTTTTGGTGGTGGAATCAAGTCAATCCGATGGACGATTTGCGAGATATCGACTACCCTAGTTTGAAGGACGTTGTTGAAACTGAAGCTGCAATTGTAGAAGTGAAGTTTGACCTGCATGGACCAGAAGATCTCCTCCTCTGAACTGCGCTATAGGTTCATCTGAACTTCTTCTGAAGGCTGCGACTTTTGGTGGTGGAATCAAGCTGATCCGACAGTCGGTTTGTGAGATATCGACTGCCCTAGTTTTGATGATGAAGCCACTAATGTTGATGCTGCTGATCTAGGGTTTGCTACTACTGATATAAATCAGATTTATTGTACTATTACTCTCTGCTGAATTATTGAAGATAAAAGAAGATTTGATCAAAGGGTTTCCCCACACATTGTGGGGTTTGTCCCTGGCTAGCCGCCACATCTTGTGTCTCTTGTCTTGGCTTGTTTTATGTCGATCCTTTAATGTTCTATCTGCACTTTACTTTATGTACATGTGATTGCTAATCTGTGGAATATAATAAGAAAAAGAAGTAAATTATTATAAGCATAGAACATACCATAACTCAACATGGTATCGGAGCTGAGGTGAAGACAAAGCCCGAGCAAGAGCAAGAGCAATCACCGAAGAGAAGATTGGCAAGGCTATCCTAAAAGAACTATGGGGTCCTCAACACTCTTTTCTACCGAATACAAGCTCCGTGAGAAAGCTAACTATCATGGATGGAAGATGTCTATTGATCTAACCATAGAAGCTCAATGAGTATTGGACCATGTGAGAGGCAATATTGTTGAGCCTCCATCAAATGCATCCGCTACTGCCTAGAACAAATGGAAAAACGGAGAAGTCAAAACAAAGAAGATCATTCGGGACTCTATCGACAAGTGCTTGGTGGCCTACATCTCCGACCTGAACACCTCCAAGGAAATCTATGATAGACTGGTGATTTTATTTAAAGTTAATGATGCAAACCAAGTTTTATTTCTTAGAAATATGCTAAAGGAAATTCATTAGGGTAAAGATGAGAGTATGCAAGCATATTTCTTAAGAATCACCGAGATCACGAACGATCTCCTATCTATTGGGGAGAATATTACTGATAGGGAAATGGCACTCACGACTCTTGTACGATCACCATCCAAATGGTACATGTTCAGGAATACTCTTTTGAACAATAATGTAATTCTTGGTTTCGAGGAATTAATGGCTAAATGCATCCAAGAAGAAACAAGGGTAAAAGAGCAAGAAATGCCCATACCTAAAGGTCCTCCTGTTGCCTTTTCTTCTCATGCTAAGAAAAGAAAGAATTCCAGGTCTAAATCAAAAGGAAAGGCTGGACCTAAGGGTGGAAGAAAAGGACGATGTTATATTTGCGATAAAGCAAGTGACTATGCAAGGGAGTGCTCTGATAGAAAGGACTCACACCGGGATGATGATCAAAATCTCTCTCATGGCAAACAAAGGAATGGAAAATTCAATAGCAAAGGTAAGAGGAGAGCTGGAAATCAAGGAAGAGGTCAACCATTCAAGAGGGCAAGAAATTCCAGGTATGAATCTAATACTGTAGATAATAAGCAGGATGAATATTATCTACCAGCTGCTCTATCTACCTCTGCTCCTACGGACTCAATGGGAATTTGGCTCATTGATAGTGGTGCCTCAAGGAACTTCATTGGTTACAAAGAAGTTCTCTATAATCTGATAGAGAGAAACGAACCTGGAAATTGTCCTTAGAGACAATATGAAATATCGTGTAAGAGGTGTAGGAAATGTCTCTCTCAAATTGAATCAAGGGTATACGATCCACCTACAGGATGTATTATATGTACCTGACCTCAAAAAGAACCTAGTTTCCATCTCGGCAATGGAAGACAAAGGCTACAAGGTAACCTTCAGCAATGGCAAGGTACGTATATGGAAAAATAATGTTAAAGATGCCTTAACTCTTGGGTTTCGTGTTGAATCATTATATCAGGTCGATGGAAGTCCGCTAGGTGTCATGTCTTATGACACCTCTTTAGTCTAAACTTTGGCATCAGAAGTTTGCCCACCTTCATTATAAAGCTCTACTCGGTGTAAGACAAATAGTGTCAGGGATGCCCAAATTCCGAGTAGAAAAAGAAGGTGTATGTTCGGGATGTGCCGAAGGAAAGCTCAAAAGGGGACCATTCCCCTCAAGCCTAAGCAAGACCTCCGATATATTACAGTTGGTTCACTCAGGCATACCTGAGGTTGGCATTAAGAGGGAGACTACTACACCACATACTCCATACTAGAATGGTGTGGCACCGTACGATTGTGGAAGCTGTCTCTATGGGTAGATGATGTAACAATGCCTAATGTGGAAGAACCGATGGATCCTATTTATCCACCTGAGCCTTCCTCTTCCAGGAAGAGGCCTTCATGGCTTAGGGGGATACTTGATGATGCTGAAAGACATGCTGCACCACGAGGAACCTTCTGTGAAAGTAAGAAACCCAACAGGTTTCAGGGATACTTGACCAGTATGAGCACAATCATACAAAATGATCCTTCATCATTCTCAGATGTCGTCAAGCATCAAGTATGGAAGGATGCTATGACCATTATGGAGAATGTGTCTAGGAAGTAGTTCCCAGACCCCAGGACAAGACAATTGTTACTTCAAAATGGCTTTACAAGATAAATCTGCAGCAGATGGAAGTACAGAATAGTATAAGGCTCGTTTTGTTTCTCCTAGAAGGAAGGTATAGACTATGATGTGATATTTGCACCTGTTGCCAAATATACGACCATCCGCTTGATCATAGCCCTTGTGGCTTCACTAGGATGGAACCTACATCAAATGGATGTCAAGACCGCGTTCTTGCACGGTTTGATCAAAGAAGAGGTCTATGTGGAGCAACCCAAAGGATTTGAGATTTATGATTGAAAATCTCATGTATGCAGGTTGAAGAAGGCTCTCTATGGGCTGAAGCAAGCACCCCGAGCATGGTATGAGAGGTTCGATAGCTACTTGATGAAGCTGGGATTCACTAGGAGTGAAGCCGATCCTAACTTTTACTTTAAGGTTGAAGATGACAGGCCTCTCATACTGGTGTTGTATGTGGATGATCTCTTTCTAACAGGTGCATACCCTCTCATTCACAAATGTAAGAGGGAGTTGGATTTTGAATTTGAAAAGAAGAACCAAGGACTTGAAGTGTAGCAGAAGCCAAGGGAAATTTTCCTATCTCAAGGAAAATATGTCGTGAAGATTCTGAAAAGATTTGGTATGGTGGACTGCAAGCCTATGACTACCTCGAGGATCTTAACTTTTAGAAGTTATATGGTAGTGATGTCGGACCAGATTTGGGAAATTCCTCTGAGTTTCAAAAACTCATTCGCGTTGATGTTCTTGGTGAACCTCCGTCCGAACATATGTTTTGCAGTTAGCATTGTGAGCTCATATTTGGTTGAGCCTCACTAGATTGGTGCCAAGAATCTTCTGAGATGTCTTCAGGACACAATCTCTCATGGATTGAGATACACTGCCGGAAATATGAAACTGCATGATTATTCGAATATTGATTAGGCAGGTAGTGTGGAGGATCACTGGAGCACTTTTTAGTGTTGTTTCTCTTTGGATTCTTCTTTGATATAATGGATGAGCAGGAAGCAGAAGTCGGTTGCCATAATCACCACCGAGACCAGATACATATCTACGAGTATGATCTCGTATGAAGCTGCCTGGTTGGGGAAGCTCTTCAGTGAGCTATTTGAACACATACCACTGTGATTCTCTGTAACAACCAGAGGTGGGATTCGATTATTGAGGAATTCCGTATTCGTCGATTGCTCCAGCAGATAGACATTATCTGGGATATGGTAAGTCGATGAGCAAGGAGGCTCCATCGCATTAATATGATGTACAGGTTGATACACCTTGTCAAAACCCCGCGGAAAGATCTAATCTCTAATTTTCCCAAACAACTTGGAGTCGTCAAGAAACCCTTGTACAAGGGTCCTGCATGTTGCATACATTGAGCTCTGGGAGCTCTGAGGGCTTGCGGTTCTTACTGGAGCAACATACGACCACAGGGTGACTCACCCTCCCCTAGTGGTGCGCACTAGAACAAGATGATTCACTCTCTTGTGGGACAAGATGATTCTCTCTCTTGTGGAACAGAATGATTCACTCTCCTGCATAGCAGGATGATTAGTTCTCCTGTGAGGCCTGGATTGATGTGTTCTCCATGGCGGCCTGGATTGATGTGTTCTCCATGGCGATTGTAGCAGGATTGATGTGTTCTCCTGTGAGGATGGGATTGATTAAGTTCTCCTGTCGAGACATCCTACCCATGCAGTCTGGGACTCATGGGAAGTACCTCTCATCTGATCAATGAGCAGGGAAATGAAGTTAGGGACCATAGTAGTACCGATGGACGCATCGTTGTATCTACCGTACTCCCTACGCTAGGATGACCTCCATTGATCTGGGATCAATGATACTGGTCTGGGACCAGTGGTAGGAGTGGTACATTCTATGACACTGACTTCAGGTCGGTTGTTACTAGTCTGGGACCAGTGGTACGCACTCTGAGACTGACTTTGAGTCAGTGGAGGATGTTACTGGTCTGGGACCAGTGGTAGGAGTTGTACTCACTATGACGCTGACTTCAGGTTGGTTGAAAATGGTCTGGGACCAGTGGTACATACTCTGAGACTGACTTTGAGTCAGTATGATACATCCTCAATCATTTCTTCTTCTTCATAATTCGGACAAAAGCAGAGCAGAACAGAACAAAGCAGAGCAGAGCAGAGTTGTACAGGGCAGAACAAGAAAAAGCAGAACTGGCAGAATAGAGCAGAGCAGGGCAAGGGGCAGGCTATACAGGGCAGTGCATTTGATGGATGAATAGTAGTGACCCACAGACAGATTGCAGATGAAGTTCTCCCTAGTTGAGAGGGAGTGTTAAAATTGGCAACTAGGGCCAAACTTCATGTGGGTCATCTTATTCATGGATGATAATATGTTCATTATATTCCTCTTGTCGAGAGGTGTATGATTGATCTAAAGATCATCCGATTCGGATAAGTATTCATGGAGATATGAATTTATTTTGATTATGGAATTATTATCAAGCCAACCTACAACTCATATAGGCTCAGAAGCCCAACAGTCGCATCTATTCAAACATCAACAGTTGTGTATAAATACAGGAGGACTTTTCCTCATTTGCACTCACTCATCTCATCACATCTCTCTCTCCCTACTACGCAGAAAAGAGTCTCTTCTCTACTGCGCAAAAAAAGGGTCTCTCTCTCACACATCTGAAGCCGAAAGCTGCTGAAACTGAAGCTGCAACTGCAAATCCAAACTTTGACCAATGTGGACCATCAAACCTCCTCTTCTGATCTGCGCTGTAGGTTCATCTGAACCTCTTCTGATCTGTGTTGTAGGTTCATATGAACCTCCTCTGAAGGTTGCAACTTTTGGTGGTGGAATCAAGTCAATCCGACGGACGGTTTGTGAGATATCAACTACCCTAGTTTGAAGGAAGCTGCTGAAACTGAAGCTGCAACTGCAGAAGTGAAGTTTGACCTGCGTGGACCAGAAGATCTCCTCATCTGAACTGCATTATAGGCTCATCTGAACCTCCTTTGAAGGCTGCAACTTTTGGTGGTGGAATCAAGCCGATCCGACAGTCGGTTTGTGAGATATCGACTGCCCTAGTTTTGATGATGAAGCCGCTAATGTTGATGCTGCTGATCTAGGTTTTGCTACTGCTGATATAAATCAAATTTATTGTACTATTTCTCTCTGCTGAATTATTTTTTTTTTAAATCTAGGATAATCGATAACTAGTGAGAGTTATCCTGAACAGACCCAAGATCAAATCTAACTGGCTGCCACTATAAACCTAGGCTACGTGCAACCGCCTGCAAGCCGCACAATAGCAGGAAACTTATGCCTCAACAAGAGCCGAGATGTCCGCTATGGGGTCGCCTACTCTTCTAGCCAAGACACAACAGGTCATATATATACTCAATGAGATTTGAACCCTCATCTCGTGGGTTTCACCCAGCGAAACTTACCGTTAAACCCCATATCACTGTATCTCTCCGCTGAATTATTGAAGATAAAAGAACATTTGATCAAAGGGTTTCCCCACACATTATGGGGTTTGTCCCTGGCTAGCCGCCACATCTTGTGTCTCTTGTCTTGGCTTGTTTTTTGTCGATCGTTTAATGTTATATCTGCACTTTATGTACATGTGATTGCTAATCTATAGAATATAATAAGAAAACGAAGTAAACTGTTATAAGCATAGAACATACCATAACTCAACAATATGTCATCATAAATAATGCTTGAGAGAAAGAGGAGACCACTCTCAACCTCATTTTTCTTCTCAGTGTCATAAATGGGAGCACAATCAAATTAAGGACCAACAATTTCCCATTTCTCCTTTTCAATGTGGAAGTAATTTTCTATGTCATCTTCCAAGGGGCTAATGGGGTCACCTTCTTCAAGGTTCTCAAAAGGAGATTCATCGAGAGTAATATCCTTGAGAAATGTAAGGTTAGTCTCAACTTCACTTTCCATGGACTCATCCTTCCCAACATGTGCACTCAAAATCATTATTTTCATCATGTGGACCCAAGGAGGACTCATCGTCCCATTCATCACTTAGATTCTCAAGGTCTTGATGATGCTCGGTGAAGACTTCCTCTTGAATGCTCAATGCGAGGCAAACTTGAAAATGTCTAAGAAAGCCATCAACGAACTCCTCAATAGATGAGATGCACCTAGGTTTGTGATTTTGAAACCATGGGTTATGACCATAGACAGAACTAAAGAATAACAACATAAGGACATCCTAGTGGACCACTTTCTCCTTTGAAGTATGTGCCATAATTCTTTCCACATGGCCAATTGCAGAGCTTGGGTCACCATCAAACATGGGTACCCCACATATCATCCTTCCTATGACATGATTGGGGCACCTAGGGACGCTAGCAATGTCTAAAGCGGGAAAATCATCAAAGAAAAAGACCCTACTTCGGGTATACATGTAAATTTTGTAGGAGTCGCAAGGGTGATTTTAAAGATGCCTAGAAAAATGCTTGCCTCACCCTACAAGCATCGACCTTAAAGTTCAATGAAGAACTAGGGCTTCATTCTTCAAATGGAGTCGCCAATAATGTTATGTCAATGTGTCGTATGGGGAAAAACACACGTTTTGTGTCCCGACAATGGCGCCAAAATGTTATCACTCAAACTAGCAGGGGTCCTAGGGGCAATCCTAGAGGGACAATTGCTAGGTCAAGGGCAACAATGGAGTAATAGCCCATTATCACCTCAACTAAAGCTCCCTACTCTTTACGGACTTCCACCGGTGGGTGGAGACCAGGTATGATAAGGATCACAAAGATGAATAGATCAAAGATAGGATGAAGGTTGATTCTAGAAGCCTATTCATAAGAGAGGCTCAAGATTGTGGATTGCTTGTCTTGGAAGACAAGCTAGAAGGCTCTCAACGAAGGGCTTGGGAAGAATTTCAAGGGTTAGGTTTCGAGTATGTATCTTATAAAGGAGATCCATAAGCCCTAGAATTCTTGTGGAAACTTGGGTTCCAGATGACCTTTGAAGAATTAACCTTGATAATGCATGGGATCACATGGGACCAACTGGACCCAAGGTTATGTCAAGAGGATAGGATTTAGCAACCAATGATATATTTGACCTAATCAGGGAGGGGAAAGGGATCAAGGAATGAATTTCCAATGAAAGGAAATGCAAGGATCCCAGTAGGTTTCTATCCTAAGGGAAACCAAGTTGTGGACAAAAAATCAAAGTATTTGGATACATAGATTATGAGATAATTGATGCCACAGTTGACCTATGTAGGCTATGCCTAGAAAAAGAGGGGAAGGTGAAAGAAATCAGCTTTAAAGTGATCACCAAAGGAGGACTAGTGTTTTTCCCTTTGAGAGATATGGAGTCATGGAAGATTTAGAGTTTGGATTGATTTCAACTTGTCAAGGAGGCCTAAAAGACAACTTCATTGAGCATTAGGGCTTAATGGAATTAGCGTCAAGGCCATTTATACTTCGTTCAACAATATTTGGTGACTTGTCAAGACAACGATGTTTCTAGAAACATTCATTCATTCAAACATCACTCAATCATGATACAACACTATTTAGAGATTTAACCCCAGAATAGCAAAATCCCAATATCACGAATGCAACAAAATAAAGAATCAAAATAGCATTAACAAGCCCACTAAACTAACTCATAAACAAAAGAATAAGCCTTTCAATAGGCCAAATAATGAATAGTGCATGTCGTTGGGCCTTGGAGGAGGCCTAATGGAGTCCATATGTGCCATAATGTGTAGTTGAACTCCCAAACGCAGTGGACAAGAGTTTGGCCCCTTGTAATAACATGTGGTGTTCCAAATGACATGTGAAGGCACACAAGTGTCCTCATGGGTCTCCAAACAAATCGAAGATGCTTGTAGATCGTCTACAAAGATTGGGATGATGGTGTAGGTGATGCCACATCATCAAGCAAGTCTTGGACCATCATCCAAGTGTATGGTGCAACTCTGGGGTCAGTTGGGCATGATGGGTCAGGTGCATCTTCCTCATCCAATAAGTGAACAACGAGTAATCTATGAATGGTTGTGAGGATCCATGGAGTGTTTTTTGTTGTTGTGGAGGCCCATGGATCTCTACACACACCCTACATGTGCCAATGTAGCCCTCTAGGGTTAGGACCCTATATAGGGATATCAAACCCAAATGGAAACCACCTGCAATCCTGCATACGATCAAATGTATCCCTGTACCTTCTAGCACACCAAGTCATTAAATAAATCAAGTAAAAAAGGTTTATAAACCATGGATAACAAGTGAGCACTTCATAATGGCATGCTCTTCCATAGTGGGCTTTGGCATGTGCTAATGTCTCCTAGCTCCAAATAGGGTCAATCAGACATCCTATTAGGTGATTTCTACCTCTAAAGGGGGTGGTATGTCTGTGGTATATCCTTCAAATGATGGTGGCATGTGGCAGAATGATGGAATGGAGTATGGAATGAAAGGGCGTAACTTGGATCACATGACATGTTACAAGGGTAGCTAATAAAATGGAAGCCCACACTTGGGTAAATAATGTGTAGGAGGGACATCATGGTGCATGAGTTACCATGGCCTTGATTTGTCCACCCTTCTTCATAGGCCTTTTTCCTTTTATGGTTTTCTCTAGTTAACTGCTCGAGGTTCTAGATAACAAGAGCATGATGCGTAAAGTATAACAGTGGATACCCCCTTATAAGGTGGGTCAGTTCATCGCCCACTAGGGGTTGGGGAAATCATGGTTTGTCCTCAGAATGAACCACATTGGGTTGTTCGAAATGTTGACCAAATAATATTGATGTGATTAATTTGAAATACATGCTTACTACATTATGGATTACAAAAGCCGAAGGTCTAACAATCATGGTTTCCTGAATGATAAAGGAGGCTCATCAAGGGCCATGCAGGAACCAAGGTGACAACCATGGAATGGGGTAGAGCTCATGTCATGGCTTTTGCCCACATGCTAAATGCTTTTGTCCAAGCCATCTTTTGCATTTTCTGGTACAATTTCTTGTTGAATGTGGCTGATTATGCTTTTTCTTTTTCTTTTAGCTACGTCAACCTTCAGGCATCATTCCAGGCCCGACCCAAGATGTGGAGCAAGGGGAGGGGTTGGTCAACCCTATGTGGACCTAGTGGAGGAAGGTGGACCCAAGTGGGAGGAGAGATGATTGGGGGTGTAATGAAAGGAATGGGAGTAATATATGTGAATCAGGGAAGCGGGACCACGCAACCAAAATTAGGGTTTCACGTGTAGTACCATCCCTAAAAACAATAGGTCAGTAAAAGAGATCCCACGAGACTAGGGTGCAAGGTTAACATCCCAAAAGAGACCAAGGGGACAAGAGCACAAACCTAGACCACTCTTTCCACCAAATCCTCTCATTAATCCATGCACAAAGTTTCCATGATAAATAAACTAGAATACTCAATTACCAAATAACAAGGCATACCTTGAGGTTTGGGAGGCCCACCTTCAAAAATACAATCATGACAGATGGGAGAGAGACCACATGGTTGGCTCAGGTGGCGGAAAAATGGCACATCAAGCTAGTTGGTCATTGCAAGGGGTTGTTGGCTATTGGTTGAGCACTATCATGGAGAAAAAATTTCTCTTAGGGGTATAACCCATAAAATGGTGGGTAATATCTTTCTCCAACTGGAACATGATTTCTTAGGGAAAAGTGGGTCAGACTACTTGAATGGGAGGTCATGAAAACACCAACGATCTCTTGATCACCATAGACGTGTTACCTACACATGTCAAAGACTAAACTCACGAGGCAACATGTTTTTATGGTGTCTTATGATCGTTCATGCTTAGTGCTAGGCCTTACAATCAACAGAAAATAAAATATGCAATTTAAATTTAAATGCAACTAATCTACCATGGAAAATATCATATGTCATTAAATATCATTAGATTGTTTTCCATATCATATGTTTAGATGCAAAACAATCATATGATAACGATACTTTTAGAAAACATATGATAATTATACTTTTAGATTGTATCATTAGGTTGTTTTTGGATATCTAAACATGCTTTGAATTGAGAATTTTTCAAAAGGGAAAGGTTGGTTTCCTTCTTGTTGGGCACATTCATGACCATATTGATCAAATGTTCAGTCGTTTTTCAATCACATTGAAGAGGAAAGATGTTAGGAGCTTGCCATATTTAATTGAATATATTAAGAAATCAGGTTTGGCTTTTTTGAGGTGCGTTCCAAATCATCCAATATTTGTGTCAAATATATTGTTATTAATCAATTGTTGAAGTTCATAATGCACGAAGGCAGAAGAGAGATATAAATTATTTTGATTGCCTAGAAGAAATCAAAAAATGCATTAGATATACATATGAGAACTTTAATGTTGTTGATTCAGTTTGGTGGGAGTTTTTTTTCAATAATCAGAATGATATCATTTCAAAATCAACAAATGAAAATATACTTTTGAAGAGTCCATTTATTTGGCCACAAAATGTGACAAATGAACATGAGGAAAGAAATGTTGTTGAATAGCAACAATCTCAAGGTATTATTAATTCTTCACAGGTAGAGGAAAGAGAAATGTATATTGGTTCCAAAAGATCTCGTATAAAACGTGAAGCCATGGAAGACCTTTACAACAGTTTAGTACAGGATATTGAGAAGGGTTGCATGATCACAGAGTTAGCAGATGGAGATGCAAATAGTTATTCATTTTAGGTTCCCAAGGTTATAAATGTCATTACAGAAAACGAAGATGTTTCAAGTGTTGAATTACATCGGTATGCCACAAATAGACACCCATTCAATGGTGTCTACAAGCCAAAGATGGTAGTTGATAAAAAAAAAATTGGAGAAAAAAGAAAAAGAAAGGGTACAAATATAAATCATTGCCGCACAGACCTCTTAAAATTGGAGGATGTTGACATACTTGCTTATGAGTTCAATTTAACAAAGAGAGAAACTCTTAGCTTTGGGACGACAGAGATTCTGAAAAGCTTGCTACCCAAAGAAACAATCTTGAGATGGGAGTCTGTTGAACCCAGTCGTAAATCTAGAAGACTTTTGGAACTTGAAATGGTCAGCATGCATGTTGACTCAGATGGGGCACTAGTTGATGAAAGAGAAGAATATGGAACATCTTCATCTGCATCCAATCATTCATCTGAAGATGTGAATTCTCATGTTGTGCAAGAACATGAATAGTTTTAAATAATCTTTTAAGACAGTTTATATAACTGATGTTTGCATAGTATTTTGAAATGAAAAATTTAACTTCCATATGATGTTACATGAATTTATGAGTCATTTTTATGTTTGTTGGATTTTTAATTATGATGAATTTTTTGTTTAGAATATCCACAATGCAACAATAACTTAGAAAACTAATTTATGTTTCATTCAATCTACAAGTATTGATATTTTGATTAATTTAGTCGTATAATTTGTTCATAATGTCAGTTGAAATATGTTGAAAACTTACAGTTTTTTAATTGTATGGATGAAAATTTGTCAAAAAAAAATTATCTTTAATGTTATGGTTGATAACATTTAGAATTTTAACGACCATTAGTGTCATGTTATTATATTTTTAACGACATCGATAAAAATTGTTGGAATTTTAATGTGTTTTGGATCCCATTATTTTATCTTTAGCACCATTACTAAAAAATGTTGAAATTGTACCCAGAAAATAAAAATGTTATTCTACCAACAACATTAGTGTGTTTTTTTCATTTATTTTACACAAAAAAAATTGGTTTTACTTCCATTTTTTTAAATGTTGAAAATTAACCGTAAAAAAAAATAAAACATCGTTCCAGAATACACACTTTTTGTTTTGGGGTTGTTTTTCATGTTTTTTGGGGGATTTTAGGCTAGAGTTTTTGTTTGGAGTTTACAATTCTTGTTTCAAAGTTTACATTGTTTTTGTATTTTGACATGTCATGAAACGCTAGATTCTTAGAGAGATTTATGCAACTTTGATTATGACAGTAGACACTAGTCGCCTCCATCCTCTGTCTAAACAAGATTACTAGCAGCTTCTGAAGAAATATAGCTTCGCGGTAGTTGTGCTTGCTGCCATATACTCTGCTTCTGCAGAGCTCAATGCTACTGACTTCTGCTTCCTGCTACACCAAGAAACCATCCATGATCCAACACTAAAGCAGTACCCAGAGGTACTTTTCCTGTCCACTGAACTGTCTATCCAATCTGCATCTGAGAAACCACATAGTCTGACGTCATCCCCTCGAGTATATCTCAACCCATACTCAACTGTGTCGCGCAAATGCCTCAAAATATGCCTTGTTGTTTCCCAGTGTACCCTCTTAGTCTCTACCATGAACTGACTTAAGGTATTGACTGCGAAGAAAATATTTGGCCTAGTGTTGACCAAATACATGAGAGATCCAATAAGGTGTTTATAAAAGGTGGGGTCAACATCATTGTCATATGATGCATTTATCTTCTTCCAATTGGTGATCATGGGAATAGACATGGATCTACAATCCTGCATTTTGAACCTCTTCAAAATATATGTAGCATATCTTTCTTGCCCAAGGAAGATCTCCCCATCCTTTTTCCATACTTCCAATCCTAGGAAATAGTGCATCAACCCCAAATCCTTCATGTCAAACTCTACTTCCAGGTTCCTCTTGCAGTCCTCTATGAGCCCTGATGATCCTGTCAAGAGGAGATCATATACATACAAAACTAGGATGAGTGGCTCACCCTCTACCATCAAAAAGTAAAGGTTGGGATCTGCGTCGCTCTTGACGAATTCCATCTACTGCAAGTAGTTGTCAATCCTACCATACCATGCCTTAGGAGCCTGCTTGAGTCTGTATAGAGCTTTCTTCGGTCTGCACACATGCGTGCACCTCTCATGAGTCTCGAATCCCTCTAGTTGTTCTATGTACGCTTCTTCCTCTATCACCCGATTCAAGAAGGTTGTCTTGATGTCCATCTGGTGAATCTGCTATCCCATTTGAGCTACTAGCGATATAATTGACCGGATAGAAGTGTATCTGGAAACTAGGGCAAAGATCTCTTCATAATCTATCCCTTATTTATGTGCATACCCATTTGCCATAAACCTAGCCTTGCACTTTTCCACACTGCCATCTGCAACATATTTGATCTTGTAGATCCATCTAGAACCTACAACTAACATGGCTTCTAGCCTTGGAACTACATCCCAAACATCATTTGTCACTATAAAGCTATACTCTTCTACCATGGCATCTACCCACACTTGATGGAGTGCAGCCTCTTGAAAGCTCGAAGGTTCTGCAACCTGAGCCACCAATGCTTGGTACATGTCAGGTTGTTTACATTGCCTTTTGGTCATCCTAGAAGTTCCAATAAACTCCTTTGCATCTCTCAATGTCTGACGAACCTCTCTGTTGGCTCGACCACTAGTGGTGGGAGGTTCAATTAGCTCGTCCTCATCCTACCTATGTTGCTTTGTCTGTTGAGAACTCCCGGATTTCCAGCACCTAAGGAAATATTGGTACTGGTCACAATACTCGATCCTTTTGACTAACTTCTCGCCTATCCCACTAGTTGCCCCTGTTGTTGAACCAGCGGAGCTTCTACAGACTTATTTTGATCATCTGTAGGCATCTCACGAGATCTCCTAAAAGCTCAATCCTCCATGAACTTCACATCTCGCCTCACCAAAATGTTCCTATTACTATGAACATAAATCATGTATGCCTTTTAGGTTTCACTATACCCAACGAAGAACCCCTTCTCTGCAGTCTGATCCAATTTGGTACATTTTTCATCTGGCACGTGGCAATAAGCAATGCTGCCAAAATCCTGAAGTGACTAACTTCTGGCTTCTTCCCTATGAAGACTCCTTCTGTCGTTTTCTTCCCCAATGCTCTATGAGGAGTCATGTTCTAAATATATATTGTCATGTTACATGCCTCTGCCCATAGAAATCTAGGTGAATCCTGGTCATATAACATAGTTTTTGCAGCCCCAACTATGCTTTTTTTTTTTCCGCTCTACTACCCCTTCCTACTGTGGATTATACAGAGTTGTCTATTCTCTCTTGATGCCTTCCTTCGCACAAAAATCTGTGAAGTCTTTATCAATATATTTTCCACCATTATCTAAGTGAAGCACCTTGATCTTCTTCCCAATCACATTCTCTACGAGAGCCTTAAACTCTATGAAACAATAAAAGACCTCACCTTTGGTCTTCAAGAAGTAGATCCAGGTTTTCTTGGAATGGTCATCAATAAAGGTGACAAAGTATTCGGCACCGCTGAGAGCTCTAGTGGACATCGGGCCACAAATATTTGAATGTATAAGTCCTAACACACCATCTTCCCTATTGTCACTTCTTGGAAATGTCGCCTTAACATACTTCCCAAGTACACATCCTCTGCACACATCATCGTGTTCTGTGCAAGCTTCTGGAACCCTTGTTACTGTTTCTCTCAGCATTCTGAGTGCTCCATGGTGTAGATGTCCCATTCTCCTATGTCATAACTCATTCAACTCCTTCCCAATGCTATTGTCACTGCCTATTAGTTCAATTTGAGAGTCGAGCTGCAACTGATACAGTCTATTACTTCAAACTCCAATTTGTCTTACATTCTTCCAGCTTGGGTGTTTGACAGACACTTTCTCCCCTACAAAGTGAATATCATACCCCTTATCCTGTAACTAAGATATTGAAATCAGGTTCAAAACCAATCTTCGTACATGTAATACATATGTAGCACTAGTGCTTGCTCCTAACTCTCTTTGAAAAGTTGTGGTACCTCTCCCGCTAGAGTACATTTCGTCCTCTTTCCCATAGTAATCATGAAGTCTATCTGCTACTCCTTGTAGCTAGAGAAATATTCTTTAACCCCTGTCATGTGAGTTGATGTTCCACTGTCTATATATCAGGGACCCTGTGAAGTTGATCCTAACAAGCAAGCAAATTTGTCCTCCAACCTGGAAGACAAATCTAAAGCCTCCTGAATGTAAATTCTTCCCATGGTCATGCTGAAGAATTTACAGCGTGTTATTCCTCTTTCCACCCGATGATGACTTCGCTCTAGCGAACTACTATAAAACCCTCAACATCCAACCAGAAATATGCCCAGCGAAAAAATCTAAGTTGCTCCCTTTTCTTCTGGCATCACTTGATCTGGAAAATCGAATTTTTCTGCCTCTCTGCTTAGAGAAATTAAACTTCCTCAAGCAACTCGACCTGCCTAGCAAAGGACTGCGTTGCTCTTGGGAATTTTAGCCTGCTGCTCTTACTGAACAGGGAAATTCCTTCTTTCGCTTCTGACCTCCCCAACTGATCAATCAAGCTTTGATACCATGTGAAATTTTATCTATTGCAGCAACTGGAAATTATTCTTCTAACTGTAAAATTAATTATGCATTTTATTTGCTACTACAAACAATGAATAAAATCACAACTGCAATTTTCAACATAAAAATACTGCGGAATATATATATATATATTGGAAACTGAGAAATTCTAGCACACGCACAAGAATTTTGACACATTAATTTTTGGATAGTTATCCCTAGAAAAACCCAATGCAGGAAAACTAGTGCAACAGATAAGGGTTTTATTATTATTCTTCAACGAAAATTATGAGTACAAAAATTTAGACGCTCAATTGGCAATCTAATCTGACGAAAATACTGGCAAAATTATTGTGAGAATTTTCTCTGACCCCGCAGTTAATTTATGCCCCTGAAATCATATTCCTGCCTCACGATGAGCCTCCTGCGTCACCCTTTACGCAATTCTTGTGGGGATTTCGACCTTCATTTATTTGCCTCTTCCTGGAACTAGAAAACTTCCTCCTAGATTGTTGCTACCCTCCTCTACCACCTGCTAATCACCCTCTGGCTCTATCTTCTCTGTTGAATCACTGCCACTGAGAAAAAAAAATTGTTTGGGTAACTGAGTATCTGCATTGGTGTATTCTCCATCTACCCATCAACTTCTTCTTATAATCCTTTGTTGGAGCGCCAACGACCAAGATTAAAACATAATTGATGGCCCAGATTAATTCCCTATTGATTCGTGTAAGTTTCTAGATGATTCTCACTTTATCTCAATTAATATTGATTAATTAACCATCTTGCCTAAGTTTAGATTTAGGAAATATTTAAAAAATAGTTAATAATCTAATTAAGATACTTCTAGGCGAAATTTCCATAAACAATTTTTGGGTTCTGTAGATCTCATGTATTCTAGCTTCTCCACCAAGTTTAGTGGCTAGAACACATCTGATGCTACAAAAACTAAAAAATACTAGTTACATTTCTCAACACTGCCTCTTAACTAGGCAGGTATTCATAATTGTTCAATTGGTACAAGGTTGACCTCAATTTGAAGTGTTCAAGAAGAGCACAAGAAGTACAACAACATTTACAATGTTAGGGATACCCTAACTGCCAAGGTATCCAACACATCAAAGATCCAAGTGTCATGACACTATTTTTATACACTCATGCAAGGATCTAAGATACTAACAAGGACTAAAGTGTTATCCAAACATATGCCACTACAGGTAACATTAGGCTTCAACCTTACACCAACCCTCAGGAATCTAGCTATCATATCTAAGGTTGGAGCTCCATAAGACCAACGATACCCTCCCTCACCGGGATCTAGACATCATCAAAGGTCGGCCAAGATGTCCTCCCAAGTACCATCAAACAAGAAGTTTTATGGTACTTCATCTCTCCCTCTCAATCCAACCATGCTTGTTAAATATACAAAATTTCTTAAGGAGATGTCCACACAACAACTACATGTTCAATTATTAGAACATATACTAGATTTTCAATCCTAATCAGTATCAAACTTCCAATATATATGTTCTTATATGCTAGCATGAAAACTTTGGGGTCTTCAACTATTCTGATGTTTCTTATCCAAATACATCTTGATAGAAGCTTCCTTCTTCAACTTTCTTCAGTAGCACCAAACTCATCCTCAAAAATTTTCAAAACATCCAATTCTTGTTCTCAACTTTATCAATCACGAAGAACCATTTTGTAGTGCTTTAGCCATTCTCCAATCTTACTCTTTTTTCAAGGTCTTTACTATAGATGTCACAATATGCCCTTCCTCTTAACTGGGGAGATATATACTTTCTTTTATCAAGTTTCTTCTCTTTAGGGTCTTTCTTTCACATTGTCATGTATGTTAGCCCTGAGGTTTAGTGCTGACTTTTGGAAGATTGATAAAGGGCTCGGTCTGTTCTGCAGCTCTCCAAAGGGGCCCCACTTGGGCCACTTTCCCCTTTTCCTCTCTCCCCTCTCACATTTTACCCTTCCCATTTCCTAAATTAACCTCTCACCCCGACAAAACTCCCCTTTTTGGCCTTAGCCCCAAGCAGAAAAGACCAAAGCACCCATAAAACCCTACCATATGCCTTTGCGCGCTCATAACTCATCTCGCCTTCCCTCCGTCGTTGATCTTCTCCTGCCGATCCAACAGCCCACGTTCCCCCCGCTAAAGGAAACCTGCCTGATCAGCTTCCACCGTCAGATCACCCCTGCCAAATCTAACGGCCCTTGCTCATATCGCACGGGCAACTAGCACGGACAATACCCACGCGATATGGGCGGTTTCTCTCTCTCCTTCGCCGCTACGTGGCAGCAGTTGAATGGAATCGCACAACTTCTGACACTTACCACTTACCGCCCGATACTCGCGCGATGAAAACCGTTACCACCCAGATTAAACCACCCCGCTAGTTATCACCCGCACATCTTCACCACCCGATAACCGTCCCATCTACCTGCTCAAGATCTAATGGCCCGGACACATCCTGCTCTCATCACAATCGCTAGCCTCCATCAAATGATCTCCGCCATACATCTCCGTGATCCAACGGTCGCCATTCACGATCATCCTAACCGTTCATTTGCCCATGCATTCCATACCCCACGTCCAGTCAGTTACCCAACAGAGAAGATGACCGACTCTGTTAGTCTGGTGACAGTCTGACCCTGAAACAGAATTGAAGAAAGAGTATGGCCAAAGGCAGAAAGGACACAGCACGACTCAGCAACCGAATTTAACAATCATGGAGCTCCACTGCCATGATCAATCCAACCACCTAAAGGACAGCATAGTACCAGAATTGCTCAGGTTTTCACCAAGGAGGAAGCAATTGTGTTCAAAGGCATTATTAGGCAGTTAATGGTGGTTGGTGGTCAATCAAGACCCCTCCATCCCTAAACGGCTAAGGCCAGCGTAATATTAAATTATAAATAGCCAGAACAAAGATGTAATCAGGGTTGGCATTTGATGTAAGGTTCAACTTCTAGAGACTGAAGACACTCTGTAACTTGCAACGTCTCATCTTCATTTTCAACAATGCAAGCTTCTTTTGTTGTTACATGCTCACTATCCATTTCTTTCATGTTCTAAACTTGTACCTAGAATGTTTTATTCATAATATCTTCTATGCCTAATGCTAGATAACTGTCATCTTATCTCTATATTAGTAAATTGGATGTGTTGTCGAATAGGTCACCCAGGTTTCTTCTGTATCTAAGGCCAGGTCGCTATCATCCTACCTCTGCCTTGATATTAGATTTGCAAGTTTCCTTACTAGTTGCAGTTGGCCATCACATGGTTGTGTGCATCTGCTGGTGTGGTTAGTATTCTCCATATTCACCTATTTCCCTAAACTGTTGAGCATTGGTGGTCTAAAGCCTTGTAGTCTGAGGGTGTTCATGCATGTCTGGAGTAAAAACAGAGTAGAAGTGGTTATCTGGCTTGAACCAAACCATCATCCCTTCCAATAGATTTCTGCAACAATAAGTTGATTTTATATGTTACCAGGCATCTCCGAGCTACAACCTAGGAGAGTTTCCTGGAGTGCTAACATAATTGGCGTCGTTGCCGGGGGGAGGAGATTGAAGCTCAACATCACTAGCAGACGACATAGATCCAGCTTTGATGATAGACAAAGTCTAGACACATTTCTGGTTGTAATAATCTATCTAGCAACTCTACTAGAGGCCAAAACCCCTGGCCACTCCACATCATAGTTCTGGCTCAGTTTGTGAGGCACACTCGGAGAAATCCTCAGAAATCACCAGTTGACCCAGTACCTGACCCTAAGAAGATTGTCAAGCAAAGAAAGGCATCACGAAAAGGAGCATCAGGATCAGGGAAACCTAAACAATCTTATGCATCTCTGCAAGAAAGGCTTGTGACAGAGTATATAAATGTTGAGAATTTAGCCTCTAGCACTAGCAGTGAAGGAAAATTTTCAGAGAGTCATAAAGCTCCTTATTCTTTAAGTCCTCCTTTGGATCTCAGCCCAAACAAAACCACCCCTCCAGTCCATTAGATTCCTTCAACCCTGTCAATCATTTCTCAGCTTTTATCATTCAGACTACCAGCACTCCTTCATCTACCCCAACCATGGCAGGCCCACAAGCACCCACTAAAATGGAAATAATCATAGCCGCTAGATATGGGCCCTTGGTCTTGCCTACTCCTTTGAATGCCCTGCCTGTAGGAGAATATCAGAAATACATGCCTAAGTTCACTGCAACAAAGGGAGTAACAATAGAAGAACACCTCGAGTCATTCTATAGCTATGCTGATAACCTAGATATCAATGAAGATGATGCATGGATGAGAGTATTTGTCCAAAGCCTAGATGGAGAGGCTAGAAAGTGGTTTAGAGAATTGACCCCTAGGTCTATAGCAGACATTGAGGCCTTAGATGATGTGTTTCTAAAGCATTGAGGGGATAAGAAAGATCTGTTCTATTATCACACTGAGTTTGGCAACCTGAAAAGGGAAAATGGGGTGTCATTGTCTGATTTCAATAAAAGGTTCAACCACATGTATAGCAAGATACCAGTTGAAGTGAAACCTACTCCCACCTCTGCCAAGCTCACTTATGCCAATGCCTTTGATTCTGATTTCTGCCTATTATTGAGAGAAAGAAGATGTGATTCTCTGGCCGAAATGCAAGATGCAGCATTGGAGGTAGAATCCAATATCATGGTTGCAGAGAAACTTAAAGGACATGTTGATCGAAGGAGACAGAGGGGTGAGTCTTCTTCTTCTTCATCTTTAGACCCCAAAATAGACAAAATGACCAAAATGATAGAGTCATTGGCTGCTGAAATCTCCAAGCTAAAGGTTGAGCAGATTGCACGGAAAGGAAGGAGCCCTAATACATTTGCTCCTAGAACCCCAAATCCATACAGGAGAGCAAACGAACAATTGCAAATCATCCAAAGGGGCAAAAAGGCCAATGAAGAACAGAAGGTGAGAACTCCTTTCCAGAACGTAGTCATGGAGGAAGAGCAGTTTGATGAAGAGGATAAGATCCACTGCATGGAAGACAAAGGTGGTGCTTCATTTTTAACACTAGTTGCCTATGAGGTGTCATTACTCAAGGACCAAACCAGCTAAGAGTGGGACAGAGAAGCTATTCTGCAAACTGAAAATCAGCAGAGATATAACCTAAGGTCGAGGATGAGTAATGTCAAGGAAAGCCCTGCACTATTGTCCGCACAGAGCAGCAAATTAGCAAACAAAAGTGACCAGCAGTTGATCCCATCATCCTCAAAGCACCAGCTCAAGAGGTAAGAGGCCCTGACAAGTCCCCTTCCCCTTTCAGTTTCGAATCAGAAGTCTAGAAATTGAAAATCCCTGTACCTCTGATAGAACTAGTAAAGAGTGAGGCCTTTAAGAAACCCATCCTTGATGCCCTTGAGCTCAAAGCCACACAAGCATCCAATGACTATGTGAATTTACAAGATGACAAACCTGCAGTGGTACTTAGCCCAATGACTGAACCCTCTGATGATAGCTCCCCATCCTTCTATGTCTCCTTGACCATTCATGACAAAATCCTTCACAGTTGTCTGTTGGACACAGGTGCCAGTCATAATCTAATGCCCAAAGCTGTCATGGATGAGTTGGGCCTTGACATCACCAGACCATATCATGACTTGTTCTCTTTCGATTCCAAGAAAGTGAAATGTCTGGGTTAATCAAAGATCTAGCCATCACCCTAGCTCAGCTACCCATGAAAAGCATGATGATGGATATTGTGGTAGCAGATGTTCCCCCTAAGTTTGGCATGCTACTTTCTAGAGGATGGATTAAGAGGTTGGGTGGGACATTGCAAAACGACCTATCCTATGCCATTGTCCCTGTTTTTTGGGGAGAAAGCAGAATACTATACAGGGAAGCCCAGCTAGCCTATATCATCAGTGATGAAAAGAATCCCACTAATCATCCCATTTACGCTGTGGACACTGATTTTGGAGCGTGTATTCTCCAAATTGAAGAATCCCAGAGGGCCTCAGTGCAGCTCAAGAAACCAGTATGCCAGGTCATGGAGAAGGAAGGGTCACAGTTTTGGGATATGTTCTTTGATGGAGCTTGCTCTAAGGAAACTGCAGGAGCAGGTGTGGTGTTGGTATCCCCAAGACAAGAAAGCATACATCTGTCTTTCAAGCTGACTTTTCAGGTCACTAACAATATAGCAGAGTATGAGGCTCTGATATTGGGCTTAAACGCTGCTAAAGAGATGGGAATCAGAGACATAAAGGTGTTTGGAGACGCTGACCTCATCATTCAACAAGTGAACAGAACATTCCAAGCAAGGCACCCAAGGCTTAAGGCGTACAGAGATGAGGTATGGAGGCTCAAAGATTCTATTAGTAGCTTTTGTATCTCATATATTCCTAGAGTCAAAAATCAGCTTATTGATTCCCTTGCTGTGTCTGCTAGCATGTTCATCCCTCCCATGCCCCCTAAATTGGCTTATGAAGTTCAGGTAAAATATAGACCATCCCTGCCTGATAATGTTAACTACTGGAAAGATTTTGAGGATGATGATGAAGTCAACAAGTTTCTTCAAGTCATTGATGAATTCTCTGAAATGCAAATTGATCAAGAGAATGAAGCCATGGAGAAACGTCCTCAGTCCCAGCTGAGAAACAAAATTGGTCAGGACAACATTATGCAATTTCCCAGTAACTTTAGAGAAGTTGTTTGACCATAATGATGTGCCTTACAAGACTGCCCAAAAAGAAAATGAGTCTACAGTCCATAGACATAACATAGGGAGCCCAGATCACCCAAAGTACATAAATTTGTCCACCCATTTGTCTGTTGCCCAAAGCTCTGAATACTGCCCCTTAATGAAGCAGTTTGTTGATGTCTTTGCCTGGGAGTATAGTGACCTCAAGACTTATGACAAAAACATCATTCAGCATAAAATTCCACTGGAGAAAGACACCATTCCATTCAAACAGATGTTGAGACCCATAAGGCCTCTGTTACTCCCTTTAATTGAAAAAGAAATCAAGAAATTATTAGCTGCCAAGATCATAGTTCCCCTGAGGTATTCGAAGTGGGTAGCCAACCTGCTAGTTGTGAGGAAGAAAAGTGGGGAAATCAAGCTGTGTGTTGATTTCAGGAACTTGAACAAATGCTCCAAGAAATACAACTATCCCCTGCCCAAGATGGAACATTTGTTGTAGAAGGTTTTAGGGGCTAGAGTCATGTCTTTCCTAGATGGATTTTCAGGGTATAACCAAGTTGTTGTACATCCAGAGGACCAAGAAAAGACTGCCTTCACCACTCCTTGGGGCACTTTTATGTACTCCAAGATGCCCTTTGGACTGATGAACGTTGGGGCCACCTTTCAGAGGGCCATGGATATAACTTTTGTAGGAGAGAAGGACAAGTTTGTCCTCGTCTACCTAGATGATATAACAGTTTACTCCAGCAGTCATCATGATCATCTGCAGCATTTGAAGAAGGTGTTTCTGAAGTGCAGAAGGTTTGGGATTTCGATAAATCCTAAGAAGTCACAATTTTCTCTAGAAGAAGGCAAGCTTCTAGGACACATTGTTTCTGCTACAGGTGTCAAGATTGACCCAGAAAGAGTTAAAGCAATACAGACCTTGTCTATCCCAAGATCAAAAAAGGATATTCAATCCTTTTTGGGTAAGATAAACTTTGTGAGAAGGTTTATTCCCAATTTTGCAGAACTGGTGAAGCACATCACTTCCATGCTGAAAAAGGGATCAGAGATAAAATGGACCAACGCAGCAAGAAGATCTTTTGAAGACACCAAAAGAGCTATTATGGAAGCTCCCACTCTGATCAGCCCAGACTACAGCAAGGAGTTCCATATCTTCTCTTTTGCTTCCTGTGACACCCTTGCAGCAGTCCTGTTGCAGAAATATGATGAAGGTACAGAGCACCCAGTGGCCTTTTTCAGCAAAACTTTAAGGGATGCTAAACTGAGGTATGACATTATCGAAAAACAGGCTTATGATCTTATCAAGTCCTTGAACACATTCTGAATCTACATTCTGCACTCCAAAGTAATTGCCTATGTACCCTCTGCCTCAGTAAAAGACATCCTAATGCAGCCAGATGTTGATGGAAGAAGGGCTAAATGGATTGCAAAGCTCATTGAATTCAACATAGAACTGAAGCCCACCAAGCTTGTCAAAGGCCAGGGCCTTGCTCAGCTGATGGCTGAAGAAAATTGCAGAATGTTGGACATAAATTGCATAGGCACAAATTCATATGTTGGACAGACAAGAGAAGCAACAATGGAACAAGGGCAAAACCAGTCTTTGGCTGAAAATCTAGCTTCTTGTGAATGGTATTCTAGAATAGCTCAATTTTTGTTGAAGCTAGAAGTTCCTCCAGGCCTTAGTTCGAGCCAAGCCAGGACCATTAAGCTCAAAGCAGCCAAGTTCTGTATTCATGAAAACTTGCTTTATTGGAGGGACCCATCCGGAATCCTCATAAGATGTATGGACAAAGAGCAATCTGTGGAGGTCATGCATCAGTTCCATTCCAGCATCTGTGGAGGACATCATTATTGGAAAACCACAGCCCACAAGATCCTGAGAGTTGGGTATTATTGGCCCACTCTATTCTCTGATGTGTTTTCATTTGCAAGATCTTGTGAGAAGTGCCAAAGGTTTGCAACAAGGCAACAGCTGAAATCTTTGCCCCTGAAACCAGTACATACCAGTGGCCCTTTCCAGCAGTGGGGTTTGGATTTCATAGGGGAGATTAATCCACATTCCAGTGGCCAGCACAAATGGATTTTAGTAGCCACTGATTATTTCACCAAATGGATTGAGGCCATCCCCACTAAGAAAGCTAAACATCAAGTTGTCATGAAGTTCTTGACAGAAAACATTTTCACCAGGTTTGGCTGCCCAAACAAATTGGTTACAGACAATGCAGCAGCTTTCAGGGCAAAATAGTTGGTGGACATGTGTGACTCAATGGGCATTAAACTAGTGCATTCCACCTCATATTATCCTCAAGGCAATGGCCTAGCAGAATCATCAAATAAAAGCCTGGTAAGGATAATCAAAAAGCTGTCGGAAGACAACAAAAGGAGCTGGGATTCCAAACTGAATTTTGCATTGTGCGCTGACAGGGTGACCACAAAGAAGACCACAGGGAATTCTCCATTCAGGTTGGTATATGGCACTGAAGCTATTCTCCCAATCCAATTGACCCTCCCTGTGGCCAAATTCTTGCAAAAAGAGCAAAACGAGGAAAGTGACATGGCAAAGAGAATCAGTGACTTGGTTGAAGTTCATTAGATCAGAGATGAATTGATTGAGAAGTCTGCAGTACATCAAAGGAAAATCAAGGAAGCTTTTGACAGAAAGGCAAAGATGGACAATTTTCAAGTTGGTGACTGGGTTCTCAAATGGGATGCATTGAAGGAAAAGAAAGGCAATCATGGTAAATTTGATGCTCTATGGACAGGACCTTTTGTCATCTCTCAGGTCCAGGGAAACAATACTTTCATGCTGCAAAGTGTGAAAGAAGAAACAATTTCTGATGGCCCAGTCAATGGGCGGTTTTTAAAAGTTTATTTTGTTTAAGGCTCTCAGGGCTCAGCATTGTAAATATGTTATTTTTACAGTTTTAGTGTAGGCTTAAATAGACTCCATGCCCAATAGAATACTAGGCAATGTTTATGATCTTGTTTTTATGTGAAAGGCAGTGATCTACAATTCTTGAAACCTCACAGGGAGGATTTCATCCCCAAAAAGGGCCAGTGTTAGCCCTGAGGTTCAGTGCTGACTTTTGGAAGATTGATAAAGGGCTCGATCTGTTCTGCTACTCTCCAAAGGGGCCCCACCTGGGCCATTTTCCCCTTTTCCTCTCTCCCCTCTCACATTTTACTATTAGTTTTAGGTATGTTCTATGCTAGAGCAATTTATTTAAATTTTCACAGTTAGTAATCACATCAACATTAAGATAAACTGCTGATAGAACATAAATATAAATCGCAGAAGACAAGCCAAGACAAGAAGACACAAGATGTGGCATGAGCCAGGGACAAACCCCACAATGTGGGGAAACCCTTGATCAATTCTTCTTTTATGTTCTTCAAAGTTCAGCAGAGAAAGAGAGAGAGAAATAGTACATTTACAACAGAAGTCAACACTTTGACTTATCTAGATCTAGTATAGATCATTTTGTATTTTGTATAACGATGAGATCAGTTGAAGACATTCTGCTTCAACTGATTCTCCAAGGTGACTCCTTCACCTATCATCGTGTTGCATCTGGTTCTCATGTTGTACCACTGCATACTGCACCATGTTGCACTAATCATGATTATCATCATGCTGCCCATGTCCATGATCTTATCCATCATCATGCTGTCCTTTATGTCCATGATCTGTACCATACATGTTGTGCCTCTCCAAGACCAAGATATCAATCCTCCTTTCTGTTGCTGCTGGGGTCATCCTCATTGCAGCGCCATTGAAGCTATTACATCATCACAGAGATCCTCACTGTTGCTTCTATATGTACAAGGACTATTGAGAGATAAGTCCACTAAGACCGTGTTCCTTCTTATGCTGGGATTGTCTCTAGGATCATGATACCCATCGAGAGACAACAGGTTACAGTTCTCACTGAGGTTTCATATTACTGTACTTCTATTTAACCACAAGTGCTTGAGCCATTGTACTTATCACCGAGACTGTTATCACTGCGGTGACACCATCCACTGCTTCATGAGTTTGTGACTGCACCTTAAACCCAAACTAGGTGCAGTCAAACCCTACTGCGGCTCCTTTCTTTGTGACTGTGGCTCCTGCGGGTTCCCTCTTTATGACTGCGGCTCAGTGCGGTTCACTGTGGCTTCTCCCTTTACTAACTGCGGCTCCTTAATACAACTTCATGCCTTGATTGTGGCTCCCCTTTATGACAGCTTATAAGTGCCTCATGAACAGCGTTCCATGACTGCGTTGAACTGCGTGTAACTATCACCATGACTTGCGTTCCATGAGTAGCGTATATATCTCTGATTGAACAACATATGACCAGCAAGTAAATATCTTCTCTATTGCTGTGTATATATATGTTGCCATCGCCTGCGGATATATATATATATATATATATTGCCTGCGTATATAAATATATTGCTGCGGATAGGTCACAGCGTATCACTGTCCATTGACCAGCATACACTGTTCATCGACCAGCATATACATACATCGTATCACCCCAGCGTATATATGAACTCACGTATCTCTTCATAAATTGCTATAAGTGTTGTATGTAACCACGCTGCCAGATCCACTATAGATTAGGGCCTGCGTGTATATCTATCTTCTGGACAGCGTATATCATGACTGTGTTGATGCGTATCTCTTCATGAACTGCGGCTAGGTTTTCCAAGAACAACGTATTACTTTTCTTCATTGTTGTGCGTATTTCCATACCTGACTACGTTTCCCGTATAGACTGTCGGTTCCATATATGACTGTAATTTAGGGCTCTGTTTACTGCGTTTCTTCTCCAAGTCTTGTAGGCCAGCCTATTACTCTTGGTGGCTCTCCTACTCCAAAAACCCAAGACGTGGAGAGGAGGAGATCATTCAAGAATGTGTATCCAAATGACATCAAATCCTCATCTATTTATACCAAAAACTTATAGGTTGAATAGAGATGACGTTTGGGCTTCTAGAGCCTACATAAGAGCTGGTCGGCTTGATAATAATTACATAATCAAAATAAATTCATATCTCCATAAATACTTATCGGAATCGGATGATCTTTGCATCAATCCTACACCTCTCGGCGAGAGGAATCCAATAAAAATATTAGTCGCCATAAATAAGTTGACCCACATGGAGTTTGGGCCTAGTTGCCAATTTAACACTCCCTCTCAACTAGGGAGAACTCCATCCGTTGATCTATATGTCTAACTATACTATCTCTGTCATCAGTGCCTTGCACTGCTCTGCCCAGCTCTGCTCAGCTCTACTCAGCTCTGTCGGCTCTGCTCTGCTCTGCTCAACTCTATTGGCTCTGCTTTGCTCTGCTCAGCTTTGTTGGCTCTGCTCTGCTCTGCTCAGCTCTACTGGCTCTTCTCTGCTCTGCTCAACTCTGCTGGCTCTGCTCTGCTTAGCTCTGCTGAACTTTGAAGAAGAAGAATTCATTGAGAATGTCTCATACCATTCTCCACTGACCCGAAGTCAGTCTCAGAGTGCGTACCACTAGTCCCAGACCAGTACCAACCGACCCAAAGTCAGCGTCATAGTGGGTACCACTCCTACCACTGGTCCCAAACCAATATCGCAAGCTCAGAGAGTGTACCACTGGTCCCAGACCAGTCTCAACCGACCTGAAGTCAGCATCATAGTATGTACCACTCTCACTGGTCCCAGACCAGTCCTGTACTGACACGAAGTCACTCTTAGAGTATGTACCACTGGTCCCAGACCAGTCTCAACCGACCCGAAGTCAATGTCATAGGGGGTACAACTCCTACCACTGGTCCCAGACTAGTCCATTGATCCCAAATCAATGAAGGTCATCCTAGCATCGGGAGTACGGTAGATATTGTTAGCGCTTGAAATTTCACCTCAGGATGAGAAAGTTAAACCTCAAGGCAACATCAAACCATTTAGCCTCGTAGCTAGCCCTACGGGGCAGGAGAAGGCTCTCTCCGGTCTATCTCGGTGAAATCTTCAATGGATGAGATGACCAATAGGGTAACACTGATTTTAGGCTAGTAAACTGATCAAACAGGTTGATTTGGGATTTTTAGGGTTTTTGGTGGCAATTTGAGGAGAGGGCAATTTTGGGTGCGGGGATTGGACACAGTTTCTGCAGGGGGTTCTTTGGGGCGAGGCAGGAAACAGTATTGATGCCTTTGATTAAGGTGGATGATCAGGAATGACAGATGAGGAGCCAAGGAGAGCAAACAATAACTTTGAATTCCCCTTAGACAGTAGAAAACATTGAAATTAAACAAACTTAAAAGCAGAGCATGGCAGGCATGAATTCTTACTTTAACACTTCATTTGTTTAATGTGCAGAAGTAAAAGAAAGGAAATGATTCACATAACACACTTACAAGTACATTGAGAAACACACCATCAACACATGAGTCCACAAGAATCCCAAAGAGGACTGCAAAACCCTGGTCTTCCTTAGCCAAAAATTGCAGAGATACAGTGAAATAATACAATGATAGTTTCTCCCTCAAGAGTCCAACCATGAAAATGAGCAAGAAAGTACATAATATAGATGATCTAACCTCTTTCCCTGCCTCCATGGGTCCAGCTCACTATCCTAGGAGTTGTTTCAACCACTTCTAAACTAAGCACTACAAACTAGGCAGTGAAAACAACTTGCCTCTATAAGCTAGGAAACCAATTCATTCATTTAATATTTACCCTTTTCATGAATGAATCTTCTAGAAGTGTTACATAAGAGTAAAAGTGTCTTAAAAGTACAATAATTACATCAAAGAGAATCATAATTCACCCCAAAAAAGTCAAACTGAGTCAAACTGCGCTTTTCTGAGCTGTACAGTGCATTTTTGGAAAAAATTGCCTGACAGGTCGCGCGCCCCTGGCTGACGGGTCGCGCGCCTTTGGAGCCATCTTTGGGGCACTTGCAGGTGGCCAAATTGAGCAAAAGTAGGCTTGTTGGAAAGGTCTGTGAGTCTACTTTCCAACCCAACTGGAATTGCTGAATTTGGAGTTCATTTGCCCTGTCAAAAATCAAATCTCCCAAGACTGCTTTCTGCAATTCTGCAATTCAAAAAAGTGGCAGAAAGTCAATTTTTACTAGTTTTTTGACTTTCTAGAGGCCCAAAACTTCACCAAATCTCAAGTCCATCCATGAGCATGTGTAACTTTGCATGACAAATCTGGAAATGCTAAGTTTTTGTCAAATGGAGTTGCCCTGATGTAGGGTCGCGCAGGGGGTGAGACCTGTTAATGGGAAAAACCTGCAAATTGCCAAAAAATACCAAAATTCACCCAAAATTCTCAAAATTTCTTGGGATTTGTGCTGTGGCTAGGCTATTTAGTGCCTTGATCCTTGAGTGAAGCCTCAGCCAAGATACGGAGGGGATTGGGCCTCTTTCTCCGTTTCAGTGCCTTAGTCAACCGCCTTTGAAACATTTTCTTCTTTGCCTTGCACACATGCATTCTTGCCCAGTAATGGTTCTTCATGTTCCTCAGCAATTTCTTCTCTTGGTTGGCCTTAGCCAACAGCCTCTCCAAGTGTGCATTTACCTGGATGAGCATGGACTCTCGGTCAGCGGGCAATGGGTCACCGGGTCTTCTTCGGTTCAAGATTCGGTCACTACGAATCCTCCACAGCTCATCAAGTGCTTTCTCATCCTCCAACTGTTTGTTGCGCTGCTCCAGGTATGAGATTGTCCATTGTGCACCTTCTAGTCTCTTTTGCAATACCTCATTTTCAGCTCTAAGGTGTTGAATGACCTCCTTTGCCTCTTGGCTCGGAGAAATGGCCTCAAGATCAACAATCTCAATATCTGGAACTCCTGATGGCCCCTCATCAATCTTGGGCTGCTTGCCCCTCTGTGCTGCCTGTGCTGCTGAAGAGAGCGAGGCCCCTTCCACCTGATGTGGAGATAACACTCGTTGAGCTGATGATGAAAGCGAGACCCCTTCCACCTGCTGTGGAGATAGTACTCGCCGAGCTGTTGCAAATAAGGCCCTCGGGCCTTTCTGATAGGTAACCAGAGGTGAGGCGCTGACATGTCTAGTGACAGGGATGTCATGCTGCTGGGATGGTCCTCCCTCCTCGTGAACAACCTCAGGATGTGGCGAGGGTGGTGCTGTGAAAAACTCACGAGAGATGAACCCCTCCCATGAGATGCCCTGCTGAGCCAACTGATGCAATACTACAAGATGAATCAAACCATAATGGTACAGGCTCCTATATTGTTGTGTCGGGCTCTTCCTCTGCAACATGGGCACCATCCTCTGAATGTTCTGATAGAAGAAAACAGGGATGTTCATCATCCTCACTCGGGTGAAGTGCATCAAGAGGCGAATATGATATGAATATACCTGTGAAAATCTGCCCTCACAGGTAAAATAGTGCATGATGAGCCTCATCATGGGAGTATACTCGCTCCTGAGAAACCTGAATGGAAACACACCTGCCAAATGTCTCATGAATGGTGGCCGGACAAAAGGCTCAAAGTGAACATTATCCAGCACCTTGCGCTTATTCCACACCTCCCCAACATTAGGTATCCCTGTGGCATGTGAGATCACCTCGGGTGTCAATGGAAAGTTTACCCCTGCAAGGTTGACATGTCCATCATGCAAGTGTAAAACAAATAGGCGAGCCAACTCTCTGTGGTGCTTAATCCGTGAGATCCTCTCACAAAACTCATAGCAAGACATATACTGAAAACATGTGACTGCCATAGAACAAGCCTGTAACTCTGCTAAAGAGGTGGGCTCCTCTCGCTTATGATGTCCACCCTTACCACCCTTATGAGGCCTCCTCTGTACCTCAATCTCTGAAGCTGATGACTGGTCATCACTTTGCTCATAGGTTTTGGTTTCTGACATTGTTTAAAAGAGCAAAGTGGACAAACTGTGCTGATGTTTCTGCCTATAAAAATTTGATTTATATGATGTTTCAAGGGGACAAGGAACATGAGGGAAATGTTAGGGGAGGGACATTTTTACAAGGAAAATGGGAATACATGTATATCACAGGGAATTTAGGGAAAAAACATTGTAAACATCACTGCACATGCATCATCAAATTCATGTGTTTACATGGGTATTATGAGGGGTAGGGTTTAGGGCTTGATTTTTATTTTTTAAGGGAAAAGGGGTAGGGTTTATTTTCTTTACAAATTTAAAAGGGAAATTTATATGGACATACAGGGAAAATGAAATGGGAACGAGGAAAAATGAATACAAGGGAAAAAACCATTGAAACAGCGACAAACCCTAGCAAATTTTTACAAATTTACATACAGCCATATGGAGCGTTCTCTTGCACAATTTGATCATTAAAAACACAATCATGATGACCTTCAAACATAACCAGCAATCATTTCCAAGTTTGGAGAACCTACCTCAAGCAATTTGATGATTTGGCGGGTGCTTGAACAAATTTGCAAAGGGTTTGGAAGGGAGGTCGCTGACGGGTCGCGCGCCTCACCCAACGGGTCGCGCGGGCCTGACGGGTCGCGCCCGTTATAAAAATACACTGCAGGAACCCTTCTGACGGGTCGCGCTCCTCTGACGGGTCGCGCGCCTGGCCTGACGGGTCGCGCGCCTGTCAATCGCCCGAATTCGCTCAACTTTCACTCCTTTCACTCAATCACTCGCCCAACTCTCTTGCAACTGTCTTGGATGCACAATGAGAGTAAAAGGAGGGAGATTTGGTCTTTATAGGTTTCATTTGAATAAATTTCATGCTCAAACCCACTTTCTAATGTTCTCTCTTTGACACTTTATAAAACTGACTTTTTGGTTTCCTTTGTCCTGAAATTGACTTATTTAGTGCTTTGACTTGATTCTTTTTGCAGGGAGATCATCTGAAGGCTCTTGGCAAGAGGACCAGGGTTGCATACTGTCCACTGAAGTCTTTTGAAATTTCATCACTTTTTACAAAAATTTGAAAAATGACCTTGGCTTTAAAAACAGAGTTTTTAAATCCAAGGTGAGAATTAACTGTACAAGATAAAAAAATTCGAAAAAACATCTTTACAATCATCCCTCTGGCTTGCTGAACACTTATTGACCTTCAGACACATGACCTTGTAAACATACTTGACCAAAACCCTAGACCTAGGAATTTGACCTCAAGACAAGACAAGACAAGCTTGAAAGAGCTTAATGACTGTAATGACCTGATCCAGCAATGCCAAGAGGGGTATAAACACACCAGCTCCTCCATCAGGGTTATGGCATGCCTAATGGGATGCAAAACTTGACACTGATGAGACACCTATTTATGCAAATGCAAAGAGTTTTGATCGCTGATGGAGGGCTCAAGACCGACTCTAACAGATACCACGATGCGTCCATCGATACTACTATGGTCCCTATCCTCATTTCCCTGCTCATTGATCAGATGAGAGGTACTTCCCATGAGTCCCAGACTACATGGGTAGGATGCCTCAACAAGAGAAATTAATCAATCCCGTCCTCACAGGAGAAATAATCGTCCTACTACACAATCGCCATGGAGAACACATCATCCAGGCCTCATAAGAGAGCTAATCATCCTGCTACATAATCGTCATGGAGAACACATCATCCAGACCTTACAGGAGAACTAATCATCCTGCTACATAGTCGTCATGGAGAATACATCATCCAGACCTCACAGGAGAACTAATCATCCTGCTACATAGTCATCATGGAGAACACATCATCCTAACCTCACAGGAGAACTAATCATCCTGTTACACAATTGTCATGGAGAACACATCATTCAGACCTCACAGGAGAACTAATCATCCTGCTACAATCGCCATGGAGAACACATCATCCAAGCCTCAAAGGAGAACTAATCATCCTGCTACACAAGAGAGCGAATCATCATGTTCCACAAGAGAGCGAATCATCTTGTACCACAAGAGAGCAAATCATCTTGTTCCAATGCGCACCACCAGGGGAGGGTGAGTCACCCTGTGGTCGTATGTTGCTCCAGTAAAAACCGCAAGCCCCCGGAGCTCCCATAGTTTAATGTATGCAACATGGAGAACCCTTGTACAAGGGTTTCTTGACGACTCCAAGCTGTTCGGGAAAATCACAAATTTGATCTTTCCCTTGGGCTTTGACAAAGTGTATCGACCTGTACATCATCTTAATGTGATGGAGCCTCCTTACTCATCGACTTGCCATATCCCAGATAAGGTAGTATCTGATGTCTATCTGCTAGAGCAATCGACGAATACGGGATTCCTCAATAATCGAATCCCACCTCTGGTTGTTATACAGAATCACAGTGGTATGTGTACAAACAGCTCACTGGAGAGCTTCCTCAACCAGGCAGCTTCATACGAGATCATACTCGTAGATATGCATCCGGTCTCGACGGTGCTTATGACAACCGACTTATGCTTCTTGCTCATCCATGATATCAAAGCAGAATCCAAAGAGAAACAACACTAAGAAGTGCTCCAGTGATCCTCCACACTACCTGCCCAATCAGTATTCGAATAATCATGCAGTTTCATATTTCCGGCAGTGTATCTCAATCCATGAGAGATTGTGCCCTGAAGACATCTCAAAAGATTCTTGGCACCAATCCAGTGAGGCTCAACCAAATATGAGCTCCTTGCAAAACATATGTCCGGAATCCAACTCCCTCTTACTTCTGCAAATGAGAGGGTCTACAACTGTCAGAAATAGTTCGTCCACATAAGATGTCGGTATGAGAGGTCTATCATCCACAGCCTTCAGATAATGGTTTGGATCAGTTTCACTCCTTAGTGAATCTCAGCTTCATCAAACAACTATCAGTCCTCTCATACTATGCCCGGGGTGTTTTGCTTCAAGCCATAGAGGGCTTTCTTCCACCTGCATACATGAGATTCCTGTTCATGAATCTCAAACTCCACGGGTTGTTTCAAACCTGTGGACCTGCTACATGAGGGGGATGGTCCCCTTGTAATATTTTCCTTCGGTACATCTCAGACATGTACTTTCATGCTCTTTTTGAATTCAGGCTTCCCTGTCACCATCTGACTCACAGACCTCCGGTGCTATGTGTCAATGGACATGATCTCCAGTGGACTTCCTGTAACTTAATACAACCCTGAACTCAAAAGCATCTTTGAAAATTCTATTTTCAAACACGTACCTTTCCATCGACGAATGCCACCTTAAAACCTTCGACTTCCATTCCTAGGGTTCCTTGCTTCCTTGAAGGGTCGACCATGTCCTTGATGACCTGCATCTTTGCCATTCGGACACTCCTTCGTATAAGGGCCGCTGCGTCATTCTAATAACATTCTCTGCTTCGACTTCACTCTAGGTGAATTATGAGGAACCCATTGATCCTTCTGTCTTGTCCCAACTGTCTTTGGTGATTGCTCTTTCACTCTTGCTTGGACATTGTCTTCACCTCAGCTCTGATACCATGTTAGTTTTAGGTATGTTCTATGCTAGAGCAATTTATTTAAATTTTCACAGTTAGCAATCACATCAGCATTAAGATAAACTGCAGATAGAACATAAATATAAATCGCACAAGACAAGCCAAGACAAGAGGACACAAGATGTGGCGTGAGCCAGGGACAAACCCCACAATGTGGGAAACCCTTGATCAATTCTTCTTTTATGTTCTTCAATGTTCAGCAGAGAAAGAGAGAGAGAGAGATAGTACATTTACAACAGAATTCAACACTTTGACTTATCTAGATCTAGAATATATCATTTTGTATTTTGTATAACGATGAGATTAATGGAAGACATTCTGCTTCAACTGATTCTCCAAGGTGATTCCTTCACCTATCATCATGTTGCATCTGGTTCTCATGCTGTACCACTGCACACTGCACCATGCTGCACTAATCATGATTATCATCATGCTGCCCATGTCCATGATCTTATCCATCATCATGTTGTCCTTTATGTCCATGATCTGTACCATACACGTTGTGCCTCTCCAAGACCAAGATATCAATCCTCCTTTCTGTTGCTGCTGGGGTCATCCTCATTGCAGCACCATTGAAGCTATTACATCATCACAGAGATCCTCATTGTTGCTTCTATATGTACAGGGACTATTGAGAGATAAGTCCACTAAGACTGTGTTCCTTCTTATGCTGGGATTGTCTCTAGGATCATGATACCCATCGAGAGACAACAGGTTACAGTTCTCATTGAGGTTTCATATTACTGTACTTCTATTTAACCACAAGTGCTTGAGCCATTGTACTTATCACCGAGACTGTTATCACTACGGCGACACCATCCACTCCTTCATGAGTTTGTGATTGCACCTTAAACCCAAACTAGGTGCAGTCAAACCCTACTACGGCTCCTTTCTTTGTGACTGTAGCTCCTGCAGTTCCCTCTTTATGACTACGACTCAGTGCAGTTCATTGTGGCTTCTCCCTTTACTGACTACGGCTAACTGCGGCTCCTTAATACAACTTCATGCCTTGATTGCGGCTCCCCTTTATGACAGCTTATAAGTGCCTCATGAACAGCATTCCATGACTATGTTGAACTGCGTGTAACTATCACCATGACTTGCGTTCCATGAGTAGCGTATATATCTCTGATTGAACAGCGTATGACCGGCAAGTAAATATCTTCTCTATTTATGTGTATATATATGTTGCCATCGCCTGCGGATATATATATGTCTTGCTGCGTTGTTTCCCTGTGTATATAAATATATTGTTGCGGATAGGTCACAACGTGTCACTGTCCATTGACCAGCATATACATACATCGTATCACCCCAACGTATATATGAACTGACGTATCTCTTCATAAACTGCATATAAGTGTTGTGTGTAACCACGCTGCCAGATCCACTATAGATTAGGGCCTGCGTGCATATCTGTCTTTTGGACAGCGTATATCATGACTGCGTTGATGCGTATCTCTTCATGAACTGCGGCTAGGTTTTCCAATAACAACGTATTACTTTTCTTCATTGCTGTGCGTATTTCCATACCTGACTGTGGTTCCTGTATAGACTGTGGGTTCCATATATGACTATAATTTAGGGCTCTGTTTATTGCGTTTCTTCTCCAAATCTTGTAGCCCAGCATATTACTCTTGGTGTCTCTCTCCTACTCCAAAAACCCAAGACATGGAGAGGAGGAGATCACTCAATAATGTGTATCCAAATGATATCAAATCCTCATCTATTTATACCAAAAACGTATAGGTTGAATAGGCATGACGTTTGGGCTTCTAGAGCCTACATAAGAGTTGGTCGACTTGATAATAATTACATAATCAAAATAAATTCATATCTCCATAAATACTTATCAGAATCGGATGATATTTGGATCAATCCTACACCTCTCGACGAGAGGGATCCAATAAAAATATCATCTGCCATAAATAAGTTGACCCACATGGAGTTTGGCCCTAGTTGCCAATTTAACATTTACCCTTCCCATTTCCTAAATTAACCTCTAACCCCGACAAAACTCCCCTTTTTGGCCTTAGCCCCAAGCGGAAAAGACCAAAGCACCCATAAAACCCTACCATATGCCTTTGTGCGCTCATAACTCATCTCGCCTTCCCTCTGTCGTTGATCTTCTCCCGCCAATCCAACGGCCCACGTTCCGCCCGATAAAGGCAACCTGCCTGATCGGCCTCCACCGTCAGATCACCCCCGCCAGATCTAACAGCCCGCGCTCATATCGCATGGGCAACTAGCACGGACAATACCCGCGCGATATGGGCGGTTTCTCTCTCTCCTCCGCCGCTATGTGGCAGCCGCTGAATGGAATCGCGCAACTTCTGACACTTACCACTTACCGCCCGATACCCGCGCAATGAAAACCGTTACCACCCAGATTAAACCACCCCGCTCGTTATCGCCCGCACATCTTCGCCACCCGATAACCATCCGATCTACCCGCTCAAGATCTAATAGCCCGGACACATCCCACTCTCATCACGATCGCTAGCCTCTGCCAAATGATCTCTGCCATACATCTCCTTGATCTGACGGTCGCCATTCACGATCGTCCTAACCGTTCATCTGCCCAGGCATTCCATACCCCACGTCCAGTCAGTTACCCAACAGAGAAGATGACCGACTCTGTTAGTCTGGTGACAGTTTGACCCTGAAACAGAATTGAAGAAAGAGTATGGTCGAAGGCAGAAAGGACACAGCACGACTCAGCAACTAAATTTAACAGTCACGGAGCTCCACTGCCATGATCAACCCAACCACCTAAAGGACAGCACAATACTAGAATTGCTCAGGTTTTCACCAAGGAGGTAGCAACTGCGTTCAGAGACGCTATCAGGCAGTTAATGGTGGTTGGTGGTCAATTAAGACCCCTCCATCCCTTAACGGCTAAGGCCAACATAATGTTAAATTATAAATAGCCAGAACAAAGATGTAATCAAGGTTGGCATTTGATGTAAGGTTCAACTTCTAGAGACTGAAGACACTCTATAACTTGCAGTGTCTCATCTTCATTTTCAGCAATGCAAGCTTCTTTTGTTGTTACATGCTCACTGTCCATTTCTTTCATGTTCTAAACTTGTACCTGGAATGTTTTATTCATAATATCTTCTATGTCTAATGCTAGATAATTGTCATCTTATCTCTGTATTAGTAAATTGGATGTGTTGTCGAACAAGTCACCCAGGTTTCTTCTGTATCTAAGGCCAGGTAGTTGTCATCCTACCTCTACCTTGATATATTAGATTTGCAAGTTTCTTTACTAGTTGCAGTTGGCCATCACATGGTTGTGTGCATCTACTGGTGTGGTTAGTATTCTCCATATTCACCTATTTCCCTAAACTGTTGAGCATTGGTGGTCTAAAGCCTTGTAGTCTGAGGGTGTGCATGCATGTCTGGAGTAAAAACAGAGTAGAAGTGGTTATCTGGCTTGAACCAAACCATCATCCCTTCCAATAGATTTCTGCAACAATAAGTTGATTTTATATGTTACCAAGCATCTCCGAGCTACAACCTAGGAGAGTTTCCTAGAGTGCTAACAATGTCATCAAAGAACTTCAACCTTCAAATCATTATTCCTTCATACTTCTCATTGCAATAAGATCATATACTAATTAATATTGTCATCAAATTTTTTGCAACTTCCTCCTTCCATCATGCTCAACATCAGTTGCATTATATGAGTTGTCCAAGGTGGAGTTTGGCCCTAGTTGCCAAATTTTACATAGATCAATTTTCTCCTTTGGCTCTTTGAGCTTCTTAAATCGTCCTTTCTTCTTGACACGAGCACAGTAGGCATTTGAGGTATTTTCTTCAGAGTCTTGTTTACCTTCTATCATGGATAAATGAGCTTCTTCTTGTATATAGGCAAACCACCTCTTCGAAGGATGGAGAGTTCTTCCAACTAGTAATTCCTACTGCAAATTCATTCCAAGATTTTGGAAGTCCTGGAAAGGTAGCAATTACAAGTTCTTTCTTTGGGACTATCTCATCAATTTCTTGAAGTTCATCCTTTATAGGAGAAATTCTTACAAAATAGGAAGGCATTGTATCATCCTTTGTCATATTAACTATTCTTAGCTCATTCCTTAGGCTTGCCACTTACCCAATATTCTTGATCATAAACAACTTAGAGAGGGGGGCATACATATTTATTGAGGAGTCTAGAGTGGATATGTAGGGAATCAAATTGTCTTCGACTCCATCCACAATTAAGTTTGTGGCAAGAATATCAATCTCCTCGTATTTTTCCTTTCCAGCTTCATTTGCAGGTTCCTTGACTTTTCCTTGAACAAATTCCAATACTTTATTCTTAACAAGGATGAGGTCCATCCTTGTTTTCCAAGCTCTATAGTTAGATGCTCCTTGAAGCTTGTTCTCAGATATCATTGATGAGGCCATATATGTACTCACTTGAAACCTTTAATTCCCATCAAGACTTCCTTCCTTTTATTGAATAGACTTCTCTTCTTCTTATGATCTTCTTGACAACTTCTTCTTTCCTTATGATGATGAGAGCTTCCTGATCTTACTAGCTGCCTTTTTACCTTCTTCGTCACCTTAGCTTTGATACCATGTTAGAAAATCAGAAAGATTTCCTCTAACTTGATAACTACTTGTGATTACTTGGTGATCTTTATTAGATTCTTGTGCGTCTTCTTTTATCTTCTTGCGATCAAGCAACTATCAAAACAAAATATGAGGAACAACACAACAGGGACACAAGATATAGCCTCTCAACCAAGGCTAAAACCCCTCCTCTAGGGGAAAACCCAAAAATTCTCTTATTTTCCTTAGAACCAAACCAAATGAGATAACCAAGACCTTTGACTAGACCAAAAGACCTCCTTCAGCCCACCAAGTCAGCCTCCCAAGATGATTAGCCAAACACCAAAAGTCAACTCATGTTAAACTGCTTCAACCCTACAACAACCTTAGATCTCGACCCTATTGTAGACCTGCAACTTCAGCTCTTTTTCTGCAACACAGAAACTCACACATGTGAGCCAGAAACAAGAGGAAAAAAACTTCTTGACTTCGCTAGGGTTCCTCGTTCCTTCACTAGGGTTTCTTCTACCTCTTCTAGGTATTTCACACTTCTTTTCTCCTCCTGCAACTGCAGATCGAAACTTTCTTGATGGATGTCCAAATGAGGTTGTAAGATTCCGAATATAAATTTTCCAAGATATTCAGAGTTTTTATGGGTATGTGTTGCTAACTGTGTGGATGGTGTTATGATAATCCCTTTAAAATGTGTTGTTGTAGCAACCAAGTTTAATTTTTATTTTTTTCTTAGTGATAAATACCAGGAGAATCCAACTTATTCCCAACCACTGATTATTTTATTTCATTTAAGAAGCACTTAAAGGTGTTGGAACATATATTATCTTTAGAATGAGTGGCCAATGCATATAATTTCTACTGATATTTAATCTCATAAATACATCAATTGAGGATGTAGTGGAATCTAGTCTCCTATGGTGGCTCAAATGGGTCCCAGAGAATATTTGCAACAGCAGATAACATGTTTTCCAACCAGAGTAAATACAACCACGTGAAATATATAAAACTTCCACAGGTACGTTCAACAGTGAGAGATGGGTAATGTGGGCCCTCAAATCAATTTATAATCCAGCAATTATTGCTCGTGGTCCCCACCTATACAACACCTCCACCGCTTTGCTCCAATTACTTGGGACATTGGTGATAGAACCCTTTGTCACCCCCAACAAAAATGAATCGGACCACTCCAAGCCTACACATCCTTTCTACAATACACATAGATTGTTCTGGAAGGTGTTCACGTTTAAAAGAAGACAAACTGCTTGGTACGCTCAACAGTGATCAACACGACCCTACCTTGAGTGTGGTTGGGCTCCACGATGTATATACTCTGCCCGGATTTCAATTCGTAGCCCCGGAAGATGTCTACACGACTTTATTATGACATTACGCAGGCCCCACAACTATTTCACTCATGTTTGTCACCAATAAGCAGCTCAAGAAGCAATGAAATTATGTTCTGTGAACTATGTTTCCATCCCAACAACATAATGTATAGAACTCGGCCTCCACAGAAGTACAATTGTGCCACCTTGCTCCTAGTCTTCGAACTGGTGAATAAAGAAGGAACTTGCTCTTCCAGAATTAAGGAAACTCGAGTTATTATGACAGAAGCTCATTCCTTGTGCACATCTATCCTCTCGTACTCCCTTTCCTTAATGGCTTGAATGATAGAATGGAGGGAATGTCTTCCCATAGTGTTGCCTTTGATTCAGATTTTCTGGTAGCTTCCCCATTTGCAAAAGAGATATAGAAAATACCAAATAACTTTTAAAATCAACAAATAGAACTTGGATACCTCATTTTTTCTTGCAAATCTCGTTCTCCACTGAAGCTCTACGGTGAAATCTAAGTGACTTCACTCTCAGACTAGGGGGTCTCATTGCAACACCGAAGTCTGTTATGGCAGTTAGGGCTCCAAGCCCTTAGCTTCCCCTTCCACCGCTCTCCAAGAGCTCTCTCTTCAAACTCACACAATGCATGAATGAATTAGAGTCTCCTCAATTCCCTTCTTTAATGAGTTTAGCAGTCTCTTCATCTTTGTCTTTCCTTTTGTCTTTTCATCTTCACCTTCCCTTTCTCTGTTTATTATTTTTTTTCTTTTTATTAAATTCACGTTTATAAAGTCACTTTATGATACTCCACTTTATAAAGTTAAAGTGACATCCAACTTGCCTAGGAAATGTCATCCTTTCTCCTTCTTTAATAAAGTCTCCTTATTGATTATTTCCAAAATTACAAAACTCCTAAGTGATTTTGCATGCACAAAATTTGGGAACATTACAGACGCCCTGCCCCCTCACCCTCGCCCCCCTGCCCCCCCGCCAAAAATTGCTTGTCCTCAAGCAATTGGCACTGTATTCCTAGATCCCGCACATACCTGGGAAACTCTAGTTATAAATGATCCAGAATCTGCATATCTATGCCAAGATCCCAAATCCACCTGTTGAATGCCTTCGCACAACTGAACCCCATCTGCTCAGTAATTTCTTGTATTGATGAACCCATTCTACCTACTGGAGTAGTTGTTCTATCAACATTCATGGAAGTATCTGCAAACAGAAGGTTTGACCAGTTTCAAATGGCCCTTTTGTTCAACCATCAACATGTTAGGCAAAACACCCCTATTACCTTCCACATCTCTCTGGTTTTTTATGATGTTATGCTCAATGGTGCCTTTGATCTTTAAATCTTTAATGCTTTGAGTGATGTAACCAATATCTCCATGGTTCCTATGTTCAAATTCCTTGTTTTCATCCATCAGTGAAGTGTCAACTCCTTGATGCACCAAAGAATTATTGATGCAATGCCATTTCTCTATTTTTCTATCAGTGATCTTCTCTGAGTGGATTGCCATTTCTCTAGGGCATCTAGATTGTATTCAGAAATTTACTGCCAATAATATAAACCCTCATAGATGTTGCACCGGTTTTCCCGCATTGGTTTTTTCGGGGACTATTGTCCAAAAACAAGTGTGTCAATGTGATTGTTCATGTGTTGGTGTTTCTCTTGCTTTTCTCAGTTCATAATTTGTGAAGTCTGCAGCTGAATTTATTTTGATATTTACTGAAGCATTGGTAAATAACTTATTAGTGTAAATAAGTAGGAGAAATAAATCAATCACTGCAGCATAAATTTTTCACACTTTGTCCTTGTTTATCAAACTGAAATTCTTGGGAACAAGAAATTCCCAAAACTCATTCGTCTTTTACCTTGGCACCTATTTGCTAACACATGCATGAAATTAATGAATTCCAATGCCTCCTTTTGTTTTACCCATTCAATTCGTAGTGTCGCTAAGCAATCCATCATTTTATGGTACGTGTTTCCTTTGTAAGAAGAATCTAATAGATCAATGATAAGTTTTTTCTTTTCATTAATAGCCTTGGGAACCCATTCATCACTGTTTCTACATGCCGGCATAACCTCAAAATCTGCAACCGGTGTCAATCTTCCAACTTGATCTGCTTTCCTTATTACAAGATTGTTGAAGGAGATGTCACTATGCACATTATCTCCTGCATATTTCCCTGTTGGTTCTTCAGATAATAATGGTTTGTCCCTCCAAAATCTATTGGAGACCTTCTTTGTCTTTTGATTCTTTTTCAATTGGAATAGGCTACAAAACCTTTTAAGTTCTTTTTTAGCAAACAACTCTGGATCATGCTCAATTATCCTCTTAACAACATAGTCAATTGGAGGCACATCATCATCTGATCTTCTTGATTTTAAATGAAGAAAACTATAGAGTTTCTCTAAAATAGGATTCAATGTTAGCTCCAGTTCCATTGCCTCCTCTCTTCTAGGGGGCACCAAGTCAAGCATAACATTGCTTGTGTTAGATATGTTGGGGGTCAAAATACCAAGAACAATATTTGATTGTCCTTTCCTCCACATGCACGCAAAATGGAAACATTCTTTGTTGTTTGCATTGCCTTGGCCACGGTATTACCTGTTGTTGCGATAAGAATATTTGTATCTCTCATATAATAGTGCCTCAGAATGTTTGATGCATTTGTAAAGCCCAAAAGCTTCAGGCCCTTCTCAGGCTTGAATTTGAGTGCTTCTTCTTCTGCTGCATATGATAGAAGTGGTTCATTTGTAATAAAGGAAAATGATCCATGAGGCTTCCCATGATACCTGAGGCCCAATGTTATAGACATCAGTAGACAATAATTTATTTACTGCTAGGCCAATTCTGCCATTGTCTATCTTTCCAATTCTGCTCATGTAACTGCCAACGGTACAAGAATTGGAAAAAGCCTCTTTCATAGTTTTGTCCTTCTTTAATCTTTGGGCAAGTGTCCTGTCATTCTGTAGTGGAATAGTAATAATTTCTTCGACAATGATGGAGCAATCTTCAACATTAGTGCCATCCACATCCCATACATGAACAAATGGTTGACAAACTAAATCAACATTTTCCTGGCGAAATTTGATCTTTTATGTTTCTCTATTGTTTGTCAAAGAATCATCTATGGGCTTGCATAGTGCTTCATCACCATCTTGAGGATGATCTCTGGGGAGGCCAACTTCATATCCTTCTCCACATTCTTCCGGGTTTGTGGCCACTGATTTATCTTTGAGTCTGCAACCTTCCTTTTCCTTTCTTTCTTTCTTTGACCAGACCCAAGCCTCTATATTTTCTGTCACTTTAGTGAAAGCTTGACTGTTATTTTCGAATTTTTGAGTGGGAAGCATTTCTCTTAGTTACCTTTAACCTTTAATTTCGGTCCTGGAAATTTTCTCCTTGATATCACCCATAACTGGCCAGAGTCATGCTATGGTGTCATAAAATGGAGGGTTTCCCACAGGCTAAGCCAAGATTAGGTCTTTGATATCACTGTAAGATTATGACTATAAATTTCCCGAGATATTCATAGTTTTTCTAGGTCTGTGTTGCTAACTGTGTAGATGGTGTTATGACAGTCCCTTTAAAATGTGTTGTTGTAGCAACCAAGTTTAATTTCTATTTTTTTCTGTGAGAAATACAGTCATAAATACCAGGAGAATCCAACTTATTCCCAACCACTGATTATTTTATTTAATTCAAAAACACTTAAAAGGTGTTGGAACATATATTATCTTTACAATGAGTGGCCAATGCATATAATTTCTACTAATATTTAATCTCAGAAATACATCAATTGAGGATATAGTGGAACTTGGTCTCTTGTAGTAGCTTGAATGGGTCCCAGAGAATATTTGCAGCAGCAGATAACACCTTTTCCAACCAGAGTAAATACAACAACGTGAAATATATAAAACTTCCATAGGTACGTTCAACAGTGAGAGATGGGTAACGTGGGCCCTCAAATAAATTTATGATCCAGTAGTTATTATTCGTGGTCCCCACCTGTACAACGCCTCCACCCCTTTGCTCCAATTACTTGGGACATTGGTGATAGAACCCTTTGTCACCCCCAACAAAAATGAATCGGACCACTCAAAGCATACACGTCATTTCTACAATACCCATAGATTGATCTGGAAGGTGTTCATGTTCAAAAGAAGACAAACTGCTTGGCACGCTCAACAGTCAGCAACACAACCCTACCTTGAGTGTGGTTGGGCTCCACGGTGTATATACTTCACCCATATTTCAATTCGCAGCCCCAGAAGATGTCTACATGGCTTTATTATGACATTAGGCAGGCCCCACAACTATTTCACTTGTTTGTCACCAATACGCAACTCAAGAAGCAATGAAACTCGGTTCTGTGAACTATGTTTCTGTCCCAACAACATAATGTATAGAACTCGGCCTCCACAGAAGTATAATCGTGCCACCTTGCTCCTAGCCTTCAAACTGGTGAAGAAAGAAGGAACTCGCTCTTCCAGAATTAAGGAAACTTGAATTATTATGACAAAAGCGCATTCCTTGTGCACATCTATCCTCTCGTACTCCCTTTCCTTAATGGCTTGAATGACAGAATGGAGGGAATGTCTTCCCATAGTGTTGCCTTTGATTCAGATTTTCTGGTAGCTTCCCCATCTGCAAAAGAGATATAGAAAATACCAAATAACTTTTAAAATCAACAGATAGAACTTGGATACCTGAGTTTTTCTTGCAAATCTCATTCTCCATTGAAGCTCTACAGTGAAATTTGAGTGACTTCACTCTCAGACTAGGGGGTCTCGTTGCAACACCGAAGTCCGCTATGGAAGCTAGGGCTCCAAAGCCCTCAACTTCCTCTTCCAACTCTCTCCAAGAGCTCTCTCTTCAAACTCACACAATGCACGAATGAATAGAGTCTCCTCAATTCCCTTCTTTAATGAATTTAGGATTGTCTTTTCATCTTCGTCTTCCCTTTTGTCTTTTCATCTTCACCTTCCCTTTTCTCTCTTTATTATTTTTTTTTCTTTTTATTAAATTCACTTTTATAAAGTCACTTTATGATACTCCACTTTATAAAGTTAAAGTGACATCCAACTTGCCTAGGAAATATCATCCTTTCTCCTTTAATAAAGTCTCCTTGTTAATTATTTCCAAAATTACAAAACTCCTAAGTGATTTTGCATGCACAAAAATTGGGAACATTACAAAGGTCAAATAGCACTGCTTTTATAGTCATTCTGTAAGGTCGAATTCCTTCAATGAGGCCGACTTGACTGGAGAGCAGACCAACTTGGTGGAGGAGGCATAAATGACACTTTAGACTCAAAAATAAATTTATTTCTTGACATTACAAAGGGTCTATTACATAATGACAAAGGCAATGATAGATGACACAAACCCTAGAAGCCTTCAATGGAGGCTTTGACCTAGAAACAAAATAAGCAAAGCATGAAACCCATGCTTGTAAATGAATTTCTTTTATAATAATTTTTTCTTTTGACAAATACATTACATCATGACTCAAATATAATTATAAAGACGATACTAGTTACATTTATCAACACAGTGCACACTTGCGGTGATATTACAGTCTTAAAATACTCATTTGGAATTGTATATATCTTTTTATATTGATTCTTAACATTAATGGTCTTGATTAACATAAAGATCAACATTAATGGGAACCAATTTCAGGGCATTTTGTGATGGAATCAAACCCATAAGACGTCACACAGAAAATAGAAATTCGGGTGATTTCCATCCACCGGCATACTTTAACAGTGTTTTCCCCGTTTCAACATTCATTAAAAATGGGGCATTGTACCCCTTGAGTGGGAGAATTCATTTGCAAGAATAAATCATCTTTGTTCCCACCATCTACCACTAAATGCAGGTATTTTGGCACAAGTGACTTGATGTGTTTTATGTCTATTATTTTAGTTCTCCTGATCATTTCATTGATAATTTTCAATATAATTTTCTATCATATATGCCTGTGTGTCTGTGTGTGTCTGTGTGTGTTTGTGTGTATATTCTTTAAAAACCATGTTTTCCCCTTTCATACAATTTTTGGGGGTACTACATTTCCATGCTGTCCATGTTTTGGAAACCTGTACATGTTTTTAAGTGTCATATAGCTTAAGCCCATGGCCTTCAATGTGACAAAGAAAGTATCATCTAAAATCCATGGCTCAGAGCTGTTACACACAATATTACAACTCTGGCTAATATTGCTATAAAATCAATGATATCTATTGAATGATAAGAATGCAATGGAAAGATGTAGCTGTTTCAACTATTGAAACCTACATTTGGACTTACACTTACAAGTGATCCTCAAAATTTAGTCCGCTGTAAGCTTGATATTACTATACAACAGAAGCTAAAACCTTGGATACCAAAACATGCCCTTGATTCCTTCTGGGTCAGCCTCGAACCCTAAATTCCGATAAAAATCTACTACTGTTGAAAAGAATAGGCATACATTAGAAGATGATTCATGAATGAACTATCATAAACTTTAGTAAAGTTTTACACTGTTGATTACAAACGTAATTGCATTTTCAATATATTAAGAAAAGCCTAAACAGACAAAAAATGACAAAAGGAGGAATGGATGAATAAAGAAATTCTCAATTCATGAATGAACTATCGTAAACTTTAGTAAAGTTTTACAGTATTGATTACAAACGTAATTGCATTTTCAATATATTACGAAAATCCTAAACTTACAAAAAATGACAGAGGAATGGATGAATAAAGAAATTCTCAAAACTATTATTTGAAAAGCAGAAATTCACATCCTGTACTTCTAGTAAATGGAGAAATATGAAATGGGTACAAAGGATTTCTAATATCTCAGACCAATGATATACAGAGAAAACGGCATGAAAAGTAGAAGCTCTTAAATGAATGGCATACAGAATGCACAAGATTTGTAATCAAAAGTGTAGATGGCATTAATGGCATGGATACAGGTAAAGAACCATAAAATGCAACCTGAGAGGATGCTTAAAGCTATCATGTTACTAACAAACCAAATGATTTGTCAAATAAATTCCTTCATTTCAGCCAGCAAAGTTCATAGTTTTTCAAGTGAGCTTTATGTCTCATTAAGGTACCCATCAGGCACTCATCATGTGACCAACACATAGGTATTAGCCATATGGTTGAGAGAGAAGCTAAAAAGAAGGATCAATGAAGGTGAATAGCCAATTCCTTTTATGCATGTCAAATATAGGAGGCTCAAACTAGCAAATTTTGAGGGATTGGCCCATTGTTTAACTTTTATTGCATACGACTACTAGGCTTCTACTTGATTTTCAAAAGTCACCTTAATGTCTTCTGCCTTCTATGCCATATTGAAGCATCATATTCATACATATAAATTTTTCTGGTGGTTATAATATAGGGTATTATTTCATGCCCATAAACTACCAAGGAATAGGTCACTGAGACTAGAGAGTACAATCAATGGCTACAAAACTGTGGGAGTGTCATGAAAAGTCCTCGATGCTAAAACTAAAAGCTGACGCAACAAAGATATACAAGACACCAAATGCCATACACTAGACCATATATACATCCTCAAATGACATTAATTGTACAATTTAATTTTGCAAACAAGTTAAAAAATAGAAGGCATGCCTGCCATAGTGTGAGAGTAGAAAATAGTGATTCTTTTTTGAGAGATCGCCTAAACATGCATGGACATAAATAAAACTAAAACTACATTCCATTCAACATCTAAAACAGTCGTTTGACACCAACCACAATGTAATAAAAATCATGGATTCTCAAAAACTTCATGAATATACCTTGTGCATCAGCAAATAAGGTTATATTGCCAATATCCCTTCTGAGCAAGGCACGTATCATTTGCTCTACTAAAGCCTTCCCAAGTCCCTGACCCTGGATGAAATTATCCCTTTTGGATTGATCAGAAAATTACAGAATGCAGTTCTACAGAAAATGCATCAAGTTTGCAGAATGGGAGCCATTTTATCTTTATAGTGATCTTAACTCCTCAGTGACTTCATTTGCCTATATCCATAAATTAGAACACATTGAGCATCATTTCAATATTGTCTCTCTTTTAACTATTAAGGTTGCACAAAACACTTATTACCTGATAGCGAGGATCCACTAGAACATCCCAAATTGTAGCATTGAATGCATGGTCTGAAGTGGCACGAGCCATGCCTATAAGTTCCCGTTGTTCCTCACCATCTGTTAAATAAAAGATTGTTTACATGCTAGTGTTGTCTACAAATGAAGTCAACGAATACAGTAAAAATAAAAACATTAGCAAGATAAGCAGCATAAAGGAATTTTCAGTAAGATTGGCCTCACTCAATAAAATGGATTTTACATGCTTAAATAGAGCATACAAAGAGATCAAGCACCTGAATCCGGTAACTGTCTGATCAAATGCAAGGAAGCTACCATGTAACTGTTTTTCAATGCTGCTTCTACCTTTGTTAGTGGTCTCCTTGGCCAGCCTACCTGCTCTAACCACACCGACAAAAGCATCATATGTACGCAATTTGGAGCTAGAAGTTGAAATTACAAGGATCAAAATTAATTCAACATCCATGAATAGAGCTACAATAATGATAATAAATAATGTGTGGCTATCACTTTGTAACGCACTCACATAGCCTTCTTGACTGTATCAGAAAGAACACTTTGAAACCCTTACCTCTTAGGAAGAATCACAAGTCAGCCCCCATTCATGAACTGTTGTGTGAATTTTCTAGGCAATTTGGGATACTAATGGTAAGGATCTTCATTGCATGGCCAATGACGCCTTCTCCTCTGGCAATCGGGCAGCCTCTCTCAATCAAAACATTATCAAGTTGATTCTAAAGAATCCATCACAAGACACTATTTAGTATTGGGGGATGGAAGCCCATTAATCTTTTTAGAGTCTCCTACAAGATTTGGCTGATGCCCATGCTCTCCAAATGCGAACCTAATCTGCTAAGGGTTATGGTGTGGAATATGAAGAGTCATTGGAGTCCAAGAGACCACTTGGAATATGAAAACCAAGGGTTATTAGACATTGTATAAAAATGTATATCAATGTGAATAATACGCATTCAACGATTATATTAATTTGCATATCCATTTGCATGTGTGTTCACATGGTATCAGAGCAGGCGAATTCCCGCCCTCCTCAAGTTTGAGCCACTGGATTTGTGGCTTCTCTGTGCATGTCAGTTTGGTCATCAGTTTTGCATTTCATGAATGTCCTGTCAGCTAAATTCTAGCTGTGATTTCTGCCCAATTTTGTAGCATCTCTGAGAAACGTTCCCTTGCACATTTACACTGTCCTGCAGAAATGCACCCGTTCATCCTAGCTACCAAACACACATGAGCCTGTCATATCTGTGTCAGCACAGTCCTGAAGAAGAATATGCCTCCATCTCTACATCCCTGGAATTTATGCAGCTTAAAATGACTCCCGGTTCAATGGGAAAGAGATTTTGGGGTAGGTAGAGGCTTCCAATATTCCATTCTATTCAGTCCCAAGCTTTTGCATGCCTGTTCTGGTTAGTTCCGTGTCACTCCTATGGAAATTTTCAGAGATCCTCCATAGTTAGAAACTCTCCAGTAGAAAGCTTGTCACTGTCTCTCTCTTCATTTTTTATTTGATCGTGGAGTTGTGTGTCATTATGAAGGTTATTGGAGAGGTTAGACCGCGAGGGACTGATGCAAAGATCACTTGATTATAATAGTAATACGCACACTAAGCTTTTATTTGTTGATCTACAAATTCAATGTTATGAATAAATATATAGGAAATAATGTAAAATAATGTAAATGATAATAATCATAAATAGTTATTAGTTAATTAGTAAATAGGTTGAAGAGGCATGTCTAAATGAGACATGACTCCCCATGAAGAGACACCTGCTTGGTATATAAGCATGTCTCTCATTCTCATAGTAAAATCATCTTATTCGCACATTGTCCAAATGAAGAGGAGGCATCATGTATTTATATGCAAATGTTGAAGATGAATAGACGTGATTGTTGGGCTTCTGAGCCTACTTGAGTTTGCTGGCCGACCTTGACAATTTGTCCATAATCAAAATAAATTCATAATTCCATTTGTACATGTCAGAATGGGATGATCTTTAGATCAATCCTACACCTCTCAGAGAGAGGATCCAATAAAAATATCAACTTCCTCATATGAGTTGTCCAAGGTGAAGTTTGGCCCTAGTTGCCCTAGTTGCAACTTAGATTTTCACACTTGCTCTTCTTGGATGAAATTGGAGTTTCTTAATGCATTATGATGTTTGGATTTTCGCTATTGTCTTTGGAGCTTCTATTTTTGCGAAGATGATGAATGGATATACTCTAGTCTCTCTTGTAAGTGCAATTTAATGATATTTTATCTTCTTACTTGTCTAATGCATCGAAATTTTATCATTGTTCTTGTACATGCCCTAAATGATGCGAAATTTTTTTTAAGTCTTGAATGATCGATATATTGCATGCGTTGCTTAGTAAGAGAGGGAGTGAATGTTCCTAGAGGCACTGAAAGAGGTTAACAAGCCTTGAAACTTAATCTTGCAAATCGAAGTATAAATCCCTAAATGACCTAGTTGTTGCATTTGGAAAGGCTAGCGAAAGTCATCTAGGGCTCCTTAGCATATGAAAATTCATAATCTAGGTGTATCTTGACTCCATTAGGCCCAAGAGACAAGGCATTGATCCTCACATTCCTTTGGTGGTCAATACAACCTCCTATTTTCTTCCTTCCTTCCAAAAAAAAACCATAACCCTAGTAGGCTCCCTAGGGCATCATACGAATTCCATTGTAGCCATCAAAACTTGATGAATTTGGTCTAGAGTTGCACTAGTGAGTCCTCAAGATATCCTCTAAGTTTGAGGACATTCCAACAGTGGAATCTCGAGATATCCCAAGTCCTAGCTTGAAAACCATTTCCCTAGTTTGCCTTTTGGTTAGTGGCTTCAACAGGATCATTGCACTCAAATTCCAAAAGAAAGGCATTCCTTTGATCCTATTCTCCTCAGCATCCTGGTCAAGTCCATTGATTGTTGTTCAACCCCACACCCTTGACTTAGTTTGGATTTGTTGTTGCCTCGCTTGCACACCTAGTTAATGTGGGAAAAATCCTCAATCCCACAAGGTGTGACTTGGTGGCAAACTAAGAGAAGGGGTTGTCACCTATTCCCAACTCTCTCCATTAAATCTCTGTCCTAAGCTAAGGGGGTGGTCCCTAATGAAGGTTAGTAAATGAGATATGAGTTTCTAGGAGATTAAGTGAAATGGAAAGCTTACCAACAATAGTAAATTGATCCCACAATATGAACAAGCAAAGAAATATATGAGCATCTTTTCAATAATTCATTCAAGGAAATATGTCATCATAGACCAATGCTTAAACAATAAATTGCTCAAAGTAAATAACATGCACTTGCTCAAATGAAAATGGTTACAAGCGATCCTACAAAAGAGACAATGTTTGATCAATAATGAAATATCACTTGAAAGATGGAAATATTGAAATGGTGTACTTGTAAAGAAATGCTCAAAATAACAAAATAATACCATTCAATAATCATGAGCTAAACAAGTACATGAGATAGTCATTTAACAAGTAAAGTAAAGATTGTAAATGAAAGATCCACACTACTTGCAAAATGCTATTTTGAAAGAAAGATAACTTGCAAATGAGATTCCACAAACCAAAGAATATTACTTGCGATGAAAAACAAAGATCGTACTTGTTAAAGGAAAGTAAACAATATCAATCAACTATGAGGCCATCCATCATGACAAGTCTATGAGATAAATAGTATTGCAAGTAAATCTAAAAGATGTCCCAAGCTGATGAAGTTAAAATGATATGCAATATATCTAATGTGGAGTGAAATTATCTTTGTAGATTTTAAGCTAAATGTCTATCTAGATGTAACATTTCTCTCAATTGCTTTGAAAAAAGTCTCTAATGTGAGTTGTGGAGGGGCACCCAAGAAAATACAGATGAGGCTGTATTAATGATACCCAATGTTGCACGAAGCGGGAACGAAACAGGGACGTTTTTTGGAAGTGGGGACGCGGAAGTGTCATTTTCCAAAAATCTAGGAAGCGAAGCGTCTGCTATATATATATATTTCCATTTATACTCAAAACAAACATCCCAAATACCAAATTAGTTGTAGAAAACATGAAAACATGCATATTTTTGCATAAATCAAGATAGATATGGCATCCATGATTCCATTGTAGTTACTAGTATGTACATCATCCATCTATATTCTAGCAATTACAAACATACATCAAATTTTTAAGCATATTATAAAACATAAAACATTTAAGCATATTATAAAACATAAAACATTTAAGCATATTATAAAACATAGAGCATATTATGATTTATCTAGCAAGTGAGCAACTGTCAACATTTGTCATGTCCAAAATTCAAATAATATTGTTTACAAAATATGTCACTTGGTCACCGCCAAGACAAAAAAGATTCAAATTCACAAGCCTACAAATCTAATGATTAATCTATGACAAAAGTAGTAAATTGTGAATGTATCTACTAATCTCTCCTCCTTCCACCACGAAGAGAACATGGCGGCGGGCCTCCACGTGGTGGCAATGAAGAAGATGATGCCTATGGAAGTTGTGGCAGTGGCATTGAAACTGATGAAGACGAACCCCCTGTTGTTGGTGTTGAACCATGGAACCTAGGAACCAAGGGACCAGATGGGGGTGGCATCTCAACAGGATCATCATCATCCTGGAATCGCTCAAAAAATTCATACAAAAAAAAAATTAGTTAACAAAAAAATTAAAAACATGAATTAGAGAAATGCTTTATAAGGAAAATTCATACCACGATGGACATACCTGGATAAGAGCATCCTCTAATTGCTCTAATCGTAACACTCCATCCTCCAAATTGGGCTCCTCTGGATTCTTGTCCCAAATCTTAAGGTCTTTATTAGTCTTTGCATCATCATAATAATGGGACAGCAATCACAAGTTGTAATGAACATAATCCAAGCTCTCTGCCCGGTGTAAACTCAACCTGTTCCTTTTAACATTGTGGATGAAAGAATAAGAGCTCCAACACCTCTCTGCAGAAGAAGTGTTTACCACCTATGAAAGCACCCGCAATGCCAAAGTCTGTAGAAGTGGAGTAGCCCCTCCATGCATGTTCCACCACTCAAGAGCAGAAAAAGTCTCTCGATCTCTAATTGCATGCATGCTCCCAAATGGACCAGTGTTAAGCGTATAGTTGCTCAATTGTCTCCGTACCATGGCAGCCTCCTCCTCGTCAGGGATTAATTTACTCAATGCAATCATATATTTTTTGTGAATCTCTTGATCTTGGTGTGGTTTTCTCAACACTTGTTTCATCCCAATTCCATACATAACATCATGAAGAAGTACAGTTTCCCCATAATCCAAATGAAATTTGATAAAACCAAAACCCTTCACAGGATAAGTAGAGTTCTCCCCAAGGATGATCTTTAGATTAGTCTCCCTCTCAACTGTTGATTTGAGGTAGCATCGGATGTGCTCTAGGCCTCAAATTTTGTAGGGAGGCTTGGGCACATGTATTCCAAAGAACCCAGCAAGCGTTTTGGGAAACTCCACCCAGAGACAATTTTATTAAAATAATTAATATTTTTTAATGGGTCCCTAAGTCTAAACTAAGGAAATTAAAAATATTCATGGGTATTAATCTAATTGTGGGTGTAATTTCTAGAAGAAAACGAGGATCAAGCTAAAATGATCCTAGCCATTGATTAGTTTTTAATCTGGGTCGTTGAATGTAAACGAGAAGATTATTTAAGGGAGCTTGAGGGTCATTTGAAAAACACACCGAGAGATCAAGAGATCGTATTTCTGATGTGAGAAGTTCTCAGGAGGAAATTTTGATCAACGAGATCTCTTGCAGTTGAGGGGCGGAGATAGCATTCGAAGAGAGAGATTTTCTCAGTCGAAGAATCATCAGCAAAGAGAGGCAAATAGTGATCCAGTTGTCCAGACACAGAGGCTGACGCAAGGCCATGAAGGGCCACGCAGAGATTGCGTAGAGGGTGAGAGAGAGTCCAAGATTTTGCTGGGGAAAGTCAATTTTAGAAGCCGGGAGTCGAGGTGTGAGACCGGGAGGCTGAGAGCAAAGACTCCGGGTAGCAAATCAATCAGCAGATTGGGTGACGCAATGCCTAGAGAGGTTGATGCAAGGACTACATGAGGACTGCGCAGAGGTAGCGTAGGGCCTGCCAGAGGCACTTCATTCAGTATCTAGATCAGCCGGGATTTTCTCAGTGGTTGTGTGAGGTAATCTCACAAATCTTTCTACCAATATTTCTCTCTGTAACTGAATAACCAGAGAGGTATTCAGAGATGTATTCAGAATTTGGTACTGCTTAATAATAATAAACCCTCAGATTTGCTGCACCGGTTTTCCCACATTGGGTTTTTCCGAGGACATTTGTCCAAAAATAACAGTGTCTATTGTGTTGTATTTTTTCTTTCTAAGTCTCTTATTTCCGCATAATATTTAATTAAGTGAAGGTTGCAGTGTATGTATTACGATATTTGTCGTAGAAAACTGCAAGTAATTTGTTTAAAGGAATTAACAAATAGGAGTAATATCATCAGTTGTTGCAGTAGGGGTTCCTGTTGAGGAATTTTCACATCAACTACATTTGGGAGGACTTCCCAATACCCAGGGAAATGTCTAGAAGCCCCACTATCTACCAACCATCACATGAATCTGGAGGAGGAACTACAAAGAGCAAAAATAAGAATATATTAAGATTAAGTGGCAGAGTGGCAGTTGCATTAGTTCCATACCTGGAGTTCCTTGATCTCTTTTGAGGATGGTGGCCTTCTTCACGATCATCAAGAGCATCTCTTCTTCTATCATCTCCTCTTCTTCTATCGTTAAACCTGTTGTTATTGAAGCCACGGTTGTTGTTGTAGTTAGATCTTGGAGCATCTCTCTTTTCTGGACTATCTCGGGCATAGTGACCATGCTTGTGGCAATTGAAGCATTCAATTCTCTTTCCTCTTCTATTGGAGTTTGTTGATTCAAGGGCAGGGTTTCTTGAACTAAATGGTCTTCCTCTTCCTTTCCTCTTCTTGAGTTCCTTGATGGAAATATTGGTGATAATTTTGCAAAAGGGGATGTTAGGGCCATAAACGATTCAATACATATGATAAAAATTTCAACAAAACCCTAATTCTACAACAATTACAAAATGGAAGAAAATACTCACAATAAACTTACACAAAATCACCATAGAATCACTTTATCATCCAAGAAAAAATTCCTTCCAATCATAATATCCTCCCCAAGACAATTGCTCAATCAATGCTCTATTGCGTCCAAGAGAAAAGAGACACTAGTGCGCACTCTCTAATATATGAACGAGTGTGTTACTATGATTTCTCTCCAAATCGACTTCCTCTACTTATAGAAGGGAAACCAATATGATTTATGAGTAAAATCCACTAAAAACCCTAAAAATAATAAAATATGTGATTAGAAGTAGATCACAATGCGAGTCGAAAGATAGCTATCTCGATGAGAAAATGTTACAATAAACCTCTTTTTAACCCACCAATGTGAGTAAAAAGGCCTCCAAGGGTGATGTCATCATCTAAAAGTAAGTATGTCTATCAAAATATGCCATGAATGGGTCAAAAGAATGCTTCTCACTTAAAATGATCCTCTCTACATCAACAAGGTATCCAATCATCAAGCAAAACCAAGTCATCACTCCAACCCACATAAAAGGGACGTCACAAGACTAGAGCATAATGTCATCATCTAGAAAAGTGTACCATCCCTTCCAAAAAGGTATCAAGCCATCATCATCATCAAATCATCTTAGCAACAAGGCAACGTCCATTACGAAGACAATGCCAACCAAGAGGCGTCCTATTGTCTCTATTGTACATCATCTCTCTAGGTAACGTCTTGGTTCAAATGTAAAGCATTTTAGGTTCTGGAGGGAGAGGAGAAGGTCATCATCAGTGCTAGATGCATCCCAAGGTCAACACTCCTCAAAAGGTGGTCAGTGTCTTAACTCTAGTGCCCAACATGGTCATCAAGTGGGCTTGGGCATCTTCTCTGAAGTGTTGCAAAGGCCTCATACAATCCCTCAAGGGATGGAAATTGTGCTTGGGAGTAAGCATTTGAAAACATACTTTGAAAATCAATGACCATAAGAGTATCATAATGGGCCATACCTAATGCAAAGACACCAAAGTAATTTGCACAAACAACATCTTTAAATGTCTTCCTAGCTTATTATTTGTGAACAAGTTACGACACTTAGATATGGGATGCCTATCAAAAGTTCCTAGGACGACCCATTAATCAATAGGTGCAAGTGGATTGTGCTATGGTAGGGTTTACTTCATGGGGGATGCCATAGTCTTTGTCCCATCTATGAAATTCCATCATCCTTGAGCATTATTATGTGAAGAGGGAGTAATTATTGGACCTAAGTTACCCCTTTCCTAGCTGTATTTTTACCACCCCTCTTGTGTGCCTTTATTGATTTTCTTTTCCTTGCATAGTTTGGGTTACAAGCTTTCATTTATGCATCGTTGACACTTTAAAGATGAAGCACTTTATTGCTCATTGAGGTTGGGATATTCAAAGTTCCTTTTACTTTGATTACTTTAGCCAAAAACTAAGTGAGGGCTAAAAAGAGAAGTAGAGCTCAAGCTAGGCTTTTGTCCACATACTTTACTATATCCCAACCAAATTTTTTCCTACATTTTATCATTATGGCTCATGCTCTTTCTTTTTCTAATACTACATCAACCTATTAGGGAAAGGTTTCCTAGCCCCTAACCAAGAATGAAGAAAACAAGGAACCAACCTTGGTGATAAACAGAAATTAACCCGAAGATGGGACATGGATATAAGGGAGAGATGGAAAATGTTAAAATACAGTTTACCATGGACACACAACATCAATCAATGCCTCCTTCTGTGCCATAGTGGAAAGAAAGGCATCAAAGAAGGTCACACTGGACTAGGGGACAGGGATAACCACTAAGGTGAAGTATGGGAACAAGAATACAACTTGTTGACCACTCTATGTCAACTACCCTATAGCAATACACATTTTTGCAAAGGAATTTCATCATGTTCGAGCAGTCAGATATCCATAATTCATCATCGTCACTCATCAGATCATAAAAGTTGTAACTCCAAATTCTGCATCCCAATGGGCCATTGTAGAAATGATTCTAGTATGTCTATAAAGCCATGTAAAACACCTAGGTAAGCTTAAGAATTTTGGCTAATGAGTTTCATCCTAGAGAGTTTTTTAACCTCCTTGAATTATGTGTGTTTGTAAACACGGATAATCAATAGAGTTCTCCCACATATACCCCCAAAGCTAGGGTGGGATTCAGTGTGATGTCTTAAATAAGTCTTGATGTATTGAGTCTATGTATTTTCATCATACTAGATCATGTCTTGAGTCTTGCAGAATTTGGTTGAGTATGCGTCTATTTTTAATTATTAATTTCCAGTTGGTTAGGAAATTTAATAATTTGGATGTAAATTGTAAAATCAAATGATTGTAAAAGTTAAAGGGGGTGAAGTACACATAGTTAGAACCTTTCACCTCAACTTTGTGTCTAGACGCCTTTTGAGGGTTGAAATTATGTCTATCCCCTCAAATTGTTTTTATTTTTGGTTTTCTCACAACAAGTGGCAAAAATATTAACTAGAAAATGGTCAAAAATTAAAATTGAGAGAAAATAAAATTCTCTTCAAGTAGCAAAATGAATTTTGGAGAAGGTGGTAATTCCCAAGGAAGAATTAAATTGAAAAACTCAATTCCCAGGTGGAAAAACCACAAGAAATTCTTAGGGGCCAGAAAATAATTATTTTTTTCAAGAAAATTAATTTTTTTGGGTCCAGTTGGTTGAAGAAAATTCGTGGGTCCAAAAGAAGTCCAATTTCCAAAGATCTCCATCAAGGAAAAGATCATCTTTTTAGAAAAGAAATGAACTTATGAACCTAGGCGGTTAAGTCAAAAGTAATTTTTTGATGAAGAAAGGTCAAAATAATATTTTTTGGACCTGAAAAAAGGGGAATTATTATGGAATTCCAATTTCTTCATCAAGATCAAAGAACGGGATTTAATTTTGGCATGGATCAAGCAACAACTAGCATTTATTCTCCAGGATCGAGTCAAAATTGTGCAACTTCTTGGACCTAGCCTTTTTCCACTTGGAGGGGGATCTAGATCTCTCTATTTTTCTATAAATTGAGTCTCAGGCTCTTCACTGTAATCATCTTTGGATGTTGTAATTGGCTTTGTGTTAAAATTGGCAACTAGGGCCAAACTCCATGTGGGTCATCTTATTTATGACAAGCTACAGCTGATATTTTTATTGGATCCCTCTCATCGAGAGGTGTAGGATTGATCCAAAGATCATCCGATTCCGATATGTATTTATGAAGTTATGAATTTATTTATGTTATAAAATAAATTGTCAAGTCGGCCAGCAACTTGAGTAGGCTCAGAAGCCCAATAGACGTGTCTATTCATCATCCACGTTTTAGTATAAATAGAAGAGGACTTGAAGTCATTTTGCAACACATCCTCTTCATGTGTGGTCTCCTCCTCTCCACGTCTTTGGGTTTTGGTGAAGGAGAGACACAATGAAGATACGTTGGCCCAAAGGTGATGCCCTAACCGCAGTAAGCCGCAGGCATATGAGGATGATCTACGCAGCAAACAGAGACCTAATACGTTGTCCAAGAAGCCTTATACGCAGGCCCTTATACGCTGTCTAAAAGTCTTATACGCAGGCCCTAATCTACACAGTCAAGGAGGCTCCTATATCGCAGTAAGTCATACGCTGTAATGGGAGACACGTTGTAACAAAGACGTTCATGGAAACACTTCATATGCAGCCATATATATACGCATAGCATGGAGATACGTTGTCATGAAGACACTTTCCACGCAGTCATCTGAACGCAGTCCTGTAATAGAGTCACCTAGCCGCAGTAAGGGAAGACAGTCATGATATACGCATGGAGAGCACCATATACGCTGTCAAGATATATGCAGCTAGAACTCATCTTACGTTCTGGGCCAAAGCATATTTTGGCATACGTATAGATCAATATATATATGTGTGTTGATCTGAGCTCCTGCTAGCTCATATACCCTCAGCAGTAATGAACGTTATTCTTGGTTATAATATCAGAACTCAAAGATGCAATCCTGATCTCGTTAAGGATGAGCCTCTCAAACGTTGTCACAAGCCTGTTGACAGCATGAGGTAGACTAGATGGACAGCATGTAAACCTTTGAGTATTGTAGGTGACAGCGTGGCACATAAGGCAGCCTTAAGGCTTGAAGGGTTGTTAGCAAGGCTGGAAGTTACAGTCATAAAGGGCAGCATGATGATGAATGAGATCATGGACATGGGCAACATCATGATGAATGAGATCATGAGCATGAGCAGCATAATGATGCATGAGCATGGGCGGCATGCTAATAAACGAGATCACGGGCAGCGTCATAATGAATGAGATCATGAACATGGGCAGCATAATGATGCATGATGTATGGACAGCATGATGTAGATCATGAGCAACATGATGTATGGACAGCATGATATAGATCATGGGCAGCATGATGTATGGGCAGCATAGTGAGTAGATCATGGGCAGCATAGTGATGAAAGCATGAGCAGCATGATGATGCATGATGCAGCATGATGGTACCTCACGGTAAGGTGCAACAAATGGACGAGATGCAGCACTATGATAGGTGAAGGAGTCACCTTAGAGAATCAGTTGAAGCAATATGTCTTCAACTGATCTCTGCAGATATCAAAAGTCAAAGTGTTGACTTCTATTGTAAATGTACTATCTCTCTCACTTTCTCTGTTGAACTTTGAAGAACATAAAAGAAGAATTGATCAAGGGTTTCCCCACATTGTGGGGTTTGTCCCTGGCTAGCGCCACATCTTGTGTCCTCTTGTCTTGGCTTGTCTTCTGCGATTTATATTTATGTTCTATCTGCAGTTTACTTTAATGCTGATGTGATTGCTAATCTGGAAAAGATATTGGAAAATTAAAATAAATTGCTCTAACATAGAACATACCTAAATTTAACACTTTGGAAGCTCTATAAATTTTTTGGATTAATAAAGTAAAAAGGATTTGGGGGCAAATCCATGTGTGTATGTTTGCAGCTTATCATGGTAAATTTGTTCTGGTTATGTGCTTAATTTTCTACTGAATTTTAATGTTGTTATTTTCATATGCCTTTGGGATTTATCAGTGTACAGGTATCTTGCACTGTTATTTGGGTTGAGTAAGCATTGATGATTGGGCAGATCTATTGGTTTTCGGTTAAACCCTTAGACTTCCCTTTTATTGTGTGAATCAATCCCATTTGGATTTAAAAAATTTTTCGAGTGTTTGTAGAAATATCTTTTGAATCAGATCTCAAGTGTGCGGGGAAGTTTTCAGCTAAACCATCCCACTCTTGAGCATGAGGGCTAAAGAACCCATGGTGGGACATTTTAAGGACTGATCATAAGAACATTGAAGTTTTCTTAACTCTTACTCTACTAAAGATCATCTATTTAAAAAATTAAATTTTTAATTTATTTTAAGGAGCTTTAAATGATCTATTTGCTATTTCTAGAGCTACTCTATCTGATCTATGGGCGGAAGTGTCCTCGTACTCATAGATTAGAATTGTAGATTACACTTGTAAATATTTATGAATAATATTTTGTAAACATTTTATTTTAAAATTGTATAAATATATTTTTCAAAATTTTGTTTCAAATATATTTTGAAATATTTGTAAATTACTTGTAAAAAAGTTTCTATCCTTTTTGTAAATGTGTAAATAAATTTTAAATCTATATAGTGTGAAAATTTCTCAATCTACACATCAAAAATCCTACTACAATCGCTAGTTTATCATCTCCTACTTGTTCTTTACATTTAACAAGTTATTTAATTACTTAAACAGCAATGAAAACACTATTGCAGCCTACACATACATACAGATCATGAACTAAAATAAACTGAGACGATCACACAAGAGACACCGTTATTTTTGGACAATCATCCCCGAAAAAACCCAATTCGGGAAAACCGGTGTAGCATATAGAGGATTTGTATTATTAAGCAGATTTTTGAATACAACTAGGGTGCCAAATCCAGCTCACCCAACAGAGAATAAACTCGGCAGAAATACCTCTATCCAGAGAGATATTTTGGCAATTCCAACAATTGGATGATCAAACCCCATAGATGACAATTGGTGTTCCCAGTGTTGGGCAGCGATGGCTACTCCAAGCTCTGCGCTGGAACTGTGTCACCTCCTCTAGGAGCTATGTCACCCTTCCAATGAGCCTCCCTTGCTCAGAATCGATATGTTGAACTGCATCTCTCTCTACCCCACAGAAAACCCCAACGCTACCTCTAAGGGACTGCATCAGCCCCTCTAGCTTTTGCGTCACCCTCTCTGGAGTTGTGTTGTCTCTCCTGTTGTTGCTCTACCTCTCTACTATGTATTCTCGACCTTGGATTGAAGTCCCTCTACCGAACTACCCCTCACTGCAACTCAGATCACTTAGCTCGACTTTCTCAGCAAACCACACCCCAAAAAAATCGAACTCTTTGGTCTCTTGGTGTATCTCCAACTGACCCTCAAGCCTCCTCTTATACTTTTCATATTGATGAATCAATGGTTGTGATCTAATCTCTAATCAACGGCTAAGATCAAAACAGTCGTGATCCTCGTCACTGAGAACCTTCTCACTCATATTTTTATTAATACGCTTTAATATTTTTATTTTCCTAAGTTTAGACTTAGGAGCTCATTAAAAATATTAATTATTTCAATAACTCCTCATCCGGGTGGAATTTCCCCAAATGATTTCTGAGTTCTGGAGATCTCATGTATTCTAGCCCCTCCACAAAATTTTGGAGCTAGAGCACATATCATGTTACCCAAAATCAACACTCCCTCTTATTGAGGAATGAGCTCTAGTAACACTTCTCAACAGAAGTACTACACTAATCCACTGCATTGGTCCTTTGTGTTGTTGATGCTTGGCCTACTGCTCTTCATCCACTGCACCGTTGCTTCCTGTACTGCTGCCCATGACTCTACCAAAGCCACTACTACATCTGTACTACAGGTCCCTCTCAAAATGCTACATCATGCTGCCCATAGCATTGCCACTGCTAATTGTTGCACTGCAACTCAGTTGCTAAGAAGTAAGCAACTGAAAACTCACCCAAACACTGACATGCTGGTCAGTATGGATGCCTTGTGATGCTGAAGCTACCTCTGTTGCTAATCTGTGTTGCCCCCCTGGTGCTACTACACTGTTGTAAACTGCTTTGTGCCTCTCGCACTGCTACAAAATTCATTACGCTGCCTCAGACTTTGGCACTCTAGCAATGCCACTGTCTCTCCATCACACCTCACTCCAACCAACATCTGTCATTATGCTACTGTCATTAAGGGCTCCCATAGTAGTATGTGATCCAAGAGTTTGGGCACCTCAACGTCCTACCCATATGTAGTCCTCTCGACTACAACTCCATGTGCCCCACCTCTTCTCCAGAGGCACATGAGCACTCATGGCACAATCATCATCCTCCCCTTCCTTGTCCGCTTTTGCTGGAGCAACCTTCGATTCAAGAGCTTCCCCCTTGCCCTTCTTCCGAGGCACTGAGTGGCATAATGTCCCAGTTCCCCACAGTTGAAGCATCTGGCCTTGGTGATGTCCTTCTTCTTCCTCTTTTGTTGCACTTCTTGTCCTGACGATGCAAGAGCTACATCATCCTCCTCCTCCTTGACTCGGGCTCCCTTGCCGCTACTACCTGTCTTAGTCATCCTCCTGAGCTCTTCTTGTCAAAGAGCTACCCACATCTCCTCCCAACTGGGGAGACTTGCTCTGCCTAAGATACTTCAGACAAAGGTCTCCCAGTCCTCGGTGACTGCATTCAGGGCAATCCTGACCATGAACTCAGGATCTGGTGTAGACCCCATGGAAGTCAACTGGTCGTGAATCCTTGCAACCTGAGAAGGAAGGGATCGATCTCTTCTCCCTTCTGCATCTGTAACTGTCTCAACTGATTTTCTAATAGCATCTTCCGTTGGACGGAAGAGCCCTGATACAAGGTGGTCAGTGCCTCCCACATCTCCCTTGTAAAAGAATATCGAATGAATTAATTCAGAATGAGCAAATAGCTCAATGATAATACAGAGATATTTACAATAATAGAAACATCAGGTTTCTATGTAGAATATGGAAACAATCAGTTTCATCTAAGAAACTGCTAAAAGAATAAAAATAGCAACAGCTAAAAGAATGAGCATTAAATACTAAATAGAAATATTCTAATACCCTCCCTTAATGCTCAATCTATTTACAACACCAATAGACCCTCGGAGTTCCTTGATGGAAATATTGGTGATAATTTTGCAAAAGGGGATGTTAGGGCCATAAACGATTCAATACATATGATAAAAATTTCAACAAAACCCTAATTCTACAACAATTACAAAATGGAAGAAAATACTCACAATAAACTTACACAAAATCACCATAGAATCACTTTATCATCCAAGAAAAAATTCCTTCCAATCATAATATCCTCCCCAAGACAATTGCTCAATCAATGCTCTATTGCGTCCAAGAGAAAAGAGACACTAGTGCGCACTCTCTAATATATGAACGAGTGTGTTACTATGATTTCTCTCCAAATCGACTTCCTCTACTTATAGAAGGGAAACCAATATGATTTATGAGTAAAATCCACTAAAACCCCTAAAAATAATAAAATATGTGATTAGAAATAGATCACAAGGCGGGTCAAAAGATAGCTATCTCGATGAGAAAATGTTACAATAAACCTCTTTTTAACCCACCAGTGTGAGTAAAAAGGCCTCCAAGGGTGATGTCATCATCTAAAAGTAAGTATGTCTATCAAAATATGCCATGAATGGGTCAAAAGAATGTTTCTCACTTAAAATGATCCTCTCTACATCAACAAGGTATCCAATCATCAAGCAAAACCAAGTCATCACTCCAACCCACATGAAAGGGACGTCACAAGGCTAGAGCATAATGTCATCATCTAGAAAAGTGTACCATCCCTTCCAAAAAGGTATCAAGCCATCATCATCATCAAATCATCTTAGCAACAAGGCAACGTCCATTACGAAGGTACAATGCCAGCCTAGAGGTGTCCTATTGTCTCTATTGTACATCATCTCTCTAGGTAACATCTTGGTTCAAATGTAAAGCATTTTAGCTTCTGGAGGGAGAGGAGAAGGTCATCATCAGTGCTAGATGCATCCCAAGGTCAACACTCCTCAAAAGGTGGTCAGTGTCTTAACTCTAGTGCCCAACATGGTCATCAAGTGGGCTTGGGCATCTTCTCTGAAGTGTTGCAAAGGCCTCATACAATCCCTCAAGGGATGGAAATTGTGCTTGGGAGTAAGCATTTGAAAACATACTTTGAAAATCAATGACCATAAGAGTATCATAATGGGCCATACCTAATGCAAAGACACCAAAGTAATTTGCACAAACAACATCTTTAAATGTCTTCCTAGCTTATTATTTGTGAACAAGTTACGACACTTAGATATGGGATGCCTATCAAAAGTTCCTAGGACGACCCATTAATCAATAGGTGCAAGTGGATTGTGCTATGGTAGGGTTTACTTCATGGGGGATGCCATAGTCTTTGTCCCATCTATGAAATTCCATCATCCTTGAGCATTATTATGTGAAGAGGGAGTAATTATTGGACCTAAGTTACCCCTTTCCTAGCTGTATTTTTACCACCCCTCTTGTGTGCCTTTATTGATTTTCTTTTCCTTGCATAGTTTGGGTTACAAGCTTTCATTTATGCATCGTTGACACTTTAAAGATGAAGCACTTTATTGCTCATTGAGGTTGGGATATTCAAAGTTCCTTTTACTTTGATTACTTTAGCCAAAAACTAAGTGAGGGCTAAAAAGAGAAGTAGAGCTCAAGCTAGGCTTTTGTCCACATACTTTACTATATCCCAACCAAATTTTTTCCTACATTTTATCATTATGGCTCATGCTCTTTCTTTTTCTAATACTACATCAACCTATTAGGGAAAGGTTTCCTAGCCCCTAACCAAGAATGAAGAAAACAAGGAACCAACCTTGGTGATAAACAGAAATTAACCCGAAGATGGGACATGGATATAAGGGAGAGATGGAAAATGTTAGAGTACAGTTTACCATGGACACACAACATCAATCAATGCCTCCTATCTGTGCCATAGTGGAAAGAAAGGCATCAAAGAAGGTCACACTGGACTAGGGGACAGGGATAACCACTAAGGTGAAGTATGGGAACAAGAATACAACTTGTTGACCACTCTATGTCAACTACCCTATAGCAATACACATTTTTGCAAAGGAATTTCATCATGTTCGAGCAGTCAGATATCCATAATTCATCATCGTCACTAATCAGATCATAAAAGTTGTAACTCCAAATTCTGCAGCCCGATGGGCCATTGTAAAAATGATTCTAGTATGTCTATAAAGCCATGTAAAACACCTAGGTAAGCTTAAGAATTTTGGCTAATGAGTTTCATCCTAGAGAGTTTTTTAACCTCCTTGAATTATGTGTGTTTGTAAACACGGATAATCAATAGAGTTTTTCTCCCACATATACCCCCAAAGCTAGGGTGGGATTCGGTGTGATGTCTTAAATAAGTCTTGGTGTATTGAGTCTATGTATTTTCATCATACTAGATCATGTCTTGAGTCTTGCAGAATTTGGTTGAGTATGTGTCTATTTTTAATTATTAAATTTCCAGTTGGTTAGGAAATTTAATAATTTGGATGTAAATTGTAAAATCAAATGATTGTAAAAGTTAAAGGGGTGAAGTACACATAGTTAGAACCTCTACACCTCAACTTTGTGTCTAGACGCCTTTTGAGGGTTGAAATTATGTCTATCCCCTCAAATTGTTTTTATTTTTGGTTTTCTAGCAACAAGCGGCAAAAATATTAACTAGAAAATGGTCAAAAATTAAAATTGAGAGAACATAAAATTCTCTTCAAGTAGAAAAATGAATTTTGGAGAAGGTGGTAATTCCCAAGGAAGAATTAAATTGAAAAACCCAATTCCCAGGTGGAAAAACCACAAGAAATTCTTAGGGGCCAGAAAATAATTATTTTTTTCAAGAAAATTAATTTTTTTGGGTCCAGTTGGTTGAAGAAAATTCGTGGGTCCAAAAGAAGTCCAATTTCCAAAGACCTCCATCAAGGAAAAGATCATTTTTTTAGAAAAGAACCTAGGCGGTTAAGTCAAAAGTAATTTTTTGAGGAAAGAAAGGTCAAAATAATATTTTTTGGACCTGAAAAAAGGGAATTATTATGGAATTCCAATTTCTTCATCAAGATCAAAGAACGGGATTTAATTTTGGCATGGATCAAGCAACAACTAGCATTTATTCTCCAGGATCAAGTCAAAATTGTGCAACTTCTTGGACCTAGCCTTTTTCCACTTGGAGGGGGATCTAGATCTCTCTATTTTTCTATAAATTGAGTCTCAGGCTCTTCATTGTAATCATCTTTGGATGTTGTAATTGGCTTTGTGTTAAAATTGGCAACTAGGGCCAAACTCCATGTGGGTCATCTTATTTATGACAACTGATATTTTTATTGGATCCCTCTCATCGAGAGGTGTAGGATTGATCCAAAGATCATCCGATTCCGATATGTATTTATGAAGTTATGAATTTAATTATGTTATAAAATAAATTGTCAAGTCGGCCAGCAACTTGAGTAGGCTCAGAAGCCCAATAGACATGTCTATTCATCATCCACGTTTTAGTATAAATAGAAGAGGACTTGAAGTCATTTTGCAACACATCCTCTTCATGTGTGGTCCCCTCCTCTCCACGTCTTTGGGTTTTGGTGAAGGAGAGACACAATGAAGATACGTTGGCCCAAAGGTGATGCCCTAACCGCAGTAAGCCGCAGGCATATGAGGATGATCTACGCAACAAACAGAGACCTAATATGTTGTCCAAGAAGCCTTATACGCAGGCCCTTATACGATGTCCAAAAAGTCTTATACGCAGGCCCTAATCTACACAGTCAAGGAGGCTCCTATATCGCAATAAGTCATACGCTGTAATGGGAGACACGTTGTAACAAAGACGTTCATGGAAACACTTCATATGCAGCCATATATATACACATAGCATGGAGATACGTTGTCATGAAGATACTGTCCACGCAGTCATCTGAACGCAGTCCTGTATTAGAGTCACCTAGCCGCAGTAAGGGAAGACAGTCATGATATACGCATGGAGAGCACCATATATGCTGTCAAGATATATGCAGCTAGAACTCATCTTACGTTCTGGGCCAAAGCATATTTTGGCATACGTATAGATCAATATATATATGTGTGTTGATCTGAGCTCCTGCTAGCTCATATACCCTCAGCAGTAATGAACATTATTCTTGGTTATAATATCAGAACTCAAAGATGCAATCCTGATCTCGTTAAGGATGAGCCTCTCAAACGTTGTCACAAGCCTGTTGACAGCATGAGGTAGACTAGATGGACAGCATGTAAACCTTTGAGTATTGTAGGTGACAGCGTGGCACATAAGGCAGCCTTAAGGCTTGAAGGGTTGTTAGCAAGGCTGGAAGTTACAGTCATAAAGGGCAGCATGATGATGAATGAGATCATGGACATGGGCAACATCATGATGAATGAGATCATGAGCATGAGCAGCATAATGATGCATGAGCATGGGCGGCATGCTAATAAACGAGATCACGGGCAGCGTCATAATGAATGAGATCATGAACATGGGCAGCATAATGATGCATGATGTATGGACAGCATGATGTAGATCATGAGCAACATGATGTATGGACAGCATGATATAGATCATGGGCAGCATGATGTATGGGCAGCATAGTGAGTAGATCATGGGCAGCATAGTGATGAAAGCATGAGCAGCATGATGATGCATGATGCAGCATGATGGTACCTCACGGTAAGGTGCAACAAATGGACGAGATGCAGCACTATGATAGGTGAAGGAGTCACCTTAGAGAATCAGTTGAAGCAATATGTCTTCAACTGATCTCTGCAGATATCAAAAGTCAAAGTGTTGACTTCTATTGTAAATGTACTATCTCTCTCACTTTCTCTGTTGAACTTTGAAGAACATAAAAGAAGAATTGATCAAGGGTTTCCCCACATTGTGGGGTTTGTCCCTGGCTAGCGCCACATCTTGTGTCCTCTTGTCTTGGCTTGTCTTCTGCGATTTATATTTATGTTCTATCTGCAGTTTACTTTAATGCTGATGTGATTGCTAATCTGGAAAAGATATTGGAAAATTAAAATAAATTGCTCTAACATAGAACATACCTAAATTTAACACTTTGGAAGCTCTATAAATTTTTTGGATTAATAAAGTAAAAAGGATTTGGGGGCAAAACCATGTGTGTATGTTTGCAGCTTATCATGGTAAATTTGTTCTAGTTATGTGCTTAATTTTCTACTGAATTTTAATGTTGTTATTTTCATAGGCCTTTGCGATTTATCAGTGTACATGTATCTTGCACTGTTATTTGGTTGAGTAAGAATTGATGATTGGGCAGATCTATTCGTTTCCGATTGAACCGTTAGACTTCCCCTTTATTGTGTGAATCAATTGCATTTGGATTTAAAAAGTTTTTCAAGTGTTTGTAGAAATATCTTTTGAATCAGATCTCAAGTGTGCGGGGAACTTTTCAGCTAAACCATCCCACTCTTGAGCATGAGAGCTAAACAACCCATGGTGGGACATTTTAAGGACAGATCATAAGAACATTGAAGTTTTCTTGACTCTTACTCTACTAAAGATCATCTATTTAAAAAATTAAATTTTTAATTTATTTTAAGGAGCTTTAAATGATCTATTTGCTATTTCTAGAGCTACTCTATCTGATCTATGGGCGGAAGTGTCCTCGTACTCATAGATTTAGAATTGTAGATTACACTTGTAAATATTTATGAATAATATTTTGTAAACATTTTATTTTAAAATTGTATAAATATATTTTTCAAAATTTTGTTTCAAATATATTTTGAAATATTTGTAAATTACTTGTAAAAAAGTTTCTATCCTTTTTGTAAATGTGTAAATAAATTTTAAATCTATATAGTGTGAAAATTTCTTAATCTACACATCAGAAATCCTACTACAAACGCTAGTTTATCATCTCCTACTTGTTCTTTACATTTAACAAGTTATTTAATTACTTAAACAGCAATGAAAACACTATTGCAGCCTACACATACATACAGATCATGAACTAAAATAAACTGAGACGATCACACAAGAGACACCGTTATTTTTGGACAATCATCCCCGAAAAAACCCAATTCGGGAAAACCGGTGTAGCATATAGAGGATTTGTATTATTAAGCAGATTTTTGAATACAACTAGGGTGCCAAATCCAGCTCACCCAACAGAGAATAAACTTGGCAGAAATACCTCTATCCAGAGAGATATTTTGGCAATTCCAACAATTGGATGATCAAACCCCATAGATGACAATTGGTGTTCCCAGTGTTGGGCAGCGATGGCTACTCCAAGCTCTGCGCTGGAACTGTGTCACCTCCTCTAGGAGCTATGTCACCCTTCCAATGAGCCTCCCTTGCTCAGAATCGATATGTTGAACTGCATCTCTCTCTACCCCACAGAAAACCCCAACGCTACCTCTAAGGGACTGCATCAGCCCCTCTAGCTTTTGCGTCACCCTCTCTGGAGTTGTGTTGTCTCTCCTGTTGTTGCTCTACCTCTCTACTATGTATTCTCGACCTTGGATTGAAGTCCCTCTACCGAACTACCCCTCACTGCAACTCAGATCACTTAGCTCGACTTTCTCAGCAAACCACACCCCAAAAAAATCGAACTCTTTGGTCTCTTGGTGTATCTCCAACTGACCCTCAAGCCTCCTCTTATACTTTTCATATTGATGAATCAATGGTTGTGATCTAATCTCTAATCAACGGCTAAGATCAAAACAGTCGTGATCCTCGTCACTGAGAACCTTCTCACTCATATTTTTATTAATACGCTTTAATATTTTTATTTTCCTAAGTTTAGACTTAGGAGCTCATTAAAAATATTAATTATTTCAATAACTCCTCATTCAGGTGGAATTTCCCCAAATGATTTCTGAGTTCTGGAGATCTCATGTATTCTAGCCCCTCCACAAAATTTTGGAGCTAGAGCACATATCATGTTACCCAAAATCAACACTCCCTCTTATTGAGGAATGAGCTCTAGTAACACTTCTCAACAGAAGTACTACACTAATCCACTGCATTGGTCCTTTGTGTTGTTGATGCTTGGCCTGCTGCTCTTCATCCACTGCACCGTTGCTTCCTGTACTGCTGCCCATGACTCTACCAAAGCCACTACTACATCTGTACTACAGGTCCCTCTCAAAATGCTACATCATGCTGCCCATAGCATTGCCACTGCTAATTGTTGCACTGCAACTCAGTTACTAAGAAGTAAGCAACTGAAAACTCACCCAAACACTGACATGCTGGTCAGTATGGATGCCTTGTGATGCTGAAGCTACCTCTGTTGCTAATCTGTGTTGCCCCCCTGGTGCTACTACACTGTTGTAAACTGCTTTGTGCCTCTCGCACTGCTACAAAATTCATTACGCTGCCTCAGACTTTGGCACTCTAGCAATGCCACTGTCTCTCCATCACACCTCACTCCAACCAACATCTGTCATTATGCTACTGTCATTAAGGGCTCCCATAGTAGTATGTGATCCAAGAGTTTGGGCACCTCAACGTCCTACCCATATGTAGTCCTCTCGACTACAACTCCATGTGCCCCACCTCTTCTCCAGAGGCGCATGAGCACTCATGGCACAATCATCATCCTCACCTTCCTTGTCCGCTTTTGCTGGAGCAACCTTCGATTCAAAAGCTTCCCCCTTGCCCTTCTTCTGGGGCACTGAGTGGCATAATGTCCCAGTTCCCCACAGTTGAAGCATCTGGCCTTGGTGATGACCTTCTTCTTCCTCTTCTGTTTCACTTCTTGTCCCGGCGATGCAAGAGCTACATCCTCCTCCTCCTTCTTGACTCAGGCTCCCTTGCCGCTACTACCTGTCTTAGTCATCCTCCTGAGCTCTTCTTGTCGAAGAGCTACCCACATCTCCTCCCAACTGGGGAGAGTTGCTCTGCCCAAGATACTTTAGACAAAGGTCTCCCAGTCCTCGGTGACTGCATTCAGGGCAATCCTGACCATGAACTCAGGATCTGGTGTAGACCCCATGGAAGTCAACTGGTCGTGAATCCTTGCAACCTGAGAAGGAAGGGATCGATCTCTTCTCCCTTCTGCATCTGTAACTGTCTCAACTGATTTTCTAATAGCATCTTCCGTTGGACGGAAGAGCCCTGATACAAGGTGGTCAGTGCCTCCCACATCTCCCTTGTAAAAGAATATCGAATGAATTAATTCAGAATGAGCAAATAGCTCAATGATAATACAGAGATATTTACAATAATAGAAACATCAGGTTTCTATGTAGAATATGGAAACAATCAGTTTCATCTAAGAAACTGCTAAAAGAATAAAAATAGCAACAGCTAAAAGAATGAGCATTAAATACTAAATAGAAATATTCTAATACCCTCCCTTAATGCTCAATCTATTTACAACACCAATAGACCCTCGGAATTTTACAAATTTATCGGGACCAAGAGGCTTGGTGAAAATGTCGGCGGGCTGCTCTGTTGTGGGAACATATTGCAACTGAACTGAGCCGTCTTCAACCAGCTGGCGAATGTAGTGGCAATGAGTTTCCACATGCTTTGTTCGTTCATGAAAGACTGGATTCTTGGCAAGTTTGAGCACTCCCTGATTATCACAAAACAGAGAAGTAGGCCCTGTCTGGAAAACATGCATATCTGCAAGCATACGTCGAAGCCAAACTGCCTCACAGGATGCCTTAACTGCTCCCCTATACTCTGCTTCTGTTGAGGAGAGAGCCACTGCCTGTTGCTTCTTACTAGTCCAAGTAACAGCACCAGATCCTAGACTAAACACATACCCAGTTGTAGATTTACGGTCATCAACCGAACCTGCCCAGTCAGAGTCAGTGTAGCCACTGAGAATAGGATTGGAACTGCGAGTATATAAGAGGCCATAATCAGAAGTACCACGCACATATCGTAGCACCCACTTTGCTGCTATCCAATGATCAGCTTTAGGAGCTAACATGAAGCGGGAAATGTAGCTTACTGCAAAACTGATGTCAGGTCTGGTAGCAGTAAGATAGATGAGACTGCCCACTAATTGCCTGAATAAAGTTTCATCCACAAGGGGAGAGGGTGACTGTGCTGAAAGTTTGAGCCCTGGTTCCATAGGAGTCGTGGCCAGTTTGCAATCCTGCATTCTGAACCTTTCCACAAGATTTTTGGCATACTTGGATTGAGAGAGAAAGATCTGATTTTCAGTCTGCCAAACTTCAACCCCCAGACAGTAATGAAGAAGTCCAAGTCTGTCATCTCAAAAGTTCTGCATAGATCTTGTTTGATCCCATGGATCAAATGTGCAGAGCTGCCAGTAATGATAAGGTCATCCACATAGACAACCACAAACAAGATATCATCACCAGTATGCTTGATATACAGGTTTGCATCAGATGGGCTCCGCTGAAAACCCTGATCTGTCAGGTACTGATCAATTTTCATGTACCAAGCCTGAGGAGCTTGTTTCAATCCATAGATTGCTTTAGCTAACCGACACACTTTCTGTTCTTGACCAGCAACCTTGAGTCCTAGAGGCTGCGTCATGTAGACTTCTTCTTGGAGATCACCATTTAGGAAAGCACTCTTTACATCCATCTGATGAACTTTCCAATTGAACTGAGCTGCTAGTGCAAGGACAAGCCTTATGGTACTCATCTTGGCTGTAGGAGCGAAAGTCTCCTCATAGTCGATGCCTTCCCTCTGTGAGAACCCTCGAGCCACAAGACGAGCTTTATACTTGTCTATGGTTCCATCATCTTTGTATTTCACTTTATACACCCATTTGCAGCCTATGGGCTTTTTTTCGGCAGGAAGATCAGAAAGTGTCCAGGTGTGATTCTTCTGAAGACTCTGGAATTCGGCTTCCATAGCCTATTCCCACTCAGATGTACCCTTAGCCTCTGAATAGGTTTGAGGCTCAAAAATACTGTGTAGGTTAGCCATAAGAGCAAAATTGACTGTAGACTGTTGTCTGTTCTTATGTCTAGAAGTACTACCTTCAAGGAGCTCATCATCCCGGAGATCACCAATGGTTTTAGCCCACCATTTAGGCCGAAGAGTAGAAGAACCAATATCAGGAGTAGAGGAACCAATATCAGGAGGAGGTGGAGAAGACTCAAGAGCAATAGGGGCAGCAAGGGGAGGGTTATTTTCTGGAGGACGCTCAGATAGAGTATTATCAAATACTGATGCTACATCATCCCTCCCATCAGGTGGACCGATCGGAAGAAGAACACTGTGAGGCTGATCCTCAGAACACTGCTCAGAAGAAGAAGACTGAAAGAATCCTCTGTCTTCATCAAATACTACATCTCGACTGAAGCTAAGACGACCAGTGGCTATATCTATCAGCCTATAGGCCTTGTGATGATCACTGTAACCTGTCATCATGAGTTTCTGGCTTTTGGAATCCAACTTAGAGCGCTTAGCAGGTGGAATCCAAACATATGCAACTGAGCCAAATACTTTGAGGTGACTGATCTTAGGCTTACGACCAGACCAAACTTCTTCAGGAGTCTTCCCTTTAACAGCCTGAGTAGGTGATCGGTTAAGAAGGTAAACAGCAGTAAATACTGCTTCAGCCCAGAATTTGTTTGGAACACTCCTGTGTTGTAACATGGAACGAGCCATTTCAACAACCGTGCGGTTGCGACGCTCGACAACACTGTTCTGCTGGGGAGTGTAAGGTGTGGTTAATTGACGTTTGATGCCATGAATATCACAGAAGTTGGCAAAAGCTGAGGAACAAAATTCCCCCCCATTGTCGGTCCTAAGGGTCATGATATTACAACCAAATTCTTTTTCAACTAAGGTTTTAAACTTCTGAAAGGTACTAAGAGCATCAGATTTATTTTTTAAAAAATACACCCACATCTTTCTACTGAAGTCATCTACAATAAGTAAAAAATATTTGCAAGCAGTGATAGAAGTTGTATTCATAGGACCACAAATATCAGCATGAAGTAACTGAAGTACCTTAGATGCGCGCCAAGATTCTCCATCTTTGAATGAAGACCGATGTTGCTTTCCCGCTTGACAGGCACTGCATACCCCCAACTGCTGAGTCTGAATATCAAGTAATCCTGACACAAGTCCCTCCCGAGAGAGCTGAGAGAGATACTGCATATTTAGATGCCCATATTGCTGATGCCATAGAGTGTTGATGGGAGAGACACGTGCTGCTAGAGCCACTTTTGGAGAGTCACCGGTGTCAAGTAGCCTGTATAGACCATGGTCCTCTAGGCCAACAGCAACTGTTAGACTGGTCTCCCTGTCAATGATGGAGCACTTGTGTGCACTGAACACAACATCAAGCTGAGGAGAATTCCTCATAATCTGGCTGACAGATAGCAAATTAATTTCCATACCAGGAACATAGTATACATTCAGAAATATGAGTGTGCGTCCACCAGACTGAATTTGAACTGTACCCCTGCCAGCTACAGTGTACTTTTCACCTCCACCAAATACCACGGAATCACTGAAAGGTGAGAAGTCAATAAACCAGTCACGCCTGTGAGAGAAGTGGCGTGATGCACCAGAATCAATGTACCATGCAGAGGAAGGAACATGTTCTGAAGACCTTTTAGCCATAAAGGCGTAAAAGGCAGAATCTGTCTGCTCGGAATGTTCTGCAACATTTGTTGTCTGATGTGGCCCTCCCTGTTTCTTCTGTTCAGAAGCAATCCTCTGTCGGCAATCTTTCTTCATGTGACCGAACTTGTGACAGTAATTACACTGCACACTTTTCTTCCTAGCAGGATCAAAAGGCTGAGAAGAGCCTTTCTGCTGAAAGGACTGAGAGGACTGGTATTTTGCAGCGAATGCATTTTCCGAGGACACTGATGAAGCACCACTACCAAACTGTTGTTTCCACCGATCCTGCTGCAGAAGTTTGGTACATAAATCTGGAAACTTCAGATCAACATTTGTGGTCGTAATGTTGAGTGTTTCTATGAAGTGTTCATAAGATTTCGGTAGACTTTTCAGAGTAATGACTACCATATCTTCTTCCTCCATGGTCCGACCAATGGCTTCGAGCTGATCTCGAATGTCTTTAATTTTGTTGAGATGTTCCTGTAAAGACATATGTTCATCCATCATGATGGAGAACAATTGATTTTTGAGAAAAAATGCTCTGCTTTTGTCAGATGTCTCGTGCAGTTCTTTCAACTATTGCCAGATTTCGGCAGCTGTCTTGCCAGAAGGAATCTGTGGTAACTGATCATCAGCGACAGAGAGCTTGACGAGCATAACAGCCTCTCGATTTCGATCATCAAATTTATCTTGATCGGTACCAGCTGTACCGAGACGAGGCTCTTTGCCCAAAATGAGCTGATCAAGACGCCTGTATTCAAAAATGGTCAGCATTCTTTGTTTCCAAATGTTATAGTTGCTGCCATTAAAGCGTTGATTTCCTTCTAACATCAGATTGGTGAGCGTGGCCATTTTCCCAAAGACAATACAGAAGTCTGACACACAAAAAAATGTAGCTGCCTGCTTAAAATTCCTCTTTCAGGTGATGCCTTTTCAAATGAAGGAGCCGCAAATAAATTCCAAGAAAATATCAAGATGACTGTACCGAACCTTAACAAATTCTGCTTTGAAAGAAATAGGCTTGCACAAAAAAATAACTCAGATCTGTATCAGTGCACCAGATCAAAACACCAGACCAAAACCATGACAAGAGGTCGCATGCATCTTCATAAAATTAAAGCTGATTTGAAGAGGAGAGAAAAAAAAATACGTAGACTGAAATCGTGAGCTGTCCACGATTATATTTGCTGTTCTGGTCCCACCGCTTCAAAGAAAATCAAAATAAACTTTAATCAAATCGCTAAGCAAACACAACCCAAACGAAGCTCAGAAAGACCCTTGCGGAAGCCTGAACAAGTTTTACTGTGTATCGACCATAATGTATCAGATGCTTGGCTATAATCTGGAAAATGCCGTCACGTGAAAATGCCGTCACTGGAAAATGCTTGATATTTTCAATGCCGTCACTATAATCTGGAAAATGCCGTCACTGGAAAATGCCGTCACGTGGTGCAAGCGGGGCTTAAATCTCTGGAGGATCTCGATCTGTCGAATAATAGAATACATGTATTGGAGGATCTTGTTCCGTTGTCACAGTTTAACCTTGTGTCTTTGGACCTGTACGAGTGCCCCGTGACGCGTTTTTGTTTCGAGTCTTTCGGTCGAAGAATGCCGTCACGTGATGCGTCTTTGTTTTGATACACCCACGCTGCCGTCGATTTGTGGTTCCACTGTCGGAGAGAAATGCGATTGACCAAATACGGTAGCGTCGTGTTACACGACAGCTCCCTTAATTCGCACAGCAACTGTAATAATAATCGAGCAGAATGAATCCGCGTCACAGCGTGGTCCCTCCGGAAGTTTGCAGAAGCGTGTCTTGAGCATAAATTCGACGTTGACAGGGTCGTAGGTTATGACAGGGTCGCAGGTTATGACAGCCCGAAGACTGCTCGAGGATTTCTGGTTTGAAATCTGTAGAAGAAAGGAGAAATTGCCGTCCTATGAGAGCACAATAGAGACGCAGGAAGAAAAATCCATTTCTGTATCGAGATAGACGACTGTAAGCTTTTATCACAGTGAGCAAAGCCGAGGCTAAGACTCAGTGAAGGCTACCTGGCTTACAGAGGGCTCGACCTTAGAAATGAATGAAAGAAAGAGCTCAAGAGATTAGGATGCAGAGGAAATAACTGTTCAAGAAATCTCTTTTTCTGGCTCTGATACCATAAAAGAATATCGAATGAATTAATTCAGAATGAGCAAACAGCTCAATGATAATACAGAGATATTTACAATAATAGAAACATCAGGTTTCTGTGTAGAATATGGAAACAATCAGTTTCATCTAAGAAACTGCTAAAAGAATAAAAATAGCAACAGCTAAAAGAATGAGAATTAAATACTAAATAGAAATATTCTAATACCTTGTTGTGTTCTTCTCAACAATGTGTGGTACTACATGATCTTTGACCCTGTCTAGGATCATGCACTTGGCCTTAGCCTGGGCCTCCTCGTACTTCTTCAACGGATCAGTGTCGACCAGCTCAGCAACTACCTTCAAGGCATAGTCCTTGATGCGATGTTTGTCTAGGATTGCCAAGATCCTGGCCTTCCAGATGACAAAATTGGATGCTCCATCCAATCTGTCCTAATCCCTCAACCCATTCATTGCCATCTCTGCTCAAAAATAGGACTGGTTCTCTTCTCCCTCTCCTGCTGTCAATCTAGCAAGACTTGGATCTGGATTTCTTTGGCGCAAGAAACCCTCTAAGGAACAAGCTCCTCTAGACTCCCTCTGAGTCCTGACTTCCTTCACGGAAATCCTCTTGCCAATTGTCGATTCACTTCCTCTCCAATCCTCCTTTGCTGCTGCAACCCGGATCTAGATTTCTTTAGCTAGAAATTTGTCAAGGCAGTGACTCCCCCTACCTCATCTCTGTCTCCACAAACACTATTCTGCACCAACAGAACCAGCGTCCCACCAGCTCCTCAAATCGAATATGCACTGCTTCCTCAGCCCCGACAAATCGAATAGTACAATTTTCCTTGTTTTTCTTTTGTTTCTCTTTGCAAATCTGAAGGAAGAAAACGAGGGTTTCATGTGAAAGATTGATCCTTTGGGAAAATTATAATATTTATTTTTTTTTATCTCAATCTCCCTTCCTAGTTATTTTAAAACCCTCCTCTCTCGTCCATTTTGTCTGGAAATCCCCTAGTTCGATAGTGTTGACACCTTAAATTTATTTCAAAATTACATTTTGGGGAAATCCGTCTTCATTCTGAGGCTCCGATCTAGCAAAAGGGGCTCTATTTCAGGCACATAATAATTTGCAAATTATTTTAGGGCCGCAAGCCTAAATGTTCCTTTTGCAAAAGAAAATCGTAAAGATTTTTCGGAGGTTTAAACTTAGAATCGTTTTCTACAAAAATTTGGGTTTTTTCTCTTGCAGATCTAAAACAAATTATTTTGGAGGCTTCCCTCTCTCAGCCACCTTTTTTCTTCTCCCCTAGACGTAATGCAGCTCGAACAAAAGATATTTATCAGGGTTTGAAGAAATTGAATTTTTCAAGGAAAAGTTCACATCAAGTTGTAACCAATGTTCCACCAAGTTTCTAGGACAAGGAAACGCGGGAGCGGGGATACGCACAAGGGGGACATATATAAGCAACCCCAAAATTTAGGGAAATTTCAGCGAAACGGGGTGACGTATATAAGCAACCCCAAAATTTAGGGAAATTTCAGCGAAACGGGGGGACGTATATAAGCAACCCCAAAATTTAGGGAAATTTCAGGGAAACGGGGGGACGTCAAAATCATAAAAATTATTAAATTGTCAAAAATTTAATATATAAAAATAAAAAATAAAATCCCAACAATATGTCAATAACTAAGTTAGTAAATAATAAATCTTAATAATTATGAAATCTACATCTAAATATGATCATCATTTCGTATTAGACTATTATGAATCATAATTATCATTTGACATTTCTGCGATCATCAATGTAAAATTGTAAATCTAAAAGTAAATTACTTAATTGAATCCATAATTTGACATTATGCAATGTTCCATCTAAATTCATCATTTGGCAATGGGAATTAATATTATGCAAGGTACATGTAAATTAAATTAATCATTTGACAATTGAAATTACACAATGCACATCGAAAGTAAATTCATCATATGACAATGACATTATGCTAAAGTCTAAAATAGCCATAGAATACTACACTAAAAGTAAACATAGAAAACAATGAAATACTATTAAATTTCTCAAAAAGTACTAAATAATAAATCACAATTCCAATCCGGTGGCTCCAAGTCACAAAATGAAAATCGCAACTCCAATCCAACAACTCCAAATGTCTCAGGCCCCCGGCTGATGGTAAATCTAAATCACAACAAATTACAGATGGAAAATGTCGAGTACTGGCAGTAGGAAAATCTCGAGCAGCGAGTTAAAATGTTGAGTGGTAGTAGAAGGAAAATGTCGACCAACAAGGTAAAATTGTAGGGTTAATGAGAAATGTGAATGATTATGTTTTAAAGTTTTAATTTATCCTTTAGTTTTTATTTTCATTTTTTAAATTATATTAAAATTTGTAATTTTTATGTTTTTAATTGTTATTAGCAAAAATATTGGGGGGACGCAGGGGGCGCTTTTCGTCACCAGGAAAAAGCCCCCCAGAGTTTCCTCGAGTTTCCCCAAAAAATGGGACGTGGGGAAATGTTTCCCTAGGAGTTTCCCCGTCCCGAGAGCATGGGGGAGCAAGGAAGCGCATCCCCCACCCTAGGGTGCGCATCCCCATGGAACATTGTTTGTGACTCCAAAGGTTCAGATTTAATCTTTGGAAAGAGTCGCTTCCTATTGGAGCATTTTTTTTTGTTGCCCATGAACATAAAGAGACTCACTTGGCTTGGCGAGAATTTTTACTCCCTTGTACGTCTAGCAGATTTAATGAGATATTTCTGAAATTGTTCTCTCAATTATTCGGGATCTTTGGAACCTTGGCTTTTAGGTTTTTTTTAAGCTTCTATCTACCATCCCAGGGTTCCTCTTTCATCCTATGCATATATTCCACTTTGGGCCTAGAGATCAAGTTATGGAAGTGTATTTTCCTTCTGAAGAAAATTAGATTTGCTTTGGGGAAAAGTTTCATTACTATAAGGTTTATAAAATCATTATAAATTTTTTCTCCATTGCTATTTTGAGGAAGGGTTTATTTGTAACTTAAAAAAAAATCATTTTCTTGGGAGAACTTGGGGCCCCACCCATGGTATCTCATTTTTTAGGGTTTAGTTTATTTAATTTTATTTTTATTAGTAACTTATTAACTTAGTTACTAACTTTTTTTTAATTTTGCACAATATCTAAGGGTTTTAACTGCTAGTTGGTATCTCCATTAAAAAAAAATTATTTTGTCATAGATCCAATTTGCATTGCTTCATTGAGTAATTTCTCATTTTGCTTCATAATTGAAAAAAATGTGCCCGAAGTAGCTAAATGTTAATTTAATCACATAAGTGGAATGGTATTTGTAATTGATGAATTTTAAACACACTTCACATTTTTGAAGCATTGTGGTTGATCTTATTTAGAGCATTTGTTTAATTTCATTTTAGATTTAGTTTGCATCCTTTAATTGATCTGACTTATATGTAGTCATAAATTAGACTTGATATCTTTAAGTTGCATTCATTGACTATTTGATCTATTGCATTTGCAATTGTTTCACTTGCAAGTTAAATATTTGATGTAGTCTCTTTTTTCTAATCACTCATAACAACCTCATTTGTCTCCTAGTTACTTGTGTTGATCTCTATAAGTGAAGAACAGTCGAACAAACACTATAATTAGAAGGCATTTGATTTTGTTATCATTTTGTCATCATCATTTTTGTTTCATTGACTAATCCTGGAATTGCCTCATTTGAACTATTAGTGGGATCTTGTAACCTTGTGTTAAAGTGACATTTCATCAAGCTTGGTTATAAGTGGTTTACATTTTTGCATTGAAGCACATTGTACTTATCTCATCTCTTTGAAGCTATCTAACTTGGTCATTATCTCTCATTTACATTCTAGGATTAACATGTGCATCCTCATCTGACATTTTATTATTATAACTAGAATTGTGGCCTTACTTTGTAATTGCAAGCTTGTTGTACTTTGTAAATTATAATTTCTTGCAAGTCATTCTCAAATTGTTTATTGCTCATATTTCTGGTAGTCTTGATCTATCTTGCTAACTTTCCTTACAACACTACTTATCTGGTAACTTGAAATTTTCTTATTTCGCAAGTGGTATAATCTATATTGAGCTTTGTTTATAAGGCACTAGTCTATATCTACTAATCTTGCTATTATATCATTGCCTTAATTGCTTCATCTTGTTAAGATTCGTTTAATAATCACACTTGCTAATTAATCTCAATTCAAGTTGCTTAGAGACGTTGTGATCTTGCCCATAGTCTCCTAGGACTTGTTGTTCCAACAAGTTTCCCCTCACCATCGTCTTTAGGGACTAACCCCCTTGACTTGTTGGAAATACTGAGAGGAGGTTGAATCAGTGTTTTCTTTCAATTGTTATTATTACCAGTTAGATTCTTCACAATTTAATCAGAGAAATGTATAAGTATAATCTTATTGAGTAAAAGAATAAATACAATATAAATAAGTTCCCAAGCTCCAACTTGGTTTTGATGAGGCTCCGACCTCTAGGGCTTCGACCCTATCTATCCAAGGCACCAACCTTGAGTTTAGGAGCACCAACTCCAAGGACACCAATCCTGCTGTTGTTTAGTATAGAGAGTGTAAAATATACTTACTTGATTGTCAAGGGGCTCTTCACTTGTTTCAAGATCAACTGTACTTCATTTGTTTGCTTTGTCCATTACTGTTGTAAGAACCAGCACCTTGAGTATCCCATGTTACTACTTATTTCTCACTGCCTCTGTCCAAATTATCACTCACTGTATCAGAGTTCTTTGTGAAGGTGAATCTATCCCACTGCAGAGACCTGAGAAGCTTAGCAACTGTCTGAGATAGTGTCACTTTGTGGAGACCGAAAACATTGTGGGGACCAAGGAGCTGTGACAACAAGGAGCTGCCCTTAGTGCTGTTGTGACCATGAAAAAAAAAAAACTGAGGAATGGTGGAACTACGTCAATACGGTACTATGGAACTATGCCAGGTAAAAAACACTGCAGAACTGTGCCAAGAAAGGACTGTGGAACTGTGCCAAGCAGGGACTGTGGAACTGCGTCAATTTCAGGGACTGCGGAATTGTGTCAATTCAGAGACTGCGGATCTGTGTCAACTTCAGAAACTGCGGAACCGTGTTAATTCAGAGACTGTGGATCTGTGCCATGTAAGGATTGTACTCTTCCAGCTGCCCGAGAGTGTATTTTCTTCACCTTTATTTATCCTCTAAACGTTCACGAGATGTGAACAGGTCTTCCTGTGTTATCCGCTTGTCTTTTGTAATGTGCTCCGAGTATGTAATTCTGTCTTCCAACAAATCATATATGTATACAATACAAAACGTGATTTTTATGTAGCCGACAAGATGCTGGAATGGAGCCGACATATGGTTTTGATGAAATCGATATATAATCCGTAATGGATGATTGTTGACGGTGTTGTGTGGGGACCATAACAAAAAAATGGACGCTAAGATGAAGACCATTTTTATTTATGTGAGATTAAGTTTAATATAGAGTTTTATTATATATGTTATATCATATAAATAATATATATATTTATTTTTGACAAACATATATAAAGGTATATATATATATACCAAAATATTATTATATTATATATATGATTGTCATATATAAACTGCAACACAACCAATTATCTTATATGCCAATATGGTTGTCATATTTTAGGACTTTGTTATCAATAAAGGGTTTCTCATTACATTGTTAAATGTCTAGAGTTTCATAATGTTCGTTAGGCATCAAGGGTTTGCAAGATAACACTCCTAGGGTTTGTAATTAGGTTAGGGCAACATCGAGTATCACAAGACCATTTGCAGCAAGAATATTTTCCAACTCAGCCAATGCCATATTGACATCAATGACAACCTAGATTAACATGACTTAGCTAGGAGAAAGTTAAACAGAGTGGTTAGGGATTAGAGTGACAAACCCTACTTTGAGCGTTAAATCTTAGGTATACACTTAGGGCGACAACACAACCAAAAGTGGTCTATCATTCAATTCAAAGTATGACCCATACTAGAATGCCCCTAAACATTAAATGAAAGCACTTGATTACAAAAATGGTTTATGTAACTTAAAGTAGATGCCCTGACTTTATCCAACGAGTAGGTTACATGAAACAAAGCATTGATCGGAGCATCGATGGAAGCCCTTTGAGGCTAGCTATCTGTGGATCATCATAGGGTTTCTAGTTGGAAAGCTTAACAAATAGGAGAAAATTTTATCCTAGGTGTTACCCAATTGGGTGGGCAACATACACCTTTGATGCATAAGCTTGACCTACAAACCTAAGGGGCTCAAAGACCTGGTGAACTGATGGGTGAATTGCATATATTGGGTCCACTTTGGGCATGGAATACATATTACAAGGCTCCTTAGAAGGAGAAAACAACTAAGGAATAACTCATATATAAGAGGATGCCTACACTATGCAAAGACACAATGAAGAAGAGTCATTCATACAAGAGCAGACAAGGAGTTCTACAATTATACTAAGTCTAGGGTTAGCACAGTAGACTACTTGGATGTTGGATGAGTGAACTATGGAAGAGTTAAGCTATGTAGGAGGTAGAACTATAGATAGGCAATATTGCCTTGGATTCATTGTACACTTCTTATACAAATGTAGGTAGAAGGTTGCACTCCCTTGTTCCATATTCTTAAAATTCTTCATACTAATAAAGTTAAGGCACCCCCTTTGGGTGCTACCAATACATCTAGGTTGTGGTCTCTCTATAATTATTAGATGTTAATATCATATTGAATGACTAAGTGTTGTTGAATAGTGGAAAAGTGCAATAGATTTAGGATTCTTTAAGGCCATAGTTGGAAATGTGTCTGTTGTGAACTTTGTTGTATTTAACTTAGTTGCAAATCTACCAAACCATAGGTAAAGGCGTAGTTATGGAAAAACCTCAAGGTGAAGAGCCCTAACCTAGTTAGTTGCAAATCTACCAAACCATAGGTAAAGGCATAGTTATGGAAAAACCTTAAGGTGAAGATCCCTAACCTAGGTGTAGTAGCCATAGGCTGGGGCCTCGTGAGTCACCCTTACAACCCAGGCAATGCAATGCCACACAACCTCAAGTGCAGAAAGTGGAGAAAAATTCAGGCAACAATGTCAGTTCATGGTAAAATCCCACTAAACACCACACCATCCACTTGGCCGCAAGGGCACTGCAATGGATAGGCCCATCAATCAAACCAAGCCCCCGCAACCCCTCCACGATGCCTCCACACCTGCCCCAACCCCCGATCCTTGGTCATCATATAGATGTCCCATGGCACCAAAGGGAAGCCCCTCTCACCACCATACTAACCCACAATAAGACCAGAAAGTTAAGTAACTTAAAAAAATAAGAAAATGAATTCACTCCTCAGATTATGCTTCAACATTGGAAAAACAAGAAATATAATCCTGCCAGGAAGGAAAAATAATTTACAATAGACTTCATCAGCAAGAGTACCTTATCACATAAAATCTGTAAGTCATGCACATCAACATTCCCTCCAGAAGCAAATACAATCTTTTCAATTGTTCCACCTGGTTGTTCCTTTTCAAAAAGTATGACTTCTTCAGGCTCAGATTCTTCCTCCTCATTTGGAAGGTCTGAAAGAGGCTCAATAACTGAAGTTGGATTGTTCTTTAACAAACTGCAGAAACAGAAATTGAAGACTCTGAACACTAAACCATAGACTGTACAATGTTTCCTATCTTATAGGAATAAATGCCATGAATAACAAGACACCATCTATATTTCAAAACAGTATGTACACGATAAATAGATACAGAAGAATTAAAAATTCACACATGAAGAAATAACTTCAAAAGACCTAGACGACAGCCAAAGGAAGATAGCTCCACAGCAAAAACTGAATTGGTGGTGTTTGTAAAGTTGTCACTAAAATTTGCATTCTGTATTGCCATTGAATAAGATTTGAATCATACCAAGTATTTTTCGGAAGTAATCACATATAGATTTTAAAGTCGACGCGTTTCGAACCACTTACTGTGGTTCATCAATGGAATTTCTGCCTCTCAGTCATACATGCATCTATTAATCTGTCCATGGTTTCAACAATTCTGATTCAAAATAATTCAACAATGGAAATTTTCTAGTATGATACGATGAAGTTCATATGTGCTTCCTACTGATTGTGTATCATTTGTTTCTATCACTTTTCTATTTTTAAGTTACCAGGTTGAGAGGCATGTCAGTGTTAGAGTCAAGTCTTATAGATCAATAAATGCTAAAGACTAAATGACTTAAACAATAAATAACTTAAAGATACAGCAAGGGAACCGCCACTAAGAGGTCCCAACTTCAATCTCCACCAATGTTCAAATTAAACAGAAGGCAGTTGAACAAGATTGCTACTGCAGATGAAATCCACTTGGGTTGAGATACCAACAACGTATTTATTTACTACTGTCTGTGTGGCCGTATGGACTCTGAGCAATGATGCCATTCAAATTTCAAGAATACCATTATAACGGGAAACCAAATTAGCGATCTATAGATCTTTAATAGAGTCAATGGTGCAAATCTCTTTTGGGGGAATATATTGCCTGAGGATCTGGAAAGAAACGTATCAGAAATGTCATGAAAAAAACCAGAAATTATCAGAAAAGCAGCAAAAGTAAACTTGGACTTGAAAACTACAAAAATATCAGGTAACTCAGGAGATATCAGAGATATCGGGAGAAATCAGATATATTTCCAACACTGGGTGTAGTATCTAGTTGGTAAGCAAACAAAGATATCACGTTCATGAAAGTTACAATTAGCCTATAGTGAGGGCATATCTACAATAAAACTCAACCAATGAAAATAAAATGGGGCTGAGTAATTTAGTGACAAATGACGATTCAGTAAAAATATTAAATCACTGATCCGATAAGTGAACGCACTGGCAACAAAGAATTGAAGAGGAAATCACTCTAAGATTGTGTCACTGTTTTACACAATAACATCTAATTATAATACAAAAACAACTCCAAAATTTGTTACCAAAGACAAATATTTCATCTTCTATGTTTTTATACGTTTTTGCTTAAAATTGATGTCAAGAGTCTCAAGAGTAGCTACAACATCCAAGCACAAAATGAATAAACAAGGTAAAACCAAAGTTTTCATTAATAGAAGGAAAAAAGAGATGTTCCTATGGGTAAACGAAAATATATATAGCTCTTGTTACCCACCAAAAATGGGTAACCCCATAGGAGAAGTTTTTTCTCCAATCTTGGACAGCCAGCTAGCCAGCAGCCCAATAAATTGCCCAGTTATTATGATATGCCACTTTCCACCACCATTTGTACTACACCTCTCACCATCCAACATTCCTCTCGGATGAAGGTGGGCTACCACTTGGCAAGTATTTTAACCATTTTGCAAGCAAGTGCTTTTACTTAATGTTTTGGGCATTCTAACATGAATAAAGGGGTGATCTAGATGATTGACCGATCTTGACTGTAAAAGTGTTCTCTCACCTTACCAAATGGGTTAGTCTTTGCCCTAGTCTAGTAGGACCTCCTCTATGGCCTCAGGGTTATAGGAGGAGCACTACTTGGCAAACTTGGATTGAAGTAGCATGTCCATAACCATTCCATACTTAACACCTTTAATCATTCCCTTGAACTCACATCCATTCTTCAGATTTGTTGTCATGGGTTCATTAGGATTTGGCACTCATACATCCACATCCTTGAGTCAGGGTTGGAAAAAATTTCCTTTGAGGTTGATGCAGCTACAAGAAAAATAAAAGCATAAGATGGCCACAACAAAAAGAAAAAGAAAAGTTAAAATGCAAAAGATGCCTAGGACATAATTGATGTGTAGGCAAAAGCCTAGCATGAGATCTACCCCCTCATTAGCCATCACACGTGTTGGAGAATGCAGTAGGGCAGCTATTAATTCAATTTTCTCCTTAACCTTAATAATTGCTTGTGAACTTTATATATTTTCTTGTGCTTCTTTATTAGATCTTTTCAAGAAACAATTATGAATAGCCAAAACAATAAATACAATGGACACAAGTATTAGGATCCAAGACAGGGGAAAACCCAGATATAATTTCTTCTCTTCATTTAGAATTTACTTCAAGTGAGAAAACCAAGACCCAAACCTTGGACCAAATTCTCCTCCAAGTACCAAGTCAGCCCTCCAAGAAGCCCTTTCAATTAAGTTAAATATCAACCAACACAACGAGAGTCAATCCTACTTTAACCGATGTCCAGTTTCAACTTCGACCCCCAACTTCAACCTGCAATTTCATCATGCAACTTTGGCCTCTTGGAATAGCAGAAACCCTAGCTCTTTTGCAATGGTCAACCTTCCAAGAGATCCTCCCTCAAGTGTATCAAGAACTCCAAAATCAACTAGGTAAAATTTGCTTCAAACTTAGATTTTCGGCCTCCAAGCTATAAAAATTCGGACATGCAGCTACTCAGAAATTTCAGCCCCTACTGCATCTCCCCAGAGACCCTAACTTCGCACGTGTGAGAGAAAATTGGTCAAAAAGACAGAATTTCGACTTCTTGAGTTGCTTCTGTCTCCTAGACCTTCGCTCTTCGACCTTCTTGCTTGGGAGATCAAATTGGCGATCGAATGAGGTCAAAGTAGTTAGTTTTGTAGCATTGGATGGTGTTCTAGCCTTGACTTTGGTCAGAGACTCTAAGAAACACTAGAACCCCAAAACCTAGAAATCGTTTCTGGAAAATCTACCTATAAGCAACTCAATTAAATCAATTAATCATTGCTTAAATTCTTCCTAAGTCTAACTCAAGAAAAATGATTAATTAACAGCAATTAATTGAGAAAGGTGAGATCTCTAGAAATTCACATAGATCAATTCTAAAATGATCTCAGCCATTGATAAGGAATTAATTGTTGTCGTTGGTGATCCAACTGGAGATTATATGAGGAGGTCAAAGGGCTTGATGGACAACAACACTTGACGTCGAGTTCTTTGGCAAAGATCGAGTTTCCCAGCTGCAGTGATTCAATAGAGAGAAGTTTGAGCCATAGAGGGGACGCAAAGATAGTGAGAGGTGTGAAAATTCGGAAACTCGAATCCTACTGCAGCAACTGGAAATTATTCTCCTAATTCTTATTTAAAATTAACAATTTATTTATTGTTTCCTACAACAAATATAGAAGAACTCACACTGCAACCTACACATATAAAACTACGAAAGAAATAAGCACTAGAAGAAATGCTAGCACACACACATGAAATAACACAGTTATTTTTGGACCAATGTCCCCGGAAAAACCCAACTCAGGAAAACCAGTGCAGCAGTTGAGGGTTTTATTATTATGCAGCGATGAAATAATCTGAGTATAACTAGATGCCAAAACTGGAAATCCTATAGAGAAATACTAGCAAGAAAATATAGTGAGGAGAAATTCCTCACTCCATAGGAAAATCCTGGCACTGACCTCAGTTGAAATTGAGTCGTCCAAACTCCAAACTGCCTCTGCAGAGTGACTGCGTCACCCTAGCAGCTGCTACTCTCATCTTGGAACAGCTTCTCCTCAAAGCCGTCTGACCAACTGTTGTCTGGAAAAACGTCTCTCCTGGCCTCTGGAACCTCTGCCTAGCTTCTGGCACTGAAATTATGTTTCTCCCCAGCAATTCGACTTTGACTCCAGAGGTTACTGAACTGCTCTGTGTCAGCCTCTCTATGGCCTCTCTGCCTCTCTGCAAATGCACTCACCGGATCAGGAAATCTTCCTTCAGTTTCACTGTCCCTACCCCTCTCTCACTGCTTTGATTTCTTTGGCTCTCTCTCTAGCAACTAAATGCTGCTACTCAGGAAATTAATCTGCTCATGAAATTGAACTACAAAAGTGTCTTCTCCAAGTGTTGAGACTTCAACGGCCAAGATTAGATCTTAATCGATGGCTACGACTAACTTGAAGTCGATCCGTGTGAGTTTCTAGAACATTCACACATTGACTTAATTAATTATGATTAATTAGTCATATTCCCTAAGTTTAGACTTATGAAATATTTAAAAATTGACTAATAATCTAATTAAGTCATTTCTAGGCAGAATTTCCATAAACGATTTCTGGGTTTTGGAGATCTCATGTATTCTAGCCTCTCCACAAAATTTCAAGGCTAGAACACATCTAATGCTACAAAAACTAACACTCCCTCTTAGCGAGGAATGTATTCTAGTGCTCTACTGCACATCCTGTGATAGCACTCTATCTCTCCATCATCTCATGTCATGCTGCTGATGTCTGGTTGTTATTTCCCACCAACCACTGGGCAACTCTGATATATGCTGCATATGTGCTACTACTGACCCTGTTGAACTATTGCCAACACTACATCTGCACTCCAACTCCCTCTCCGTTTGTTGTTGCTGCAACTGCAACTGAAAAGCATCCAAAATACTAGATCAATTGCGATCAGTATAATGCATTTGTCACCCAAGTCTCTAACGGTTGCCGGTATATGCATTGTCACTAAAGAATCTATGTTGTTGTTGACTCTGCATTGTGCCAATTGCACTACTCCCAACTCTGCATTGCGCTCCCCAGCATCTGACTGCAACAAGACTCTGCATCTATCACTATGGCACCTGACTACATCTATTGTCACTGATCCATCCTGCTACTGAATATTGTGGGCTTCTCTAGCAAGGTATTGATTCAAGAGGTGGACCTCCTCAAGAATCCTGCCCATATGTAGCACTTTGAGGCTACAGCACCAAGTCACCCCACTTGACTCCTAGGGGTACATCAGCAAACATGGCAAACTCCTCCTCCAGCGTGGAGGAAAGTCAATCGATCTCAATTGATGTTGCCTATTGGTCTTGCTTCTCCTCCTTCTCCTTCTTTCTGAGAGGACACTGGGTGTTGTAGTGACCAAGCTACCAAACCAAAAGCTTGGTTTGTGGTTTCTCTCAGCTTGGAACAGCTTCTCCTCAAGCCGTCTGACCAGCTATTGTATGGGAAAACGTCTCTCCAGCCTCCAGGCCTCTGGAACCTTTGCCCAACTTCTGGCACTGAAATTCTGCTTCTCCTTAGCAATTTGAAAAAGCCTCTAGAGGCTACTGCGTTGCTCTCCGTCAGCCTCTATGTCATTTCGTTGCCTCTTTGCAAATGCACTCACTAGATCAGGAAATCTTCCTCCGGCTTCACTGTCCTTGCCCCTCTCTCACTGCTTCGATTTCTTTGGCTCTCTCTCCAGCAAATGAATGTTGCTACTTAGGAAATCGATCTGCTCATGAAATCGTACTATAGAAATGTCTTCTCCAAGTGCCCATCGACTTCTTATTATAATCCTTTGTTGAGACTTCAACGGCCGAGATTAGATCTTAATTGATGGCTAGGATTAACTTGAAGTCGATCTGTGTGAGTTTCTAGAATATTTACACTTTGACTTAATTAACTATGATCAATTAGTCATATTCCCTATGTTTAGACTTAGGAAATATTTAAAAACTGACTAATAATCTAATTAAGTTATTTTTAGGTGGAATTTCCAGAAACAATTTATGGGTTTTGGAGATCTCATGTATTCTAGCCTCTCCACAAAATTTCAAGGCTAGAACACATCCGATGCTACAAGAACTAACAAGGGGCAGAGATAGTGAGTCCAGAAGAAGATTTCCAATTTCGGGGAGGCAACAGCAAGTGACAGGTCATAGGAGTATTCCACAGTGAGGTTGTGCAGGGCCTATGTAGAAGCTTTAGCAAAGCAATTCAATTTAGCTGGAGAGGAGGTCAATTCAGCTTCCAGAGGTTGGGAAAGTCTTCCAAAGGTCCAGAGAGTCACTTCCAGCAACAGAGACATACAGGACGGCTTGATCAGAGAGGGTTTCCAGCGACACGTGTTAGGGTCTACGCAAAGGCAATGAAGAAGGCCTGCGCAAGGGTTGGACAACGAGTTTTCAGAGGGAGCCAAGAGTCGGGATTGCTTGTCAAGTGAGAATTTGTTTCTCTAATTATTCTTGTCAGATTTTGTTGTTTAGATAGCTAGCTGGGCATTCACAAATTGTACTCAGAAATTTTTCACTACTGCATAATAATAAAACCCTCAGCTGCAACACCAATTTTCCCACATTGGGCTTTTTACGGGGACAATTGTCCAAATATAACATTGTCCTATTTTTGTGTGAGTGCTTTATATTTATCAGTTTCCAGTATTTTATTTTCCGCGACATTTTTACGGTGAAAATTGCAGTTGTAATTTTCTTCATTGTTTGACGTAGTAAATAAATTGCTTAATATTTTTTATCAGATAGAAGAATAATTTCCAGTTGTTGAAATAGTTAAACTTTTCACATGGTACCAGAGCCAAGTTGAACAAATCAGTGGCTCAGAGAGAGAAGGGGAATTTTGCAGTTCAAAAGGAGCAGCAGCACAACTTTTCCAGATTCGCACAGAGCCAACCAGACAGTTTGAACTATTGGGCAGAGGGTTCAATTTTCTAGTGCAGATGGCAAGAAAAAATCGCAGAGCCCAATAGCAATTCCAGCAGGCAATGGTGAAGTCAGGATGTAGTTCCAATGACACAAATCGGTGAATTCGCAAAGCAAATCTAGGTGCAATTGCTTTCGCAACAAATTTGCGGTAGCAAAATCAGCGTCGAGTGGAAGGGAAAAGTACACACAAAAGGATTTTTTCCTCAAAGGGTTTTTATGTTTAGACTTGAAGGAAAACCAAAATTTCCAATTGCAACGGCAGAACCAGCAGGCAAGACTACACATTCCAAAAGGGAGTGCAAATTGCAGAGCAGGTAACCAAGCGGGAGAGGAGGAGATTGTTGTTTATTTTCCAGTTGTGAGTTTTGCAAAAACTGGCTTCAGCAGGGCTCAGAGATTAGGACAAGTTAGCATGGGGCATTCAATTGTTGTATATGGAAAGCTAGGATGACTTTCCTACTAGATGAGCATGGTCTAAAGGTGTACTCAGAAAGAGTTGCAGCCATACCTAGAGATGTTGATTAGCTAACGAATTACAATAAGGAGATGGCCAAGGCAAAGAGGTTGATCCTCAATAGACTTCAAGATCATGTTGTCTCACATATGGTGGCCAAGAACATGACCAAAGAAATGTGGGATACTCTTCCATCACTCTACCAGAATCCTATTGAAGAAAGTGTAACTAGGTTCAGTCTTCATAATGACATGATCTTTGTAAATGATGCGATAAAAGAGAATAAATTATTTTTTTGTATGCCTTGCTACATGGGTTTCTTGAGAAAGAAGTGTCATAGGTCAAAAGACGTCTTCTTGATGTCTTTAGGATTTATTAATATGTCAAAGAGTCTTGTCATGTATAAAGAAGCTCTTCATGAGCCTATGTAAATGTATACAAGTCTACAAAAGTGTGTAGCAGCCCTCCAAAGACCAAGATCAATCCTCCATTAACAAGCACAAGAAGTCTGCAAGCAAATCGATAAGGAATTCATCGTGTCGTCTTCAATATTGAATTCAATGTATAAATGGCAGTCATGTCGGCCTAGAAAAATAGACACAACGATTCATAAAGGCAATTCAGCTCATTTTGGAGCACAAATCACTGTAAATACCCATCTAGGGTATCTGCAAATCTCAGGTACAGAACTCGCATTTCTCCTCTGAAATTTCGGATGGGTATGAGGTGCAGGAGGGAGATCTCGGTTGGGTACAAGATCTCGGTGACAAGGTGCAGGTCTAATGTTTCATATGGGTGCAGGCAGACATGTCTTTCTTGGAGGTCTGAAACCTCGGATGGGTACAGTAAGGTACCTTTGTCATACATATATCTTGCAAGGAAAAACATGGCTTCAATCTCGGTTAAGATCACAATCTCAGCATAATTAGAAATAGTAGTAACCATTACAGTCTCGGCCTAAATGAAAGGTAAGGATCTCAGTATCACAATCTCGGTGGACCTATTTCATAGCAGTCAATGTATATATGTGAGGGAAAGAACCTCGGAATCCTTACTATCTTTGTATGGTCTCAGTCTCACTGTCTCGGCTTAAGAGAGATCACAATGATCCTATAGTTACAATCTCAGTCTCAGCATACTTATCATAGAACACACTCTCGGCATGCTCAATGTCAACATGATGATCTCAACAAGAGTACAGTGATGATCCAAGTATAGATGGAGATATGGTGCAACAGTCACCTTGATGATTGTCATAATGAAGACATAGAATCAAGGTCACAGTGAAGATCTCAAGAAGTCAAGAGACCTCGTTAACATGGTGAAGAAGCAGTAATGAAGATCTCAGTGATGCAGTAGTGATGGCCTCAATGGTGCAACAATGAGGATGATCTCAATAGTGACAGAGAAGAGGATTGGTGTCTTGGTCTTGGAGTGGCAGAATAGGTCAAGGGTCATGGTCTTGGTATTCGTCAATTGGAATCTATATAAGAAGAATTTTGTGCAGGTTTTCCTCTCCAAGAGGGAGAGGTTTTGGCCCTGGCAAAAATCCAAATACTTTGTGTTCTTGTCTCTTTTGTTTTGATAGCACTTTGATGAAGCAAACACATACTAATCATAATATGAAGATCAAGCTAAGATAAAATTGCAAAAGAACTTCACAAATTGTTATCATGCTAAAGAAGAATCTCATTAATTTTGATTGCCCTAGATTCTTCAACAAATCCTTTAAGGAATTGGAAGATGCTCCTGAAAGAAACGTTGAGGACCACCAGGATGCAAAAGAATGAAGGGGTTACTCCTTACCTCACCAGGATTTAGGATGTCAAGAATGAGCTTGTTGCAGTTGAAGAAACACCTCAGAACAGTGAGCTACTGCATATAGCTCTCAATGGTTTCATTGACTGGGGTAACTTCATTCAAGGTATCATTGGATAAGATCAATTACCGGATTGGGATCGGCCGTGGGCAGATTTTAGGCAGGAGGAGATGAGACTTGCTCTAGAAAAGAGTAATCTCAACGGCGGTAGCAACAGCAAAGGACCGAAGGGGATGAAGGAAGAGGAGAACATAGCCCTTGCATCAAAGGGCAAGGCAAAGAAAGTGTTAATTTTTCTTAGGGATATATTGTTCTTTGCTTTGATAATTGCATTTCAACATTTACATATTAAATTCACCCCATAGGATCATGTCATTATTCAAATTTACAACATTATTCAACAACATATGCAATTATATGGAAAGAACAACATCATCATCAATGTAGCAAAACATAAAGGAACAACAGAAGAAAACCATTCACACATAAAGACACCAGGATTGGTTGGAGACCAGGGAAAAACCAACTAAGAGGAAAACCCTTTCACATTCTTCTTCTTATTAGATTGTCATTGAATGATTCAGCAAAAGAGAGTACAATGATCCATATCTTCAATCATAAACCTATCCAACAAAATCAACTAAACAACATCCATGAAATGAACCCAACAATGCTCATACTCAAAACCCTAATTCAGAAGTTTGTGATGAACTGTCATTGTCTGCAGTCAACTGCCGAGCACTGTGGTCAACGGGCAAAAACTTCAGTCAACTGCAAATTCAACCTTTAGGTTCCAGTTGCAAGGAAGATGTGTCACGCATGCGGCTGAAAGGCTTCGATCGAAATTTCTTCGTGATATGCCTGCGACTGCAATCAAAATTTCTCCATGACATCCCTGTAGCTGAGACCTAAAACCCTACAAACAAAGGTACGACTTCGAACCCTGTAATTTCACCTTCATACAAATTTATTCCTCCGCGGACCTACCTCAAGCCTATGCGATCCAAAAACAAGAAAGAGAAAAATAGAAGAATGATCCAAGATGATTGTCCAAATGAGGTTGAGGTCACTTAAATTTATAGCCTTCCAAGGATGTCAATTTGCTTTAGGACCGATCTAATCAAATATGCACATGTCAACTTATAATTCAAAAATACACCTCCCCTTGTCCAAATTGAGTGCTTCAATAGTCAAAATTGGTCCTCTCGAAATGAGGAATCTCGTCCCATGGTTGGAATTTGTTACTAAGCTGCCAAATTAACACTCCCTTTCAACTAGGGAGAAATTCCAACTACATCATGTAATCATCGCAAGAATCCTATCATCAAACCATATCCAATCTCATGTATATCGTCATCAAATGTCACCATTGCTCATCTCTTACTTATTCCTACTTATCTCTTGATTGTCCCTGCTCATATGCTAAAAATTCTCAAATCTAAAAGAAGAAGAATTTGATATCGAAGGGGAGTGTAAGCTACCACCCATTATCACATCGAAGAGCACATCTCAATCTGAAACAATATCAGGGAGTACATCTCAACCTGAAACTACATCGGGGAGCACATCTCAACCCAAAATCATTCCCAACGGGGATCCCAATACTACCACCCGAGAAACATCAGGGGGTAGCCAAATCTATCACCCGCATCAACATCTGAGAGCCTAGCTCAATCTGGAACATCATCAAGGAGTACATCTCAACCTGAAACCACATCGGGGAGCTTAGTCTCAACCCGGAATCTCATGGGAGAGAAAAACATCTCCAACCCCATATTGAGCAATAGTTGATATAAGGGAGCACATCTCAATGCATCCTATTTGTTCACTTTTGTAGCATTGGATATGGTGTGGCCACGAAATTTTATGGAGAGGCTAAAATACATGACATCTCCAAAACCCAGAAATCGTTTCAAGAAATTGTACCTAGAAGTGTCTCAATTAGATTATTAACCGATTTTTTAAATATTTCTTGTCTAAACTTAGGGAATATGGTTAATTAATCAGTATTAATTGAGATAAAGCGTGAATCATCTAAAAACTCGCACAGATCAACCCAAAAATGATCCTAGCCATTGATCAAATTTCAATCTTGTCCGTTGGTGCTCCAACAGTGGATTATAAAAGAAAGTCGATGTGGTGATGGAGATCATCCAATGTCGATACTCAGTTGCCCAAGCAGTCTTCTCAATAGCAACAGCTGAGCAGCGAAGATAGAGCCAGAGGGTGAATAGCAGGTGGAAGAGGAGAGAAGTAGCATTCCGAGAGGAAGTTTTTCAGTTCCCGGAAGAGTCGAAGGAAGGAAGGCTGAAATCTTCAAAGGGCCAGTATAGGCACTACGCAGAGGGTGACGCGAGCATCTCAGCACAGAGGCTGGGGAAGCTATTTCGGAGGCAGAAAATGGTTGTCGGGTGAGAGAAAATTCTCATAATATTTTTGCCAGTATTTTCTTCAGATTAGATTGCCAGTTGTGCATCTAAATTATTAAACTCAAGATTGTTATTTAACATTAATAATAAAACCCTCATCTGTTGCACCAGTTTTCCCAAGTTGGGTTTTTTTGTGGACAATTGTCCAAAATAGTTGTGTCAAATTTATTGTGTCTGCTAGAATTTCTCAGAATTTCTCAGTTTCCAGTATTTTATTTTCCGCAACATTTTAATGGTGAAAATTGCAGCAATGATTTTATTCGTTATTTGTTGTAGCAAATAAGTTGCATATTTAATTTTTGAGTTAGAAGAATAATTTCCAATAGTTTCAATAGATAAAATTTCACATGTTATCAGAGCTTAATTGATCAGTCAGATGCTCAGAAGCAGAGAAAGGAATTTCGTTATTCAAAGGGAACAGCAGATCGAAATTCCCAGAGAAACTTCGCAGAGCCCAGAATAGGTAGTTCGCGTTGAAATTTCTAAGTCTGACACATCAGAAATCCCTACTGCATTATCTGGTTTATCTTCTCCTACTTGTTCTTTTCATTAACAAGTTATTTATAAGTAAATACCGAAAATAAACACAAATACAGCCTTAACACATATACAGAGCAGTAACTAAAATAACTGAGACAATCACACAAGGGACACCGTTATTTTTGGACAATCGTCCCCGGAAAAACCCAATGCGAGAAAACCGGTGCAGCAGATATGAGGGTTTTATTATTATGCAGTTTATGAATACAACTAGGGTGCCAGAAATGGCTCACCCAACAGAGAATGCCTTCGGCAAAAGTACCTCTCCTCGGAGACAGATATTCCGGCTGATCAGTCACCGGATGAACGATCCCACAGCAACTACGGTAGCTCCTTATCTGGACATCGAAAGTTGCTCCAAGCTTCTCTATTTCTCTGCATCACTCCGCAGGGACTGCGCCACCCTTCCTAGCTCCAGTCTGCCACGAAAAATCTCCAACGCTACCTCTTTGCCTTGCGTCAGCTCTGCTAGCCTCTACACAACTACTGATGCCTCTACGTCAGCTTTCCCAGGCTCTGCGTTGTCTCTCTAGCACTATCTCTGCCTCTCTACTATGTATTCTCAGCCTCGTGTCGGACTGCCCCTCGCTACAACAGATCACTGGCTCAATTCTCTCAACAAACCCCGCTTCAGAAAATCATATTGACTGATCAATTCGGTTCCAACACACCCTCAAGCCTCCTCTTATACTTTTCCTGTTGAGTCTTCAAAGACCGAGATTAAGTCCCTAATCAACGACTAAGATTAGATTTGGTTTGATCCATGTGATTTAGAACATTCTCACCCAGTTTTATATTCATGCTCATTAATATTTTAATTTTCCTAAGTTTAGAGTTAGGAACCCCATTAAAAATATTAATTATTTTAATATCTCTCCAACCGGGTGGAATTTCTTCAAACGATTTCTGGGTCTTGGAGATATTATGTGCCTTGGCCTCTCCACCAATTTTCATGGCTAGAGCACATCCGATGTTGCCACAAATCAACACTCCCTCTTAGCGAGGAATGTGCTCTAGTAATGCTTCACCATGGAAACATCACACGGATCCTCAACACCGGTACCTATGTCGATGCTTGGCCTGTTGCCTCACATCATCTGCACTGCTGCTCCCTGTACTGCAGCCCATGACACTACCACTACCACTACTACATCCGTACTGCAACTCCCTCTCAATATGTTGCCCATGCTGCCCCTAGCACCGCCACTGCTAACTGCTGCACTGCAACTCAATTACCGAGAAGTAGGTAACTGATTTCTTCCAAATACTGACATCCCAATCGGTCTGGAAGCCTCGTGAAACTGAAGCCGCCTCTGTTGCTATCCTGTGCTCCTTCTGCTGCCACTGCGCTGCTGCATACACCTTTGTGCCTCTGGCACTACTGCAACATCCGTTGTCTTGCCTCAGATTTCTGCACCCAAGCACTGCCTTGCTGCTCCACTACACTTTGCTCCACCCGACCCCTGTCATCCTGCTACTATCGTTAAGGACTCCCGTAGCCATATATGATCCAAGAGTTTGGGCACCTCGAGGATCCTGCCCCTGGTATGTAGTCCTCTTGATTACAACTCGATGTCTCCCCACCTCTTCTCTAGAGGTGCATGAGCACTCATGGTACAGTCGTCATCAGTGTTGACCTCTTTCTCCGCCTTAGCTGGAGCTGCCTTTGAATCAGAAGCCTCTACCTTGTTTTTCTTCCTTGGACACTAGGATGCATAATTGGAGATGTCCTTCTTCTTCCTCTTCCCTTGTTGTCCCGCAGATGCTAGAGCCGCATCCTCCTCTTTCTTGATTCGACCTCCCTTGCCACTACTCCCCGCCTTGGTCATCCTCTTGATCTCTTCTTGGCGAAAAGTTGCCCACATCTCCTCCCATCCTGGAAGGGTAGCCCTACCCAAAATACTTTGGACAAATGTTTCCCACTCCTCAGAGACTGCGTTCAAGGCAGTCCTAACCATAAATTTTTGATCTGGTGTACACCCCACAGAAGTAAGTTGGTCAGGTATCTCCTGCAACCTGAGAAGGAATGGATCTATCTGCTCTCCCTTCTGCATCCGATACGACCGCAGTTGATTCTCCAATAGCATCTTCCGTTGCACGGAACTGCCCTGATACAAAGTCTTCAAAGTATTCCACATCTCCTTTATTGTGTTCTTTTTAGCAATATGTGGTATGACATGATCTTTGACCCCGTCTAGGATCATGCACTTCGCCCTCGCCATTGCATCCTCATACTTCTCATTCTCAGCTGGGTCGACCAGGATAGCCATGGTTCTCAAGGCAAAGTCCTTGATGTGATGTCGATCCAGGACTGTCAGGATCCTGGCCTTCCAAATGACAAAGTTGGAAGCCCCATCAAACCTGTCTTGATCCCTCAGTCTATTCACTACCATTTTAGCTCCCCTCTTCTAGACTCCCTCTGAGTTTCGACTTCCCTCCTAGAAATCTCCCTCTAAGGCCTGATTTCCCTCCTAGAAATCCTCTGGCCAACTGCCGAACTGCTCCTCTCCAATCCTCTGTGCAACTGTAACTCGGATATGGATTTCTTGGCATGAAATCCGTCAAGGTAGTGACTCCCTCTACCTTTTGTCTCCTTAGGTACTGTTCTGCATGGACATAAACAACATCCCACCAGTTTCTCAATCAAAATCTACCCACAGCTCCCCAAGCCCCGGCAACAGAAGAAACTGAGCCTTTCAAGCTCTGTGCAATCCCGGCAACGGCAGAATCTGCTCCTCCTGGCCACAGCGTCAATCCTTCCTAGCTGAGAAAGATGACCAGGCACTGCGTAGGTCTGATCTGCCCCTCTCTGCCTCTGCGTTGACCCTCCTCCTGGCTCGAAATGATGACGTAGGCCCTCTACATCACTTCTTCTCTACTGCTTCTGCTTTGGAACAGCGTTGTCTCTCGAGACAGCTGCTACTGCTGCAAATTCTTCAGATTACTGTTGGTGCCTTCAGTTCTCCTGTGATCTGCAATGCTCTAATACCATGTTGAAATTTCTAAGTCTGACACGTCAGAAATCCCTACTGCATTATCTAGTTTATTTTCTCCTACTTGTTCTTTTCATTAACAAGTTATTTATAAATATAAATACTGAAAATAAACACAAATACAGCCTTAACACATATACAGATCAGCAACTGAAATAACTGAGACAATCACACAAGGGGCACCATTATTTTTGGAAAATCGTCCCCAGAAAAACCCAATGCGGGAAAACCGATGCAGCAGATATGAGGGTTTTATTATTATGCAGTTTCTGAATACAACTAGGGTGCCAGAAATGGCTCACCCAACAGAGAATGCCCTCGGCAATAGTAACTCTCCTCGAAGACAGATATTCTAGCTGATCAGTCACCGGATGAACGATCCCACAACTACGACAGCTCCTTAGCTGGACAGCAAAAGCTGCTCCAAGCTTCTCTATTGCTCTGCAGAGACTGCGTCACCCTTCCCAACTCCAGTCTGCCTCACGAAAAATCTCCAGCGTTGCCTCTTGGCCCTGCGTCAGCTCTGCTAGCCTCTGCATAGCTACTGATGCCTCTGCGTCAGCCTCTTGACTCTCTGCGTCAGTCCTCTGGCCCTCTGCATAAGTGCCACCTGCCTCTACGTCGACCTTCCCAGGCTCTGCGTTGTCTTTCTAGCACTATCATTGCCTCTCTGCTATGTATTCTCAGCCTCGTGCCGAACTGCCCCTCGCTGCAACAGATCACTGGTTCAATTCTCTCAGCAAACCCCTCTCCAGAAAATCAAACTGACTGATCAATTTGGTGTACTTCCATCTGACGCTCAAGCCTCCTCTTATACTTTTCCTATTGAGTCTTCAACAGTCGAGAGTAAGTCCCTAATCAACAGCTAAGATTAGATTTGGCTTGATCCATGTCATTTAGAACATTCTCACCCAATTTTATATTAATACCCATTAATATTTTAATTTTCCTAAGTTTAGACTTAGGAACCCCATTAAAAATATTAATTATTTTAATATCTCTCCAACCGGGTGGAATTTCTTCAAACGATTTCTGGCTCTTGCAGATCTTATGTGCCTTAGCCTTTCCACCAATTTTCATGGCTAGAGCACATCTGATGCTACCACAAATCAACAGTTCGAGTTGCTAGGGCACCAATTCGATTTTTTCAGTGGAAAAGACGCAAGAAAATCGAATTTCCTAGATTAGTGATTCCAGCAGTCAGAGGGAGCAATCGCAGCTCAGATTTTCGCTGAGCAGAATCCTAGTTGGACATTGTGAGTTTTTGTTGCAGGCTATAGAGCAGAATCCGCGTTGGGAGGAAAAGATGAATAGCACACTAAATTTGTTCAAGTATAGTCATGGACAGAAGTAACATTCAGAAGACTTTATATTTGTCTTCAAGATTGGAAGAACAATAGACCATCAGTATATAAAACCAGAATCAAAGTTATACCTTTGACCACTTTTGATGTAGAGGTTTGGATTCGCACATCTTCCTGGCTTCACCAGATGACTGTCAATGCGGACATGCCAAGCTAGGGGAGCTTGCTTCGTACAATGCTTTCTGAAAACCTAACACTTGACCAAACCAATATGCTTAGCCTTACACAAATCAATATTGTGCAATCAAATAAACTAAGTCAGTTTATCAAGTCTTATATGCCAAATTAAAGCTAATATCAAAGTCATAAAAGTTTCAGCCAATATCACTGTGACAATTTTTTTTGACCAAGTATCGGGTAGAGCTCACTTTTATTTACCAAGCATTATCCAATCAAGCCATCCTTATGATCATAACATGAATCATTTCTGCCACTAAATATGAATGAATACATGAGGGACAAGTCATATAAGTTTCATCCATTCATTGTGAGATTACTTCATAATGAATCATAACTATTTATACTTCAACCAATGTGCCAAAGGCAATGAGGTCAATACAAAATCATTATTGAATACTAATATTAATCAATGAAAGTTAATGTGCTCACATAGCATTGTCATCACGGCAAATAATCAAATATCAAGTCAAATCATGAGTCATCAAGTCAAAACCCTAATTTGTCATCTATGGGAATTCAATTAACCCATAAGCCAAAAACATATGAAGCATCATCTCAATGTTCTATATTTATGAACTATTAAGCATCATATCAAAACTTCAAACATTACTCATCTATACCAATAAGCCAAATCTTGTCAAATCCTTGCAACTGTTATCAAATATAGTCATACACTAGCTTCGATGGTTAAATCATAATGACGTTTTGATATTCATATTTCGGTCACCTGCAAACACAAGTTTAGTTAACACATTCACATTCTTTCTAGTAAGTCAAATATTCAACCTTCCCTGCTCATAGGACATTCTATGTTTGCTCCATGTCTGCAGAACCATCATACTCCTGGTGCATCCCCTATTTTATGCATAAGGCTTCAGTTTTGTGATCTATAGGCATCACCGTACCCATAAGCTTTCTTCCGTGCAGTTGAGAGGCAAAAACCGCACTCTTAAGCTTGCTTTCGTGTGCTTTGGGCTTAAAGTAAGGAAAACCCTATCTTCTCATACCAGACCTTGTTGTAGACCAGCAATATCAGATATTTATCTATTCATGTCCAAAAATCATACTTCAACAGTAAAGAATCATCTGCACATATAATGCAAATGATAATAGGTGTAAGGATCTTATGGCGAGTTTCTCCCTCTTAATGAGCATCCCCTTCAGCTATTATTATTCAAGTTAGTAACCTGTCTATAATATTGTCATGCATTAGTAGAATTCTTAGATCATAACATCAATGTTAAATTTTGGTTAACATGTTCTTTGCTTACGAAAGTTATTTCAATGTTCCATATTAGCCCACTTATCGATCCATTTCAGTTCCATTAGCAATCACATAAATCATTATCACAATGATAGTAACTGAATAAAGAACATAATCGAAAAATGCAAAAGACAAGCCAAGACAAGAGAAAAGAAGAATATGGCTCAAGCTAGGGAAAAACCCCAAGATGGGGAAAACTCTTGATCAATTCTTCTTATTATTATTATCAAATGATCAGCGGAGAGAGAGAGTATAATAATGCAAAGTCAAGGTCAAATTGACTTGCCAATTTGATGATCAATATCATTGTCCAAGTGAAACAGCCCAGTTAACTCAGCAATACTGCTCACACATCATCCACACTAGGCTTGATCTTGAGTTATGAGAATGTTGCCCTTTGATTACAAGTTTGCGCTCAATGTTGAAGTTTCTAAGTTAGTTAGAAACCCTCTATGCACTTTATCTGATTTATTCCTACCTACTTGTTATCTTCCTTAACAAGTTATTTACAATGTAAATACTGAAAATAAACACTAGTGCATGCTCAACATATTACAGATCAGCAACTAAAAGAAACAAGAACAAACACACCACATGACACCATTATTTTTGGACTAATGTCCCCGGAAAAACCCAATGTGGGAAAATCGATGCAGCGACTTGAGGGTTTTCTTATTAAGCAATATCAGAGTACAATCTAGGTGCCAACACTGGCCTACCCAACAGAGAATTTCCTTAGTAGTAATATCTCTCAGTTTTTGACAAATCTACTAGTTGAAACCCCGGATAATCCTTCCAACAGCTACTCAGCACCAATCTGCCCCAGAAACCCCAGCGTCTGCCCAATCTGGACTGCGTCAGCCTCTCCTAGCCCAGCGCTGGCACTGCGTCAGCCTCTCCTAGCCCAGCGCTGGCACTGTGTCAGCCTATCTTGGCCTGCGTCAGCCCCAGGAGGCCTTGCGTCAGCTCTCTGAGCCTCTGTGTCAGCTATGCTAGCCCCTCTGGTGCTCTGTGCAGCACTTAGCTGCCTCTGTGTGGCCCTGCGTGAGCACTGGCTGCTCCTACGTCTCTCTCTCTGGCTGCTCTGCTGCTATCCCGGCACTATCTCTGCCTCTCTCTCTCTATACTCAATGCCCCTCAGTTGCTCTCCAGGTCACTGATTCTATCTCTCTTAGCAAACCCCGCTCTAGAGAATAGAATCATTGATCATTCTGGTGTTTTCTCCAACTGACCCTCAAGCCTCCTCTTATACTTTTCTCATTGACATATCAATGGCCAAGATTAAGTCCCTAATCAACGACTAAGATTAGATCTGGCTTGATCCATGTCTTTTGGACCATTCTAACATAGATTCATATTAATACACATTAATATTTTATTTTCCCTAAGTTTAGACTTAGGGACTCCATTAAAAATATTAACTATTTTAATATCTCCTACTTTGTTTAGAATCTACCCAAACCCTTTCTGGGTATTGGAGATCTCATGTGCCGCAACCTCTCCACCAAATTTTGTGGCTAGAGCACATCCGATGCTACCCCAAATCAACACTCCCTCTTAGCGAGGATTGTGCTCTAACAATACTCCTCACTGAGTATTACTCTGATCATCCAGCATTGTTACCTATGCTAATGCTAGACCTTCTTGCCCAACATTCTCTGCACTGCTGCATCATGTATTGTTGCCCATAATTCTGCCACTGCCACTGATGCATCTGTACGACAGCTCCCTCTGCATCTGTGTTGTTGTTGGTCCTTTCTCCCAGCACTGCATCCGCACTGCACCTCCTCTCATCATGCTGCATCGTGCTCTGCTGCACTGCAACTAAGTTACTGAGAAGTAAGTAACTGATCTCCCAATCTGACCTCCATGTTGGGCTAGAGACACCCACTGATGCTGAAGCTCCCTCTGCCGTTGACAAGCGCTCCCTCTCTGACCTCTGCATTGCTGCAACAATTCCCTGCATCTCGCATCGTTCCACACCTCGTTGTGCCTTCCTGCACTGGTGCAACACTCATGTGCCTCTCGCACTGCTGCAACCTGCTAGCTCTGCGTTGTCTTGGGACTCCTGCACTGTAGCTCTCTCTGTCGCTCCATCCACATCCGTCTCTACCCACATCATCCAGTCCTGCTACTCCTCGTCGGGGCTCCCATAGCAAGGTCTAATCCAAGACGTTGGGTACCTCGAGGATCCTGCCCCTTATCGCCTATAGTCCGCCTGACTACAACTCGATGTCTCCCCACTTCCGCTCAAGTGGTGCGTGTGCACTCATGGCACAGTCATCGTCTATCAAAACTTCCTTCTCTGCCCGTGTTAGCGCTGCCTTAGTCTCAGAAGACTCTCCCTTACTCTTCTTCCTTGGACACTAGGTCACATAATGATCCAGCTCCGCACAGTGGAAGCACTTGATCTTGGAGATCTTTCTTCTTCCGCCTCTCCTGCTTTCCCTCAAATGCTAGGGCCACATCCTCCTCCTCCTGCTTGACCTTAATCCCTTTGCTGTTGCTACCTGTCTTCGGTTGCCGTCTAATCTCTTCCTGGTGAAGAGCTGCCCACATCTCGTCCCAAGGTGGGAGAGTCCCTCTACCCAGGATACTCTGGACAAATACTTCCCAATATTTTGAGACAGCATTCAGGGTTGTCCTCAGCATAAGCTCCTGATCCGGTGTCGGTCCTATAGCAGTCCACTGGTCTTGGATCTCATTCAGTGCTTCGAGGAACTTGTCAATCGATTAACCCTTCTTCATCTAATACGACCTCATCTGGTTCTCGAGCAGCATTCTTCTCTACACAGAAGTATGCCGGTACAACTTCTTGAGAGCCTCCCACATCTCAATGGTTCTTTCCTTCTCAGCTATATGTGGTACCACATGATCCTTGACCCCATCAAGGATAATGCATTTGGCCCTCGCCATAGCCTCTTCGTCATGTCATTATCATTGGGGTCGACTGGGACAGCTATTACCTTCAAGGCGAAGTTCTTGACACGATTCCTGTTAAACACTAATAAAATTTTGGCCTTCCAGACTGCGAAGTTCGATGCTCCGTCCAGTCTATCTTGGTCTCTTACCTCGTGTAGTGCCATGATGCTCCTCTACTTCCCTCCTGGAAGTTCTCTGTTCAACTCCTTTGAGTCTCTACTTTCCGTCTGGAAGTTCTCTTTTGGACTCCCTCTGAGTCCTGATTTCCCTCCTAGAAATCCTTCTGCCGCTTGTCAAGATGCCCCCTACTCTGATCGACTTGTGCAGCTGCACTTCTAATCCGGGTTCCTTGGCTAGAAACCCTCGGTAACAACTCCTCTGGCCCTGCTTTGTCAAGTACTGTTCTGACTACAGTACCTCACCAGCTCCACTATGCAATATTCCTGCAGCCTTCTAGACCCTAGCAACTGCCTCTCTGTGAACTGCGTCAGCCCCTCTCGGCCTCACACTGGCTCTGTGTCACCCTAGATGGGTTTGCGTCAGCCCTCTGGCCCTCTGCGTCCGCAACGCTGGCCTTTCTGGGACTCTATGCAGCGCCCGGCTTCCTCTGCATGGCCTTGGCTGGCTCTGCATCACACTCCTCGGCTTCTGCGTTGCTAGAAACAGCGTCTGTCACCTCGGGACAGTTGTTTTCTACTGCTATTGCTCCGCTCGGCTCATGTCTTTTAGTCTTCTTGTGATCTGCAATCACGCTCTGATACCATGTTGAAGTTTCTAAGTTTACTTAGTTAGAAACCCTCCATGCACTTTATCTAATTTATTCCTACCTACTTGTTATCTTCCTTAACAAGTTATTTACAATGTAAATACTGAAAATAAACACTAGTGCATGCTCAACATATTACAGATCAGCAACTAAAAGAAACAAGAACAAACACATCACATGACACCATTATTTTTGGACTAATGTCCTCGGAAAAACCCAATGTGGGAAAATCGGTGCAACTATCTGAGGGTTTTCTTATTAAGCAATATCAGAGTACAATTTGGGTGCCGAAACTGGCCTACCCAATAGAGAATTTCCTTAGCAATAATACCTCTCGGTTTCTGACAAATCTACTGGTTGAAACCCCGGATAATCCTTCCGGCAGCTACTCAGCACCAATCTGCCCCAGAAACCCCAGCGTCTGCCCAATCTAGACTGCGTCAGCCTCTCCTAGCCCAGCGCTGGCACTGCGTCAGCCCCAGGAGGCCTTGCATCAGCTCTCTAAGCCTTTGCGTCAGCTACGTTGGCCCCTTTGGTGCTTTGTGCAGCACTTAACTGCCTCGGCGTGAGCACTGGCTGCCCCTGCGTCTCTCTCTCTGGCTACTCTATTTCTATCCTGCAACTATCTCTGCCTCTCTGTCTCTCTATACTCAATGCCCCTCAGCTGCTCTCCCAATCACTGATTTTATCTCTCTCAGCAAACCCCGCTCTAGAGAATAGAATGACTAATCATTCTGGTGTTTACTCCAAGTGACCCTCAAGCCTCCTCTTATACTTTTCTCGTTGACATAACAACGGCCAAGATTAAGTCCCTAATCAACGACTAAGATTAGATGTGGCTTGATCCATGTCTTTTGGACCATTCTAACACAAATTCATATTAATACACATTAATATTTTATTTTCCCTAAGTTTAGACTTAGAGACTCCATTAAAAGTATTAATTATTTTAATATCCCCTTATCTGTTTAGAATCTGCCCAAACCCTTCCTGGGTATTGGAGATCTCATGTGCCCCAACCTTTCCACCAAATTTCGTGGCTAGAGCACATCCGATGCTACCCCAAATCAACACTCAACCAATCTAATGTAGCATCTTCCCTCTTATGTCATCAAGGGCTGAAGTCTTCTAGTTGCACATCTAAATTCCAGTTAGTGCTTCTTAGTTCACTGCATCAACTTCTTTTCTCACCTCCAGACCTCCTTCAAGGGTTGCGACCTCCCTTCTAGTAATTTTTTCCACTCTTCTAGGTTGATATGGGTTAATTCCTGCCCTCAAACTTGCCTCAAGACTAACCTGTTTCCACATGGCTTACCTGGGATGCTTCTTACCTTTTCGGCCCCTTGTTCAAGCTCTTTTAGGGTTGCGGCCTATTTGAATTAGCCTTCTAGAGTTGCAGCCCAACTGGAGAAGAGAGATCCCATGCAAAATAACCCCAACACACCTTCTGAATTGTCCTGATGCCAGCGACAGCCTACCAATAACTTTTTGGCCCTACAATAGACAAATAGACTCGCCCAAAACAAACCCACGCTCCAAATCTGGCCTCCTCCATTCGGCTGCCTCAAAGATGCATATGAGATGTGTCTAATGAGGTTGGAGGGCACCTATATTTGTATAAGATGGAGAGGGGTACCACATGTCTAAATAACCCAAAGCCGACCTTGACAAAATTACATGAGTAGGCATGCCTTCAAAAATATATTTTTCATTATTCAAATTTAGTAATCTTTAGGTCATTTCTGGTCCTCTCGAAAAGAGGAATTCAATGCCATAATCTTCAAAGAAGTTGCCCAAAGTGGAATTTGGTCATAGTTGCTAATTTTAACACTCCCTCTCAACTAGGGAGAATTCCTCTTGCCAATGCCACATGAAGCATCTTTGCATCTTATCTCAACTCTATTAAACACTGATATAGATAATGAAGAAGAATTGATCGAGAGTGAGTCACAAGACTTTACCACTCTCCAATGACACATGTCAGTCCACACAACCAAGGGGAGAACCCCTAATTAGACTCGAGGCAACAACAAGGATAGAATAAATCACATCCTACTCACAACCACACATAGGGAAAGGATAAACCACATCCTATAGTCACATGTCACAACCATCGTAGGGAAAGGATAAACCACATCCTACGCGCATGAAAACGACCAAGAGTAGAGAAAGGGTGAACCACATCCTATATGCATGCCAACCAATAATCGTAGGAAGGATCCTACACGTGGGGAAAGGAAGAACCATGTCCCACCGACATGTCGCCCACAGATCATTGGAAATGAGTATCCTACATGTGGGGAAAGCAGTGAAACAGGAATCGTCGATTTTGGCGATTAATCGCGATTCATAGTCTGGTCGGCGGTGAAAAGATCCGATTTGAAACTCTGCGAGTCAAATCGCGTTGACCGAGTTTGACTCGTGGTCAACGCGAGTTTGACTCGCGAGTCTGGCGATTTACCCGATTATTGCCGGTTTCCCGAGTCCCGCCAGATTTCAGTTCCGCGTCCCGCCATATTTCTGTTTAGGTTTACGGGGTTCAGAACTTCAGGTTGTCGTTATTATTAATATATCTTACCTGACGCGCAGACTCGCACAGCCATTCCAGTTCCACACAGCCGCAGACAACCAGTTCGACGCGCAGCCATTCCACTACGCCGCAGAGCCGTCGACGCCGCAAACTCCAGCGCTTCCACTATGTGAGCTACCTTTTGTTTAAACTTTAGAGAAAGACATGGTTGTAAGTGTTGTTCTGAGAATGTCTTCGTGTGGTTGGACTGCATTGGAAAATTTCCTTCAATTTGTAATGGACATATTTGAAAGAATGTTGGGTTATAATGCTCTAAATACATGATAGAATACACAGCGTAATCTCCAGCATAATGAATATTTAAGTGTTATTATCCCCTTCGTCGTGACGAACCAGTTGTATTGTGCGGCGTGCCAACCAGTACAAGGTTGTAACATGATATTCTAGCATTGTGGAGTCACTTTTGAAGTTGATATGTGGCACTGAAGTGTCAGTGGATCGATCTACCTGGCCACTGTAATGAAACCCAATCAAAGGTCACAACACCATGTTGAAGGTTGACACTCGGTCAGATCCTTCTTAAGATGTGTCGACCTCTCTAAAACATAAATCCTGAAGCATTTATTTGTTGAACGAAGCAGCAAAAGCTTGTTGGCTACCTCTAAGGTAGGATATGAATTTCTAGGGCATATGATATTAGGCATCTTCTCAATGTTCTTAATCACTGTTAATTTAAGCTTTTTTTCCTACATTGTTGGCATGTCTGGACAGTGACCCATCCATTGAAAAGCCTAGCACCATTTGATCAAGAGAAAATTCAAGAAACAGTTATGAGGAAATCTTGTCATAGATATGGATCTACCGTAAGAATGACAAGAATACTCACAACAGTATTGCATGGTTGATTACCATGTATAGATTCCTGCGCAGTGGATGCAAAAGCCAATGTCTCCTTTTTTTAGTCATCAACCAATTGAGCATATAAGTGCTTGCTGGAACAAAAAAATTAAAAATTGAAAGCCTTGGCTTCTGAGCTGTTCCATTAAAGTTTTAAACTTCAACCAGAAAGAAGCATGTCATAAGAGGTAACAAATGACAAATAGTAAAGGACAGGCACTAAAGTTAATTTTAAATTTTAGCCTTTCAACAAGCATCTTCAAGAATGCAACTTCAAAGACAGAATGCAGGGTATGGGCAATGAAGAAAAATGCAATTTTGGTCACAATGGGGCAAGAGAAATTCATTAGCTGGAGAAAATTAGAAATACTAAAACAAGGAAAGTGCTGCAGGTTGCAGCTATAGCAATGCAGTTTCTAGAGCTAATTCTCTTCCTAACAGCAAAGAGAAAGAAAATTCTTCTGTCTTGCATCTGGCATCAGAGGTGGCTTGAAAGTTTGCATTTGAAAACTGGTCTCTACCCATAGCCTGTCTTTAGAATTGTCCCTGTTTTCATAACAGTGATCCTCACAGAGTCACACCTATGATCCTATGATCTATCTATCTCCTAGACTCCTAGTACCTTAGAATACTGCTCCATAACAGTGATCCTCACTCTCCTTTTGCATAATCTCTATAATATATATGACATATGTTTAGTTGACTGTTGTTTACTGACATCTGTCTTCATTTAATTTTTTAGATTTCTAGCATATTTTAAATTTTTGGATCATTTTTAAATTTGCTTTTTTGTTGTCTTTCACAGAAGCCACAAATTAAACGACTCCAAATCTTAACAGAAGCCACAAATTAAACACAAGTTCAAAGCAACAACAATGCCCAGAGAGAAGGACTTTGCTTGGGCTTATTGTGACAAGATTCCCGGGAACTCCAAGCTCTTTTGTAAATTTTGCAAAAAGGAATGTAGTGGAGGCATTTATAGATTCAAGTTCCACCTTGCACAAATACCTGGCCATGATATAGGTCTTTGCAGCAAGGTTGACAATAATGTCAAATACCAAGCAGCCTTGGCCCTTGATATGTTAGATCAGCATAATGCCAAGAAAGCAAAGCAAAATATTGAAATAGGAACTCTTGGAGTAGATAGTTTTTCTACCACTAGCCCCATGTCACCTCGCTCTGTTGAATCCTCAATGCCGTTCCCAAGTTTTCCACACATGCCTCCAAGGCCAAGTCAAACTCAAAGCCATACGAGTCCTTCGACTCCTTCCTTCAACACTGGAGGTGGAAACATAAACACCTTTTTTGCTCCCCGCACAAAACCCGGTTCCCAACCTACCTTGGATGCCACTGGTTGGAAAAAAAATATCCATAGTCAGGCAAGGAAGGCCATTGCTAACTTTTGGTACTATTCTGACATACCTTTCCACTGTGCCAGAAGTCCTTATTGGCAAGCTATGATTGATGCAATTGCTATTGCAGGTCCAGGGTTCAAAACCCCTACATCAGAGAGCCTTAGGACAAATATGTTGTTAGAGAGTGTTGAAGATGTCATGCTTGTGCTAGCTGAGTTTCGTTCATCATGGGTAGAAATAGGGTGCACCATCATGACTGATGGATGGACAGATCAGAGGAATAGAACTTTAATAAATTTCCTTGTATCTTGTCCCGCAGGCACAATGTTTCTCAAATCAGTGGATGCTTCAGACAAGGTTAAGACTGCCCAACTTATCTGTGAAATGATGGAGGAAGTCGTTCAAGAAGTGGGAGAAGAACATGTACAAATTGTCACCGATAATGCAGCTAATTATATGGCTGTTGGTAGACTTTTTGAGATTAGGCACCCCACTATTTTTTGGACCTCTTGTGCTGCCCATTGCATAGATTTAATGCTTGAGGACATTGGTAAGCTTCATTGGATACATGAGGTTGTGGAGAAGGCAAAATCCATAACCAAATACCTATACAACCACACTATTGTCCTAAACGCTATGAGAATATACACTGAAGGTAAAGAAATTGTTCGACCTGCAGTGACTAGATTTGCAACAAATTTCATATCTTTGCAATCTGTGGTTGAGCAAAAGATAAATCTGAAGAGGATGTTCTTGGGACCTGAGTGGATGGGATCTAAACATTCCAAGACCCTTGAAGGCATCGAAATTGCTGCACTTGTGTTTAATGATGGTTTCTGGAAAGATGCCGAAGAGATTATTGCTGTGACGGAGTCCCTTGTTAGAGTTCTCAGGTACTTCAAGTCTTTTAACTTTTTCATTTTTTAAATTTCATTTCAAGCTTCTTTTTATTTACAATGTTTCATATTTCTTTAAATTTGAATGCTTGAACTTTCAGGATGGTTGATGGTGACAAACCCGCTATGGGTTACATTTATGAGGCGATGGATCTCGCAAAGGAGGCCATCAAAAGAAGATATGGGGATGATGAGACAAAGTATATGCCTCTTTGGGACATTATAGATGCACGTTGGGATAGGCAATTGCATTCCCCCTTACATGCTGCTGGGTACTTCTTAAACCCACAATATTTTTATGATAAGAGCAAATTTAATGAGGATGGGGAGGTTGGCAGAGGACTTATGACATGCGTGGAAAGGTGCTTCCTTGATCCAAAACATCAAAGTCGTGTCTTTTCCCAACTACAAGATTATAGGGCACCATCTAAATTGTTTGCCTATACCAGTGCTATAAGACAAAGGTCTAAGATGTTGCCAGGTACCCAGCTTGAAGGCTTCATCAATTCATTAAATTTGTTTAAACTTTATTTTGTATGTTAAATGTTTTATTAAATTTTCTTTTCTTTTTAAGTTTTTACTATTTACTAATTTACTATTTACTATTTTCTACTCACAAACCCTTACCACTTGCTAGGTCTTTGGTGGCAAAACTTTGGTAGTGATACGCCAGATTTGAAGAGATTTGCCATTCGAATCTTAAACCAAGCATGCAGTGCTTCAGGTTGTGAACGCAACTAGAGCATGTTTGAGAAAATACATTCTAAGAAGCGCAACCGACTGACACAAAAACGTTTGAATGACCTTGTATTTGTCCATTACAATCTACGACTTCGCAACAAACAAATACTAGGTGAGATTCGAGAGCTTGAATTTGAAGGTTTCATAATCTAGTTCGTACTTTAAAGTTCAAACTTCAAAGTGAAACTTTAATTCACATTTCAATGTCTCATGATAATGACAGGTATGGATCATTCACCAATCGACCTTGAAGAGATAGATTTGCAAGCTACAAATGCGGCAGACTGGGTTCAATTAGATGAGCCTCCTCTTTTAAGCCTTCATGACTTGGAGAACTTTGAGAGTCAAGCAAGCGAAGGAGTGGAAGGAATCGCTTCTAGTTCTCACTCTTAAGAGTCTTAGACTCTTAGTTGCTGATTTTTTTCTGATTAGTATGCAGTTTTTTGTAAACTTTTAGAAGCATGTGCTTCTAAGGACTAAAGACTCAGTGCTTTAGATCATGTTTGGACTCATAACATATATGAGATACTTATTTATTCATAATATTTTGGACATCTATTGATATTATGCATTGTTTGGACATGCCTTTACCCAATATTAATGAAAAATGGTTTTTTTAATTCAATATATGTGTATATTTTTATTTAATGAATTCAACGATTTTTTGCCGATTTTTTCCCGATCCGATTAAAACTCTTCACTCTTTTGCCTCGTCGATTTATTGCCGATTCCGAGTCTGGTAACATTGGGGGAAAGGATGAACCACGTCCCACCGACATGTCCACATGCGAAAACCGACAAATGCCTATATGCATCTCTCACTGGGGTCTGCAGGAGAAGGTAAACCAATCATCCTACTCATATGCCATAAGAGAAGGTAAACCACTCATCCTGCTCATATGCCATAGGAGAAGGTCAACCACTCATCCTATGCATATATCATCATGAAGTATCATAGGGGAAGGTGAACCACTCACCCTATGATCGCACATAACTCCAAGAAGTACCCCAACCCCTAGGAGCTTCCAGAGCTCAATGTTCAACTGCGACCCTCCTAGAAGGGTCTATCCACAACTCCCAGCCTCTTTCTGAAGAAAGATAATCTTGATCTTACTAAGGGGCTATGTAAGGATGACAGTAATATATTCATCCAACCAACAATGATGAAGCTTGGTAGCTCACCAATGTACCACATCAAGATAAAGCGATGGTCGATACTTGGAGTTGTCGTCGAACAAGGATTCTATGAAAAATGAATCCCACTCAAGAATATCGCAATATACAATGATGGTTACCAGCATGAGCTCAAATGGCTCACTGAAGAGCTTCCTCAACCAATTGGCTTCATAATAAGCCATACTTGTTGTTATATACTTTCAGCCTCAATAATGCTTCTAGAGTAACCAAATGTGCTCTTTCCATCCATCACACTGCCAACCGAGCCAGCATCAGAATATTCATGGAATCTTAGATTCCAGCAGTGTACCTCAAATTATAGATAATAGAATCACTGAGATATCTCAATAACCAGCTATCCAATATATGAGGTTCATCCACAGATCGACTCAGAGTCTTCGTAGCACATGATTGATAGGGTGTTTATCAAGAACATCAAGGATCCCACAAGATATGCATATGCAGACCAACAGCTTCACTATCTCATCAGACCTTTAAGTACAAAGAATAGTGCATCAAGTTGAATTTAAAAGTTGACTCCCTCTTACATTGATAAACGAGAGGGTCACCAATCAAACACCATCAATAGTTGCATCTTTACAATTCAACCAACATGGATTTTCCATAACTCCCTCTAAATATAGGAAAAGCGACCTTGCCAAAACATAGGATCTGTTATGCACTTTCTTCAAGGTATCTTTGTTTTCATGCTCATAAGGGTTGTTACAAGGAACTGCTCAAAAGTGCCATGCACTTTTTCTCCTAGCTGCCAGACTTCCAAGGGTACCTAAAGGTGCTACATAAACTTCCATTACTCCAACTGCTAGACAAAGATATAGATGGTTGCTTACATACACCATTACTACTGCAAATACTGCTACTAATGCAAATGCTATCACCATTGCTCCAAATGTCCATAGTCATTGCTCCTCCACTCGTTTTGTACTTCACTGCCTAAAAACACTATGTTGATTGCCCAACTCATCAAGCTCTCTTAGTCATTAAAGTCAAAGTTATTGTCTTATTGATTATTGTCATTGTCACTCTCAGTGGTGCCTCTAACATCTCTGTTCAAATAAACTTAAAGTCTTTGGTCAAGTTATATCAGCATTGATCAAATGCATCTGAAGCAACCTGCCTACTATTCTCTGTTTTGTATGAGTCAATGAGAATTACACCATAAGTGTGATGATGTCTTTTGTTAGGATCCCTCTAGGTTGATGGCCTTGATCAGCAAACAACTCATTCAAGAATCAAGACAGTGTTAATGACTATAATATCATGCCAGCAAACTCTAGAAGATCTTTGTGCTTAGCGAAATTGTATGATCTTCAGAACTTCCTCACCGCAGGCGAACTATCATGAAGACTTTTAGCATTACTATCATACAAAAGGTTATTGTCATAACGGTGATGTGTCAAAATGCTGCAATTATAGTCTTAAGCGACTGTTGTAGCGATGATGAAATCCTGAGGCTTACTGCTATAAGACAATAAAGCTATTGTATACAGTGAGACTGCTTGACAACATGACTACTATGGAAATGATGAGATCTTAATTCTGATCTTGTTAAACTTAAATATGCCAGGTGAAAGTAACACATGACTTTACTTAAACTGATCAAAGGTATGCTCCAGTACCCAGTCATTCAAGGCAGGATATCAAAACAATAAACATGCCACTGTAGGTAGATCAAACTTCAGGTGTGAACGAGGAGATTTAATGAAATTGGCAGATTTCATTCCTCAAGTGCGAATGACTTAAGAGCCCAGACGGATGCTTCATATTATCATGGTTTACACTTGATTTATCAAGAAAGTCAATCATATTTGTGTCAAATCATGGATCAGTGTGCCCAAAACAGATCAATGATCAAAATAATCATTAGGAGAAGAATCCAGTGCACATCTCTGTCATGCTTCTATTTCAGATCATTCGATCATATCAGGGTAGAGGTATCTTGGATTACTTATTCTTGTTATGTTGACAACTTGACATGCATGAATAGCGTTGCCATATTAATGCTGTCATGATCAAATAGAATGCCAGTTACCAAGTTCTATTCTACATGTAGAGCTTATCATCAAGTATGATCTAAATACTCAAATGTTCAATTGTCATTGATCTTTCTGCTACACTTTTTGTTCTCAGAATGAATCCTCCACAGGCAGCTCCAGGACTTGATACTCTACAAGATTAATGACCCAGATCAATACAAGATTTTTAATACATCCATGTGATCTCCTTATCTCTCCACAAAAATCATCAGCAAGCCTTCACTGTATTGCACAGCCCATAGGTCGAGATTTTAGTGATGAGATCACTTGCGGTCATCTTCTGCAGAAGGGTCTACAAGCCAAAAATGGCATCATAGAACCTCGTTCTTCAACAGTCATGTAGTATACCTCATTGTTCAGGGTTATTTGAAGTTAATTTTCTGAAGTGGATGCCCTAATTAGGGCCGAATAGAAGAGTTGCTTCAGACCTCAAAATACTTCGGTCCTCTACCTGCAAGAGAAAGGAATACACCCCCAGCAAAATAGAAGGCCACAGAATTTACAGTTCCTTGGTCTAGAGGGAAAACAAAAAATCAGAAAAATGGTCCCTAGCAACAGTGCCAGAAAATGTTGTCACTCAAATTGTACAGGCACTGCGACAACGACCCAGGGCGGGCATTGTCACTTTGATCCTCACCTAATCCGTTGTAGCTGTCTCCAAACAGTAGGCTATGGGAAGTAGTCCCTATGGAAGTGAGATGATGAAGGACAAGTTGGGAACCAATGAGTTCAGGAGACACGATTGAGTGGCCTAGCTACTTGTTTAATTCAAGCAAAGATTTTAAGGATTAGCTTAAATTTATATTTGAGACTAGTGCCTTGTGGAGTCAACTTCTTGCTTATTACTAATTAAGAGCCAAGTAACCAAATGGGCAGCCGCTACTTGAATGATCCACTAACCTATATGCTATGCAAAACTAAAACCTAGGTGTAATGCAAGGATCTTGGTTAATTTTAAGTTATAAGCCTATTCTATGTGAAACCTTCATCTTAACTGTTTTGGAACCAGTCTTCAGAGTAGGTTGTGGGATGGAAGCCAATGGGAAGCAAGCAGAGGCTTGATTAATGATACCTCCCCCTATGTTCCAACCACCTGGTGCCTCCGACGCCACAGAGACAATGGCTTTGACGACTGCAAGGTCACCATTTTAACCACTAAGAAGTTGTTGAATCCCTCAAGCTAGGAGAGAAAGGGTGGCCCTAGAAGTCTATCAACCAAGCTTATGCTTGAAAGTAAATTATTATTGCAACTAAACTTAGAATTCTTATGCAAGATAGGTGATTGAATTCTTGGTTAAAGATTGTTTATGTGACTTAAGTACTTTCATTATGATTGCTCCTTAAGTACCACAATGAGTACTTAGAAATGAAAAAGACGTTGCTTATGTGCCTTAAGTACTTTAGTTATGAATACTCCTTAATTACTACAATGAGTACTTAGAAATGAAAAAAACAATCTTATTACCAAGGATGTGCCAATTACCAGGTGCCAATATGTTAAAATTGGCAACTAGGGAAAAACTCCATGTGGGTCATCTTATTAATGGAAGCTGATATTTTTCTTGGATCCCTCTCATCAAAAGGTGTAGGATTGATCTAAAAATCATCCGATTCTGATAAGTATTCATGGAGATATGAATTTATTTGTGTTATGGGACAATTCATCAAGGTCGGCCAGAAACCAAATAAACCCCACTTGTGCTCAACGTTTTAGTATAAATAGAGGTGGCCTTCAAGTCATTTCAACACACTTGGGATCTCTTCCTCTCTACTTGTCTTTGGGTTTTAGTAGGAGAAGAGATCCTAAGGGATAACGCTGCCCTAATCCAGAGGGCAAAAGCCAGAATTGCCGGAACTGCCGGGAAAGCTGACGCAGAGGGCAGAAGCTGGAACTGCCGGGAAAAGTTGGAACTGCCGGGAATAGTCAGAAATTGTCGGAGCTGTCGAAACTGCCGAGAATTGCCGGAATTGCCAGAACAACCGGGAAAAGCCAGAACTGTCGGAACTGCCGGGAAAAGTCGGAACTGCAGGGAAAAGCTAGAATTGTCGGGAAAAGTCGAAATTGCCAGAACTGCCGGGAAAAGTCAGAACTGCCGGGAAAGGTCGAAACTGCCGGAACTGCCGGAACTACCGAGAATAGCCTGAATTGCCAGAACTACCGAAACTGCCGAGAACAACCAAAATTGCCGAAACAGCCGAAACAGCCTAAGCATCTGTCTCCGAAGGAGAGCAGCATGCAAGGGACAACTAACCAACATTGGGACAATTGTATGGTACTTAGCAACAAATACACCAAGCATGCAATGTTACAGCTAGCATGCAACAACAAAGCATGCTAGGGACAACAAGCAAGCAAGATGCAGCCAACACATAGGTCAGTATGGCAACATGGTGCAGCAATACAATGATTGGTACAGTCATGATTAATGAAGCATGAAGTGATGTAGCATAGTGATGATGGCTGCAGCATGGTGTAGCACAGTGAGGTGTAGCATGCTGAAGAAATACAGCACAACGATAGGTGAAGGAGTCACCTTGGAGAATCAATTGAAGCAGCATGTCTTCAACTGATCTCATGTATCATCTTCTTAGAGATGATCTATGCTCTTATCTAAATAAGTCAAAGTGTTGACTTTCGTTGTAAACGTACTCTCTCTCTCTCTCTGCTGAACTATCGAAGAACATATAAGAAGAATTGATCAAGGGTTTCCCCACATTGGGGTTTGTCCCTGGCTAGCGCCACATCTTGTGTTCTCTTCTCTTGGCTTGTCTTCTATGATTTATGTTTATGTTCTATCTGCAGTTTACTTTAATGCTGATGTGATTGCTAATCTAGAAAAGATATTGAGCTAACTGTGAAAATTGAAATAAATTGCTCTAAGCATAGAACATACCTAAAATTAACATGGTATCAGAGTTGAGGTGAAGACAATGCCCAAGGAAGAGTGAAAGAGCAATCACTGAAGACAGTTGGGAAAGGACAATAGGATCAGTGGATTCCTCATCCCTCTTCAAATTCACCGAGGGTGAAGTCGAAGCAGAGAATATTATTAGAATAGCGCAGCAGAAGTTTCTGATGGCCTACCTAAAGATCACTTCATTGGGAAGTCCGGATCTAAAGGTGGAAGGAAAGTCAGATGCCTTGGTTGCAATAAGTTCGACCATTATGCGAAGGAGTGTCCGAATGGTAGAGACACATCTCTTGATGAAGATAACAATCATTCCAATGACATCTTCAATGATCAAAGGAATGACAGGTAATGCAGGTCATCAAGGAAATGGCCGACTCTTCAAAGAAAGCAAGGAACCCCAGGTATGAAGAATCAAATGTTGTTTTTGACAAGATAAAGAAGCGTTATCTTGTATTGGCCCTCTCCTTCAGATTATTTGGGAATTTGGCTTATTGATTGTAGTGCTTCAAGGCACTTCATCGGATAGAAGGGTGCACTCTCTAATTTGGTAGAGATGGAAACAATAATGGGATTATACTTGGAGCCGATGCCACCTATCCCGAAAAGGGTGTAGGGAATGTTACCCCTCAATTGAATGAGGGTAATCGATTCATTTACAAAATCTCTTTTACGTACCTGATCGCAAGAAGAACCTGGTGTCCATTTCAGCAATGGAATTCAAAGGTTACGAGGTGGCACTCATCGATGGAAGGGTACATGTTTGAAAAAAGAATTTTCAAAGATGTTTTTGAGTTCAGGGTTGTATCAAGTTGCAAGAAGTCCACTGGGGACCATGTCCATTGACACATAACATCAGAGGTCTGTGAGTCAGATGGTGACAGGGATGCTTGAATTCAAAAAGAGCATGAAAGTACATGTTTGAGATGTACCGAAGGAAAATCTTACAAGGGGACCATTCCCCTCATGTAGCAAGTCCACAGGTTTGGAACAACCCGAGGGGTTTGAGATTGATGATCAGGATTCTCATGTATGAAGGTCGAAGAAAGCCCTCTATGGCTTGAAGCAAAACTCCCCGGGCATAGTATGAGAGGATTGATAGCTGTCAGATGAAGATGAGATTCACTAAGAGTGAAGCCCATCCAAACCATTGTTTGAAGGTTGTGGATGATAGACCTCTCATACCAGCACCTTATGAGGACGACCTATTTCTGACAGGTGCAGACCCTCTAATTTGCAGAAGTAAGAGGGAGTTGGATTCCGGATGTGGAATGATAAACTGCAAGCTTGTGACTACCTCGAGGATCTTAACTTTCAGAAGTTATATGGTAGTGATGTCGGACCAGATTTGGGAAATGCTTCAAAGTTTTTCATAAACTCATTCACGTTGATGTTCTTAGTGCACTTCCGTCCGGATATATGTTTTGCAGGTAGCATGGTGAGCTCATATTTAGTTGAGCCTCACTAGATTGGTGCCAAGAATCTTCTAACGTATTTTCGGGGCACAATCTCTCATGGATTGAGATACACTGCTGGAAATATGAAACTGCATGATTATTCAAATGTTGACTGGGCAAGCAATGTGGAGGATCACTAGAGCACTTCTCAGTGCTGGTTCTCTTTGGATTCTGCTTCGATATCATGGATGAGCAGGAAGCAAAAGTCGGTTGTTATAAGCACCGCCAAGACCGAATACATAGCTACGAGTATGATCTCATGTGAAGCTGCATGGTTGCAAAAGCTCTTAAGTGAGTTGTTTGTACACATGATGAATACCACTGTGATTCTCTGTGACAACGAGAGGGGGGATTTGATTATTGAGGAATCCCGTATTCGATGATTACTCCAGCAGATAGACATCAGATACTGCCTTATCTGGGATATGGTAGGTCGATGAGCGAGGAGGCTCCATCACATTGAGACTGATGTACAGGTCACAGACATTTTGTCAAAGACCCAGGAAAAGGTCAAATCTGTAACTTTCCCGAACGACCTGGATTCGTTGAGAGACCTTATAAGGGTCTTGCATGTTGCATGCATTGAGATATGGGAGCTCTGGGGGCCTTGGGGTACTTACTGGAGCACCATACGACCACAGGGTGACTCACCCTCCCCTGGTGGTGCGCTATGTACAAGATGACAGGTTCAACCTTCCCCTGTGATACCCTGTGGCGACTGTGGAACAAGATGATTAGTTCTCCTGTGGGCCGGGATGATTAGTTCTCCCGTGGCAACTATGGAAAAAGATGATTAGTTCTCCTGTGGGTCGGGATGATTAGTTCTCCTATGGCAACTATGAAATAGGATGATTAGTTCTCCTGTGGGTCGGGATGATTAGTTCTCCCATGGCCACTGTGGAACAAGATGATTAGTTCTCTTGTGGGTCGGGATAATTAGTTCTCTCATGGCAACTGTGAAACAGGATGATGAGTTCTCCTGTGGGCCGGGATGATTAGTTCTCCCATGGCGACTATGGGGCAGGATGATTCGCTCTCCTCTGGACAAGATGATTAGTTCTCCTGTCGAGGCATCCTACCCATGCAATCTGGGACTCATGGGAAGTACCTCTCATCTGATCAATGATCAGGGAAATGCGGTTAAGGACCATAGTAGTACTATCGATGGACGCATCGATGTATCTACCGTACTCCTTATGCTAGGATGACCTCCATTGATCTTGGATCAATGAAACTCATCTGGGATCAGTATGAGTGGTTTGAGACACTCCCTTGTGATATTGATCTGGGATCAATAAAACTAACTTCGGGCCAGTAAGAGTGATGTGACACACTCTTTTCAGATGAAACTGACTTCGGGTCAGTATTGAATGGTATGAGACATTCTCGATCAATTCTTCTTCTTCATGATTCAGCAGAGCAGAGCAGTGCAAAGCACTGATGGCAGAGATAGTACAGTCGGACATATGGATCAGTGGATTGAGTTCTCCCTAGTTGAGAGGGAGAGTTAAAATTGGCAACTAGGGCCAAACTCCATGTGGGTCATCTTATTAATGGAAGCTGATATTTTTCTTGGATCCCTCTCATCGAGAGGTGTAGGATTGATCTAAAGATCATCCGATTCTGATAAGTATTCATGGAGATATGTATTTATTTGTGTTATGGGACAATTCATCAAGGTCGGTCATAAAATCTCAGATTTATGTATATGTACTCTCTCTCTCTCTCTGCTGAACTATTGAAGAACATATAAGAAGAATTGATCAAGGGTTTCCCCACATTGGGGTTTGTCCTTGGCTACCGCCACATCTTGTGTCCTCTTGTCTTCGCTTGTCTTCAACGATTTATATTTATGTTCTATCTACAGTTTACTTTAACGTTGATGTGATTGCTAATCTAGAAAACATATTGAGCTAACTGTGAAAATTGAAATAAATTGCTCTAAGCATAGAACATACCTAAAATTAACACAATATCTAACAATGCAAAGATGAACTCTCCAATGATAACAACATTAAAACACTTAACCAATAATTATTTAGACAATGCCAATGATCTTCAATAAAATGTGAATGCTTAAGATAGACAAGTCAATGTGTTTAGCCATTATCCAACAATTCCCTTAACAATTAGATGCTCAACACAATAATGCCAATTAGATTTTAATGCCCAAGACATTTCAAGAGAGAGAGATATGCTTCAATACCAAGGAAATTTAATGCCCAAGGAAAAATATACCATTCAACAAGATTAAAGCTATGATATGTGAGTGTTTACTTGGTGCAAATTTTATGGTCTTAGGGCTAACACAAAACAAGTAAACGTTAGATTCAATAGCATAAATCACAATGAACCACTTAAGTGGCTTATATGACAGCAGCAAGTAAATCATTCTAGATCCCATAATTGACAAGAATGTAAGAACCAAAATTGATCAATAAGACACTAAATTACTTGTCAAGTAATTAAATGAGTTGCTTAGCCTTCTTATGATGATTTATTGCACTATATCAGATCTAAAATCACTCATGACAGCAGTAATAAAATCATGAAAACAGTGAGCTATCAATGTGAGAGTGTGTGCCCCAAAGGTGCCAAAAATTTTTGAATACAAAAGACAAGTTTGCCAATATGAAATTTTGAAATTTGTGGCCCTCTTAAAATGTTATTTCAGAATTATATCAGATCTGATCAGAACCTTATGCATAGATATTTCAGCCACTAAACAAGCTAGATCAATTGTTCAGTACTCAAAGCCCAATTTGCCAAATAACTAGTAAAATTTTACCATGAAATTTTTAGTGTGTTTAAGCAATTAATGAGTGAATTTTAGAGCATTCAATCTTGAATTTTACCACTGTTATGAAAAATTTATCACAGCTGTAGAAAAACAGTGAGAAAATAAGGGTTTAGAGACCAAACCCTAGGCCCAAGGCCTTCAAGATCACTTGCCCAAATTGCCAAAAAACTTCCAATGAACTTGGCACCTGAAAAGACCAAACTTGAGCCAATTTTTTGCAGCAAAACCCACCAATATTCAATCCAAAATTTTCAGGGATGGAGAGAGGGCAAAATAGGGCCAGTAAAGGCTAACACTAGGCCAAGTAGGGCTAGCGTTGGGGCGAAAGAGGCCTAGAAGGCCTAGCGCCTATGGAAAAAGGCGAAAAGAAGGGTTGAAAGTCTCAAAGAAGAGGCGTGGAGGGAGAGCGAAAGGCTGCAGAGGAGGAAGAGGAGGGTCGAGGCTAGGAGAAGGGCCAAAAAGGCCCACAACTAGTCCTTAGGGTTGTCGTCTAGGGTCTAGGAGGGGGGTCGAAGCCTCCTAGGTTTGCAGCCAAGCCAAAAATGGCCTAAATATCCTGACGCAGGGGCTAAGGAGGAGGTTCAGGCCCTCTGGGGCTTATGGCCAGCCTCTAAGAGGCTAAAAGAGCTAATGCAGAGGGAGAAAAGGGTGACACATGACCAAGGAAGGCTAACATTGGGCCTAGAGGAGGACATTGGGCCTCTAGGTCCTAAAAAAATTTGAAACCCTTGTCAGAAAATCAATTTGCTTCAGATCTTCAATTTCTCTGCAAATTCTTCAGTAGTTGGCCCTACAAAAAATATTTTAGAGGCTAAATCTTAACCTCGAGGACCTAGATCTAGCTCTAGTCCAGCTATTTACCTTTGATCTCACCTGCACAAATGAAAATTCAAAATAATAATAAAAATAGCCAAACCCCAATATATACAAAATTTCAAAATAAAACCCAAACCCTAATTAGTTGCAAAACAAAGGTTAGAAAATTTATTTTACAAAAAAAATATTTACAATTATCTATAAATGTACAATACTTGGAAATAAAATACTTTTGAGAAATAATTTTTTAAATGATGAATAATGGAAATATCTCTGATGTGTTTCGAAAGTTATGTGTTTCCCAAAGCCTTACCGAAGTAAGAAAACCAAACAAAATTCTCAGAGCCCAAACAAGGTCAGTCTCCTCCAAAGTCTGTGAACTTGGAGCCCAAGGGCCAGTGTACCTGCAAACTCTATATTTTTCTTCAAGCAAACTTGTTAGACATATGGTGAATCGAATGACCTAAGATAGACTCAAAATCTACCAATAGAATGTTCTTATCCCCATCTAATGAAAAAACAAGTTTATAAAACTTAAGCACAATATAGGAAAGTTCGTAATCAACACATACCATAGATCATCAGAAAAAGAACACCATGAACTGAACCCCAAAGACTTGTTGAAGAAAATGTAACTAGGTTCGGTTTTCATTATGACTGGTAATTATAATATTATGTAAGAGAAGAAACAAATGAATTATTATTATTCCTTACATCATGGGTTTCATGGGCAAGATGTGTTTACCATCGGTCAAAGACTTCTTCTTGATGTCTTTAGGATTTATTATCTTAAGTATTATAGAAGTCATGATGTCAAAGATCTATACTCCAAAACAAATGTCACTACCCCCTTGCAAGACGGCTAAAATAAGATAGTGATCTCCTTACATGAAACGTCGACCTAGCTCAAAGGTTCTCATGTCAGCCTACCATACCAATGATGGTCTCTATATATAAGAAGTGACCTCACATTACAAGCAACAAGTCTTCGGGTCACTCTGAGTATTTAACGAAGAAGACAAGATGCAATACAGTGAATGAAGAAGGTGACATATATCTCGGAAAGCTCTCAGTGAAGTCTGTTTCACATACATATCTCAAGGCTCTCGGTGAAAGGTTGTGTCATATATATATCTCAGAGCTCTCGGGTGAACTCTGTCTCGTCATCATCATAGCGAAGAAGTGAAGGATTGTCATAAGACAGTGTCATGAAAGTAAAGTAATATATTCATGTTAAAGCGAGGAATTGTGGTAGCCGAGGAAGAGAAGAACGATAGAAGCCGAGGACTGTAACAAGACATCGAAGGTATAAGGAGACCAAAATCTGAAGTAGTACAGTGACATAAAGACAGTGCGAAGATAGAAGATTGTGGTTTGAAGGCCGAAGAGTGCAGGGGATAGTGACAAGCATCTTGGAGGTAATCTTGAGTCAAGTAATTTTGTCAAGGGTCTTGGTATTCATCAACTAAACATCTATAAGAAGAGATTGAAGGGTTTTCCTCTCAAGAGGAGAGGTTTTGCCCTGGCTTGGAGCCAACATCTTGTGTACTTGCATTTTTGTTGATCTTCTAATTTTGATAACTGTTTGATGATTGAAGAACACACTAATATAAAGAAGTTAATTTAAAGGAAACATCACAAGCAGTTATCAATAGACAGTGAAGAATCATTAACATATGAATTGCCCTAGATTCTTCAACAAGACTTTTATTATGATATTTCGAACGTTCCCCGCAGATCAATGGAACAATTACATAGACCAAAGCCAAAGCTTTCATCATCGTCATCATCATGGCTAGAGACGCAAATGCTCTCTAATTTATAGATAAATTCTCCAAGTGGGAAAATAACGACTAGTTGGCCTGATCCTTGTCAAAATAATCTCAATTGTTGATAAATATTTAATCATCTTTTAATCTCCACCGCCGAAAATATTTATTTTTGAGGAATTTTCGAATTCCTCATTTAACCCTTTTTTATTAGCTCAAAAATAATTATTTTGAGCTAATTTCCTCAAAAAATTCATTGTCTTAACCACCAAGGCTTAAGGGTCCAATTTTTCTTGAAACTTCCAATATTCACTTGGTGTGGGGCCTCCAAAAATTAATCTTTGATACCCACGAATTTTTCCTCTTGGAGAATTTAATTTCTCTAAGTCTTTAAATTTGACTCTAATTAATTTATTTTTTGGCTTAGGATTAATTTTTATTTTGTTAGAAAAATTAATTAATTGACACTCGAGGGGATTAAATATTTTTTTCACCCTCTAATATTTCAGCCATGTTGTCTAAGTAAGAAGGACCATGCACTAAAATAATTTTTACATAATATTTTATAATTACAACCCTCAAAGGGGGAACACTTGTTCGGTATAGACCCTCAAATTTCACACCCAATTTTGCGACAGAATATGATCTACTAGACCAAGTGACCTATAATAAATTAATCTAGTGAATTAGCTTAAACTATTCCCAAATCATTTTTACATAGGACTCAACTAAAACATTAGAACTCACCTAAGGCTTTGACGAAAAATTCCACCCTAGCTTTGGGGTGAGGTTAGAGGGAAAAACTTTGCCAACTATCCATGTTTAGAAACACATATGGATCAGTAAGACAAAAAACCCCCTAGGATGAAATTTTCACCAAAATAATAGGTTTACCTAGGTTGCTACATACATATATGGTCTTACTAGCATCATTTACATTACAAATTTTGCGGAATGGGTTTATAATGACTCGATAAATTGATGGTCAATGATCTCAATCCTTTCAAAAAATGTGGTGCAACTGCTACCTTGGAACTTTGACAAAATGAGTGCAACAACCCTTTCTGGGGTTTTTCCCTGGCTTGAAGCCTAATTTCTTGTGTTCTTTGTCTATTTGTAATCTTTATGTTTTGGTAATTGCTTGATTATTAAATTTAATAAGAAGCCAACAAACATTCACAAGTAATTATCCAAAAAGTGAAATCAATCATTATCTACTAGCATCTAGGCTTCTCAACAGCATGTAGGTTGAAACTTGCACTTGAATCATTCCTTAACTTGCCTTGGATGCTTCCTTGACTGAACGAGATGATTTATTAGTGAAGAAATCACTTTTGGTCCATCCTCTGCTTGATTTGACTTGGAGTATCCTTATTTTGCTCGACTTTTCAACATCTCCCTTGACCAAGTCATCTAAGTGCTTTTACCTTTGAAATAGATGCCTTATCCATTTTCCTTGCCAATTTATCCTTAACTTTGCTTGAAGACATGTCCTTGCTTGACTTGTTGATTTTCCCTGGTCCAAAGATTCATTTGAGTGAGTTGAAGAGCTCTATTGGCCCCACATTCGTGGCCAACCCCTAGAAAAGCAAGCCCCAAATGTAGATCTCTAATGTCCTTGATTGGTTGATAAATCTGGAACCTTGGTTTTATAGCAAAAAATTTGTAGATGCCAATAGACCGCTCATTTCCCCATTTGATCAAGAGGTGACCTTCAAAATATGTTGAAATTTGGTACCGGAGGACAGGTGGTTCCCTTAGGCTTTGATCTTTGGCCTAGGGAAAAGTGTCCAAAAGAATTTAATTTTTCTCCTAAAGTGACTTTATAATTTTATAAAGTTAAATCTAATTTAAAAGTGACTTTAAGTGATAAAGTTATTAAGTCTAATTTTAAAGTGACTTTTATAAAGTCAATGAAAAATTAGAAAGGAAAAGTGACTTTGGAAATAAATGACTAAGTGGGTCTTTATTAAAGTGGGGTGAATTAAAAAATAGAAAGTGAGATTTAAATGAGCATTTAATCTCAGCCATTGATCTAAATCTATTTTAGCCATTGGATTTAGAGATCACCCAAAAGTCACTTGGAGTTATATTAAAGGAGGAAAAGGAGGAAAAGGTCATTCATTCTTTCATGAGCAGATTGGGAGAAGGAGAGCAAGAGAGATTTCTGAGCAGGAAGGAGAAGGAGACAGCAGCTTGGCACACATTCCAAGGCAGCAGTTGAGCAGATTTGTACAGCTGATTCAGCACATAGTGAAAGGCAGATTTTTGCACAAAAATCGAGGAGCAGTTTGCTGATTTTTCTGCACACAAAACGGAGGTCGTACAGCATTTATTGCTGTCCTGTTTGCTGTAATTTCCAGATTGCTGTGAGGCACGGGAAAGGAGATAAGTTGTAAATTTGCTCGCTGATTTTTTGCTGAATAATTCTCACTGTAAAAAGACAATTTTCAGAAATAAAGAAGAGCTCTCAAACTGGTTTTCCCCAAGAGTTGTAGGGGGTTTTTCCAGGGTCAAGTTGACCAAAAATATCAGTGTTTTAATGTGTTTTAATGGCTGTTTTTAATTGCTGATTTTTAATTCTGCAATTTCCAGCATTTTGAAAAATTTCCAGAATTTGTGTTTTCAGCAATATTTATTTTTTTCAGTCTGTTAAATGTATGGTTATGGGAATGGGCATTTAACTACATGGGAGAAATAAGGAGAAACTGAAAACCGGGGTGGGAAAACAGAAATTTTTACATGGTATCAGAGCTTGAGTGCTGAAGGGCAGTTTGGGACAGCAAAAGGAAAAATTACAGTTGCTGATTTTTCACTCAGAAAATTCCAGCAAGCTGATTTTTTCATAAACAGCAGTTTTATCTTTACTACAGCAGTGCTATTTTTCAGTTTTAAGACAGCAGGATGTCATTGGGATTGAGGGTGGAGGATAGGCTGGATGGGCATATAAATTACAGCGTTTGGAAGGAGAGAATGCAGAGTATCTTTGAGGAGGCAAAAGTCTGGGATATCATGGTGCATACCGCACAGAACCCTGTTGTTGTGCCCACTGATGTTACTCAGTTGGCTGAGTATAAAAAGAAGAACAATAAGGGTAAGAGGCTGATTTTAGATGGAATCAAAGACCATTGCATTCCTCATGTGAGAGGAAAGAGCAATGCCCATGAGATGTGGACAGCATTGTCCAATCTCTACCAGAGTACCAATGAGAACCGGAAGATGGTCCTGAAGGAGAAGCTGAAGAACATTAAGATGGGTAATGATAGTGCAGCTGGATATCTCACAAAGATTACCAATGTGAGAGATGAGTTGGCAGCGATTGGAGAGGCCATTCCATCCACTGAGTTGGTGCGTATTGCAGTGAATGGCCTCCCCCGTTCATGGTTGAACTTTGCTGATGGGGTTTGTGCACGTGAGACCCTTCCCACATGGGAGAGGTTTTGGGATGATTGCATTCAGACAGAGATCAGGAAAGGACAGCTTGGGGCAGCCAAGCCAGTTGAGCAGGATGAGGATGTAGCACTGGTGGCAGGAGGCAAGAAAGGCAAAGGGAAGAAGCAAGCTTCCACAAGCAGTGGTGGGGGCAAAGGCAAAGGGAAGAAGCAAGCTTCCACAAGCAGTGGTGGGGGCAAAGGGCAAAGGTAAAGGTAAACCGGGGAACACACAGAAGGACTATTCCAAGGTGAAGTGTTGGAATTGTCAAAAGATGGGACACTATGCAGTTGTGTGTCCGGAGAAGAAGAAGAAGAAGGGAAAGAACCAGGACGTGGCAGCTTCAGCTGAGATTGAGGACTTTGCAGGTCGTTTTGACAGGGAGTTTGCGTTCACTACATGTGAGTCCTCTAGTGCAGGATCACCTGCCACACAGGTTCAAAGGGAGCATGCTTTTCCCTCGATTAGCGGAGCATCTACAGGTATTTGGTATGTGGACAGTGGGGCTTCACGTCACATGACAGGAGTCCGTGAGTACTTCTCAGAGCTTTCAGAGAGTGGCACTGATATTGAGGTAGTACTCGGTGATGACAGAGTTGTTAGAGCAGTCGGGATGGGAACAGTGACATTTCAGAGGGAGTCCAAACCTCCCTTGAAGGTGTCAGAGGTTCTTTATGTGCCAGGGATGAGGAAGAACCTCATATCCGTCTCAGCTTTGGAGGACAGAGGATATGACGTACTGTTCAGGGGAGGACAGGTGTTGATGTATCCCAGGGACACTCCAGCTGATTCAGCTAGAGTGATAGGTGTACGCCATGCAAAGGTGTACAAGTTTGCATTTCAGCCCCTTTTGGCATTGAGCAGTAGTACCGACAGCAGAGCTAGCAGTTCTGAGCTGTGTGAGATTTGGCACCGCAGGATGGGACATATGTATCATGGAGCCTTGAGGACATTGCGGGAGATCACTACAGGTGTGCCAGATTTCAGTACTGATCACTTTGATACTTGCAGAGGTTGTGCGATGGGCAAATTTGCCAAATCCCCTTTTCCCAGCAGAGCGACGGGGATACTTGATTTGATTCATTCCGATGTGAGCGGTCGGATGTCTCATGTTTCCTTGAGTGGGTATGAGTACTATGTTTTATTCATTGATGATCACTCCAGGAGGACCTGGATTTATTTCTTGAAGACCAAGAGTGAGGTCTTCAAGCGGTTTCAGGAGTTCAGAGCTCTTGTGGAGACACAGACAGGCCGAAAGATCAAGTCCTTGAGGTCGGACAATGGAGGAGAGTACACCCTTGGAGAGTTTGTTGACTATTGTGCGGAGGCAGGCATTAGGAGGGAGTTCACTGTTCCTTACAACCCCCAGCAGAACGGGGTTGCGGAGAGGAAGAACAGATCCATCATAGAGGCTGCCAAAGCTATGTTACATGATCAGGGGTTGCCATTGTTCTTGTGGGCAGAGGTCTGCAACACAGCTGTTTACTTGCAGAACAGGAGTCCGCATCGTGCCTTGGGGCACATGACTCCGGAGGAGGCTTTCTCTGGGAAGAAGCCTGATCTTGGTCATCTTCATATCTTTGGATGCATTACATACTCCTATATACCCAAGGAGAAGAGGACCAAACTAGAGCCCACCGCAGAGAAGGGTATCTTTGTGGGCTACAGTGAGACCTCAAAGGCCTTTCGGATTTACATTCCTGCACAGAGGAGAGTTGTTGTCAGACGGGATGTGAAGTTCGAGGAGGACAGGGCCTTTAGGAGGTCACGGGAGTTAGAGTATCTGGATCAGCCAGACCCTCAACAGCAGTTGAGTCAGTCGCAGGGATCCAGTGGGCAGGGATCAGGAGGATCCGGAGGTACATCTATGAGGATGTCAGGTCCGTTAGTGAGCAGTGGCTCATCGAGCCAGAGGGGTGGTGCTCCGGGCAGCATGCAGAGCAGTTCACAGAGCAGTTCACTAGGGAGTCCACTGATGGACATTTCACACGGTACCTCAGCTTCTACAGGTTCAGGTGCAGGCAGGAGGACAGCAGACAGACAGTCAGGAGTTCAGGCTACTGATGGTGATGAGGAGGAGGAGTTTCATTCTCCTATGGGAGAAGCATGCTCAGGGAAGAGGAAGCCCAAGTGGCTTCAGGACACCTTGAGAGATGCCACATCTGTTGCTGAGCCGAAGAGGCCGGTCAGAGAGAGTAGACCACCTGAGAGGTTTTGTAGTTATATGGCGATGGTTACCAGCATCCTTGACTCTGAGCCTTCTAGCTATGAGGAGGCAGCTAGCCAGCAGGTCTGGAGAGAGGCCATGCAGGAGGAGTATTCTTCTATCATGAAGAATGATGTTTGGGAGGTGGTGCCGAGGCCTGAGGGCAAATCCGTGGTTACTTCCAGATGGCTTTACAAGGTAAAGCATGCTGCAGATGGCAGCATTGAGAAATTCAAAGCGAGGTTTGTGGCTAGAGGGTTCTCCCAGGTAGAGGGAGTTGATTATGAGGAGACCTTCGCTCCCGTGGCTCGATATACTTCGATCCGCTCCATTATATCGATAGCAGCAGAGATGGGTTGGAAGATCCACCAGATGGATGTGAAGACCGCATTTCTCAATGGCTTCATACAGGAGGAGGTGTACATTGAGCAGCCACAGGGCTTTGAGGTGCATGGGAAGGAGTCCCATGTGTGCAGATTGAAGAAGGCCCTTTATGGCCTGAAGCAAGCTCCCAGAGCTTGGTACTCCAGGATAGATGCATACTTGCAGGGGATGGGTTTCACAAAGAGTGAGGCAGATCCGAACCTTTACTTTATTGTGATTGGTGAGGAGCCTCTCATTCTGGTGCTGTATGTGGATGACTTGATCATTACAGGTGCATAGAGACTCATAGAGCACTGCAAGAGAGATCTTGCGGCGGAGTTTGAGATGAAGGACATCGGCTTGATGCATTACTTTTTGGGTTTGGAGGTGTGGCAGGAGGAGGGGCATTTCTTCCTGGGGCAGGGGAAGTATATTGTGGACATCCTTAGCAGATTCCACATGGAGGATTGTAGACCCATGTCGACACCGATGATCACCAACTGGAATAAGCTTCATGCTTCGGATTCCGAGTTGGTGGATCCCACATTGTACAGGAAGCTGATTGGTTCCTTGATGTATTTGGTCAACACTAGACCAGATATCTGTTTTGCAGTCAACACGATGAGTCAGTTTATGTGCGAGCCTAGGAAGGTTCACTGGGTGGCTGCAAAACACATTTTGCGGTACTTGCAGGGGACAGTGGATTATGGTCTGGACTACAGGCAGGGAGATGGAGTGAGATTGGCAGGATACACTGATTCTGATTGGGCAGGTTGTGCTTCTGATAGGAAGAGCACTTCAGGGTGTTGTTTTGGGTTGGGTTCAGCAGTAGTGTCATGGTTCAGCCGGAAGCAGCAGTCAGTAGCACTGAGTTCAGCGGAAGCAGAGTATATGGCAGCCAGTCTAGCTAGTTGTGAGGCCATCTGGCTTCGCAAGATGTTGTTTGGCTTATTTGGTCAGCCGTTGAGACCTTCAGTGATTTACTGTGATAATCAGAGTTGCATTAAACTCACGGAGAATCCAGTATTTCATGACAGGTCAAAGCATATCGGGATCAGATATCATTTCATCAGAGACTATGTTCAGAAGGGAGCTGTGAAGCTTGAGTATATTTCCACTGATGAGCAGGTTGCAGATATCCTTACCAAAGCCTTACCACGGGGCAAGCATGTCTACTTCAGAGACAAGATGGGTGTGGTGAGGAACACCTTCCTCGGTAAGAGGGAGTGTTGAAATTTGGTACCGGAGGACAGGTGGTTCCCTTAGGCTTTGATCTTTGGCCTAGGGAAAAGTGTCCAAAAGAATTTAATTTTTCTCCTAAAGTGACTTTATAATTTTATAAAGTTAAATCTAATTTAAAAGTGACTTTAAGTGATAAAGTTATTAAGTCTAATTTTAAAGTGACTTTTATAAAGTCAATGAAAAATTAGAAAGGAAAAGTGACTTTGGAAATAAATGACTAAGTGGGTCTTTATTAAAGTGGGGTGAATTAAAAAATAGAAAGTGAGATTTAAATGAGCATTTAATCTCAGCCATTGATCTAAATCTATTTTAGCCATTGGATTTAGAGATCACCCAAAAGTCACTTGAATCACCCAAAATTCACTTGGAGTTATATTAAAGGAGGAAAAGGAGGAAAAGGTCATTCATTCTTTCATGAGCAGATTGGGAGAAGGAGAGCAAGAGAGCAAGAGAGATTTCTGAGCAGGAAGGAGAAGGAGACAGCAGCTTGGCACACATTCCAAGGCAGCAGTTGAGCAGATTTGTACAGCTGATTCAGCACATAGTGAAAGGCAGATTTTTGCACAAAAATCGAGGAGCGGTTTGCTGATTTTTCTGCACACAAAACGGAGGTCGTACAGCATTTATTGCTGTCCTGTTTGCTGTAATTTCCAGATTGCTGTGAGGCACGGGAAAGGAGATAAGTTGTAAATTTGCTCGCTGATTTTTTGCTGAATAATTCTCACTGTAAAAAGACAATTTTCAGAAATAAAGAAGAGCTCTCAAACTGGTTTTCCCCAAGAGTTGTAGGGGGTTTTTCCAGGGTCAAGTTGACCAAAAATATCAGTGTTTTAATGTGTTTTAATGGCTGTTTTTAATTCTGCAATTTCCAGCATTCTGAAAAATTCCCAGAATTTGTGTTTTCAGCAATATTTATTTTTTTCAGTCTGTTAAATGTATGGTTATGGGAATGGGCATTTAACTACATGGGAGAAATAAGGAGAAACTGAAAACCGGGGTGGGAAAACAGAAATTTTTACAAAATATCTCTAGAAGTCCCACATGCCCCTCAAAAGTAGGATGACCCTCTTTGACTAGCATATTTACCTCCTCGATCAATGTTTCTGCAAAATTCCAAAGGGCATGAGGAGTATAAATTTTGTTGCTCTAAGCACTTTGAGCAATGACCTCATGGGAACCTATGCATTGGGGGGATCCACAAACTGCATTGGGAATAGAAAATTGTTGGAAAATGAGATTGCCATACCACAGAGCTGTGACATGATGAAAACACCAAGGCCAAGAAATGCCCCATACAGACTCAATAAGACAACCAAGTGGAGAAAAGGAAGGTTCCTCAAGATCAAAGGGATTATATAAGGGAAGAGTACAATAGGCGAACACCTTTAACAGTCTAGACATTGAGTTGTCCCATAAATCACAAGTCCTAATAGATCCACCTCCAATATGCCCGCATACCACCCTAATACATAGGGATGCGCATCAAGGCAAAGAGTAACTTCCCACCAAGTGGATGCCAGCGATGCCATAAAACCAGGCAACATGGAAATGAAGCTAAGAAGACTAGCCATGATCGTCCACACATCGGGACCTATGACACGTTCTCACATACAGAACATCCCACATGGTTTTAGACTTGATTTCCTTGGGCTTACAATCATGCGGCCAAAAATGAATTTGTGCATATATGTACCCCTGCTGAAAGAAGGGTAACAGGACCTTAGCTACACATTCCCCAAGGTGTGGGATGGCGTGGGAACATATGCAATGCTACTACAATAGAATATTCAATTTGAATATTCCCTTTTTTATGTCAGCTCCAACTATGTGATAAAATTAAAAATAGGAACAGACGGATAAAAGAGAGAAGACAAAAACAAATGGATAAAAAGGGAAAGTGTCGCATCAAAATTTTTAGTTCTATTTCCTTCCAGCTACTCAACGACTACAGGGCTTCATTAACATAAGAGGAAGAAATAAGATTAAAAGGAACTTGAAGAATGATTTAAGAATGTGCCAAAGAGATTTAATGTTTAAACCCAACTATCCTGCACCATAATTTCATTACTATTCTTAGCCATCAATTTATAGCAATAATTTAAGGACTATCTTTTTAAAACGCAGTATACATCACAATCGAAGTCAGCATACATGTATATCAAAGCTGATACATCCAGGAGCCACGGAGCAGGCATAATAAATCCCCCTTCCTACATAAGCCAGGCAAACTAGTATATACTCTTTGGCTCCACATTCAAGAGTATTATCTTGATGTTGAAGAAAAGTGAGCCAAAGTCTTTGGACAAGTTTGTCCCATTACACAACTACGAAAGCTGACCTGCAGTTGTGTTTTTTGAACAGAATATGGTGAATGGTCAAAAAAAAATACTAGGAAGTCCTTTCTGTAATTTAGACTACCCAATGTTCCCAATTCAAGTAACCATTCAAAAGTAAACTATTATTATCATCACAGATCCAACAAGAATTCATAATTTCAATTAATTTGGCAAACCAGTGATAGATTTTAGCGAAAGAAAATTAAGGAATTGCATATGATGGAAGAGGAAACTTATAGACAACCATGTTTTGCATTTGAAATTCTACTGTCGCATCTACTAAAGATCATTCTGACATTACATGCTATGTTGGATGATTACTTCCATATTAACATGATTCAGCCATATTGGCCCTTTTGCTGTATGGAAATTCAGCAGCAGCAAGCAATTCAGCAAATTTTCCGTACAGTAGGGAATCAATACCCTTGTGTACTTTTGAATGCCTTTGATAATATACCTCATGACTTTCATAAACATCCACCCATAAACCCAATATAAAACAGCCAAAACCCCCAAAAATATTCTCAATAAATGATAAATATATACTAAATCACTAAATTTTCAAGGAATGAATTTTTTTTTCCATTTATTGGCTTGCAGATTCCTGATGCTGAAATTCTTCTAAAAGTTGGAACAAAATGCATGTTTCTGTATCTTTGATATGTATACTCCGTATTGGAGTCATACTAGATTTTTTCATTACCCATTTTTGCCTTATCAATTATGTTCTAATTTGAATTTGTAATCCTATTTGAATCTTGGTACTATGATTTTTGCCCTCAATTTAGAAAATAGGAAATTCATGTCTCCAAGACTATAGTTCACAAAAATATAAAGATGCATTCTTCATCGAGATCTTTAAGAGCAGTTCTCAATAGAATCTAAGACGAGTCATGCACACAAAAACAACAAATTTGGACATGTAAAATAAAGCAGGAAAAAACATTGAATTACTACAGGGCTAAATAGTATTCCTCAAAATGATAGTGGACAGTGCTAAATAAGAAATTTATTTGATTTGTTTTGTAACTTGAAAATTAGGCAGGTTCTGAAATTGACAAATGAGTTGTGGTTTTTATATACAAGGTAATCGAAATTGTTATTTACACGATCAGAAAGCTATTTGACTAGGAAATTAATTTCCTATGCTACATGTCAGTATTGTTTGTTGGCTTTTGCTAGTAATGTAGATCCCCTTTAAGCTTTCAGCTACATCCATTTGACACATCATTCCATACATTTTTTTTTTATCCATAATATTCTGGATAACAATATAACAATACGAGAGTTGTAAGGGACAGACATAAGATAATTCCTAAATTCCACTGCAACGAATACTTATTTATAATGCACCAATGTACTTTAAATATGCTCCCCAATCAATAAACTATTTGATATCCATAGTCTCGAAGTAAACTAAAGGTCTCAGATGAAGTTAGCTGATCGCATTTTTATGTCTATATAAGGTACCATGCGATGATCATAATGTTCCAAAAATAAATGCCAATGATGATTATATAATTAGTTTATACCTTGACATTGGGCTTTGTGCATAGTATTATTTCACAAGCTCTATTAACAACATGACATTTCCACCAAGCCCGCTGAAGCTTTCAATCCCATGACATTTTATAAAACTGATTTATGTCATCTGCTTATTGCTATATTCAGAGATGTTTGAAACAGCATAGTTTAATTGCACGTACATGCACTAACCTCACACAGACCAACAGGGACAATGGTGAAGAAAATAGTTTCTACAAAACTCCCAGGTTAATATCTGAGATTTAAGTTTTTACCTGGATCTGATTGAGTCCCAAAAATTAGCCTTCAGGCGGAAAATACGTCCTCTGTTTATTCCTGTAATTAGATAAATTATCATCAGACATGCAATAAGAAGTTCTAGTCCAGAAAGAAACAAGAGAGAATTCAATGTTCCTTGAATTCCTCAAGAGGCATTAGAAATATCTGATATCATGAAGAAAAAATATGTAATAATTTTCAGTTGAATTTCGTATTTCATTTCACTTGTATCTAGGAGGTGTAAGAAATATCTGAATAGTGAAAATTATGTAAAATTCTAAAATATAATTTTCTGCTAAATTTTCATATTTTCTAAACATTCTCTTGAATCCAAGAAAGAACATAAGAGTTTTTCATAGAAGTGTTACCCCTCAAGTTGCATGAGGCTTATATCTTGATTGAAGACCCTGCCCAAGCAGGCAGTGTGTAATCGGGTCCAAATCCTAACAGGCCTCACTACACCCTTTCTGGTGTGTGATCGGGCTCAGACCTCACTCAACCGTTCATGGTGATTAATTGAGTCTCCTTCGAGAGGCACTCACTAACCTAGTGAGCACCTTGGGCCTTGTTGACCACAAATTTGTCAGCAGTGCAAGAAGCAGGGTATAAAGCAATGGATAAAAATTTTGAGTCAATTTCATCAATTCTAATTCCAAATTCTGCTTTTATATTGTAAAAATGATTCTAGTATGACACTATTAAGCCATGTAACAACACCTAGGTAAGTTTATTATTCTTATCAAAGGGTTTCACTCTAGGGAGTTTCTTCCCTTAGCTGTGAGCCCCAGAGGGTTAGGCCCTTGGCCTCCCTCTCCATTGAGCCACTAGCCCCACAACCCATAAGGGCCCTTCCTGTCAGGATATTCTGACACACAGGAAATAGTTAAGTATAACTTGGTCTAGTGTAGAGTTAGGTAAAGTGTGTTTCTTTACTATGTACATTTGTAACTTATAATCTGACGGTCACGATATGTTCTAGAGATGAAATGATCCGACGGTTCATTCTCGCTCGGTATTACCGACACTTGATCCGTGGCTTAACACCCGATTGGTCCATGATCTCTATTTAAAGAGCATGGAGGGTCATTTGTAGGATAACTGTTCATGAGAGAAGCTTATATAAATTTTCTTTCTTTTATTAATAAATTGCCTGAAGTGGCCGCGTTGGCTCAAGCCGTGGATTGTTTCCCTCTTTGAGGGTTTTAACCATGCCAAGAATACTGGTGTATTGATCTGTGATATGTTTGTGAGCGGTGTCCTTTGGTGTTCTATCTGAGGAACTTACCTTGTAAATTCCTACATGGTATCAGAGCTATTTGAGGGCCGCATCCGTTGGTGATCCAAATCCGAAGCCGGTACCACTGCATCCGACTACCGTTTACTAGATCTAGTATTTATGACTGCTTTCGGGCCGAGAGGACTGCTCTATTGTGTTAGAAGCATCTGTTCCAATGAGGAACCCCTTTCGTTTCATGCGAAAAGGTTTTCGATAGCCCTAGCTACGTCATTTTTAAGATCTGGAGGTATACAGTGTTTATTTGCAGTTTTAGTTATTCATCTCTCTGTTTATTTCGGTTTATTTAGCTCTCTGTTTTTTATTACCGGATCTATACCTTTCATTTTTGCGTATTCTCTTTGCCCCGTGACTCTGTGCGATCTGGGAAAATCAGAAACAGAAAGGAAAGATTTTTTTCATGTGTATGCTCTTTTCCGCCGCGCCTTAGTGTGATCTCGGAAAATCATAAACATTGAGGAAAATATTTAGTTTCTAGCGAAAGCTAACTTCAAGCCATAAGGTTTGGTTTTTTTTGCATGTCCATGTTGGGTTGTGTGGTTTTTTGTTTTGTAGGCAAAAAGAGTTTTTTCAAGTAAGCACGCACCCCAAAGCTTCAGTGACTAAAAAAAAAACCCTTCCTCTTTTCCAAAAATTACTAACCTTTTAAACTAGCTCACTTGGTCCAAAGTTACTTTATGAGAATAGAAGTCTTGGGTTCAAATCTTTCTTTTTGTTGAGTTACTTTTTCAAAAAGTACATGTAACTTATGTTTTAAAGTTACTTTATGTAAAAGTGTTCTCACCCATTATAAAAGGTGAGTCACTTATAATTCTAAAGTTTCTTTATCTTTTATATAAGTTACAATTTATTGGGTAGCTCATAAAGTACCATTGTAAAAGTGACTTTCACTTATTTATAAAAGTGGGCCACATAATTTTTTTTTAAGTGAGCTAATTAGATTAAATCTTGGAGCGGGGGGAATTTTTTTTTTTTAATATAACATTATCATTCACTTCCACACATTCACGCACTTCGTCGGCATCTTCAACAACTTTTCTTCAAAAAGCCATAACTTCTTCATCCGGAAGCCATTTTCAGAGTTTTTTTTCAATCAGCCTAATTTTTCGAGATCTTTCCGTTGGAACACTTAGTTTCAGCATCTACAGGTTCAGTTTCTGTTAAAATGGAAATTCCATGCCAAGTTATTCTTGACAGCACCAACTACTTCCAATGGTGGTCCTACATTGTGGATTTACTTAGAAGTAAAGGTCTTTACAGAATAGCCTCAGGCCAAAAAACTAAACCTAAAGATGAAGATAAGGCAGCCAAATGGGAAAATAGGCAAGATCAAGCACGTGGGTTGATAGGGATGTCTATTTCTCCAAACCTTAGATTCCATGTTGCAGAACTTGATACCCCTAATGAAGCAATGAAACAACTCACTAAAGTTTTTGGAATTAAAAATGAAATTAGAGCCCATCAACTCGAAAATGAGTTGCTTACGTTGGACCCCAATAATTTTTCTTCCATTGAAGATTTTTTGTCCAAGTTCAAGACCCTTAGACTTCTCTTGGAAGGTGTTAAGGTTAAGAAAGAAAATGGTACCTATTTCTATTTTCATCTTCCTTGTAATGTACGCAAATTCTTCATCTGAAAGTTCTTCATCTTCTTCTTCCTCCTTGCAACAACTAGATCTAGGTTTGAATACATGTTTTTCCTTCTCGATCTTCTTGGATGTTGGAGATGTTTTTTCTATATTAAATGAACCATTTTCCTCCTCAATCCTCATTTCATACGCAATAGGTATCCCATGTAGTTTGTCCATACTCAAGTTGCTTAAATCTGATCTATCTTGTAAGACAGAAACCTTAGGATTACATCTTGCTCGAAGAGTTTTGAGGACTTTCCGAACAATGACCTTTTTGTCAATTGGTTCTCCTAAACCTTTCAAGGCATTTGTTATTTGATCTACACATTGAAAGTCAATTACTATGTTCTCATCTTCCTTCATCCTTAGTTGTTCAAATTGAGCTCTGTAAATTTGAAGTTTTGCTTCCTTAACCTACAAAACCTTCGAGTCTCCTACATATATGTTTTGAAGCTTGTCCCATAGCTCCTTACTTGTTTTACAACCCAACACCTTAACATAGACAGATTGAGTGAATCCACTTATAATAAGATCCTTTGCATTGGCATCATTTACAAGATTTTTTTACCTTGTTCATCCTTTGTTGTTTTATAGCCTTGTTCGAATATTTCCCAAACCTTAGATCCTTGTCCAAGCAAATGAACCGTCATCCTTCCGCTCCATAGTGCATAGTTATCTCCATTAAATAGAGGAACTCTATTCTTGGTGTATTCCATTATCTCCTTCCAGTTGTTAAACTGCTACTGAAGGAACCAAGCTCTGATACCAATTGTTGGAAATACTAAGAGGGGAGGTGAATCAGTGTTTCTTGGCAATTAGCACTTTATTAAACTTTTTTAGAGCATTAGTTAATATTCAGTTATTATTATTATTGTTCAGTAAGAGCAATAAAAATAATGTAAAATAGAGACTAGACACAAGATTTTTAGGTGGAAAACCCCCTCTGGGTCAAAACCACCAAACGCTTTTCTAATAAGTTCTTTAATATTCAGCCCAAACTGAAAAGAAAGCTACAACTTCCTAGAACTCTAGAAAAGCATTCTTCTCTAGCTCCCCCTGGAAGCCCCAACGCCCTGGTTTTATCAACAGTTAGCGGAATGGATGCCCCAACACCCAGGTGATCCACAACTCACCCTAGCACCACCCTACTAAAAGTGTTTAGACCCCAACCTGAAGTTGACTTCATTCACCAGCCTAACACCACCCTACCACCCTATAAAGACAAAAACATGACACAGTGGATTCAATGGATCCACTAACAAGATGTGCAATGACTCGTTGACTCTTGACTCTTTAGACCCTTGACCTTTGACTATTCTTCAGCTCAATGACTCGACAAATTTACAATGATATACAATAACCTTGACTCAAATTTACTCTTAACTCTTTACACCCTGTGGATTCAATGAGTCCACTTACAATAATTTCAATGACTTTTTGACTCTCCTTCAGTTCAATGACTTTGACATATTTCAAACGGTGTAAAATATAATTCTTGACAAAATGACCTTTGACTTAATTAATCCAATATGGTGACTTACATGTTGACTCAAGACAAAGAACTTCACAATTGTATAATGCTTCCTTGGCGAGGTAACCTTGATAATGATGTAACATGGCAATGACGTGACCTTTTGTTGATGATGTTGCTTTGTTGATGATACCCTTGCTGCTATTCTTTAAATAACGATATATCTTAGTAATGATATCTTGAAGCTTGGCTATCAGTGTGTCTATTATTTCAAGTTGCTCTTTTCTTGAATCTTCACAATTGTTCTTTGATGATGTTGCTACTGTGTTGAACCTGCGATCGTGATAACCCAATACCAAAAATAAACTAATTCAGGAACTCAAACTTACCTGTGCCTGCACAAAAGGGTTAGATCAATCAAGATAGAAAACAAATACACACTACTTAACTGACTTACTTTTGTTTGCAGTACACATGTAAGTACATGAAAATAAATGTACACGTTATATGATTTACAATGCATACCAGTACCTGAAGTGAGTTTGTGTCTTGCTTATTGTTCTTATGTTCTTGGCTTGTTCAATCACTACCATCAATCTAAGATTGAACAGACTGTTGACTAGGACAGACGTAATGAATACCTTCAATTCTATCTAGACCTAAATGACACCCCATGAAAGCTATACAAGAATTTTAATGACTTTTAATTACAAATTTTATACAAACGCTAATCAAGCACAGTACACAACTCTACAACACTAAATGCAAACCCTAACATAATTCAACACAATTCTAACTAATAACCATAACTTGTAATGCAATCCTTAACTTGACACAACAAACTATTAGTGCCCTCAACTTATTACAGTCCAAATTACTATACAAACCTTAGAGTACACACGTCCATAAAAATTTAACAATGATACATACCGAAATTCTTAATATTATATGGTTCTCAAGTAACCAAGCCCAATACGTCCTTTTATAATGTCCTTTGCAGTCCTGTGGAAGAGGTCCAAGACCCCAATGCAAGAACCGAAACCATAAAATGTCTCTTCACTAGACTTGTCGTCCGTTTCTCTTCTTAACTAAACCAGAAACATAATTTCCTCGCTATACCTATAATGATGCTTGAAACTCTGTGATATAGGCCTAGACTGAGACCTCGCTATCTTGCCGAAATCCTTGCTAACCTTTGGTGATTAGACCTGCAACAAAACCGAGCCCTAACAAAAATGGATCTGCATTAATTTACTTGAGGGCAGTCTGAAATTTCAGAGATATCCCTTCAATTCATAATCTCCACTATGCCAAGGTTTCACAACATATATATAGTATAAAGTTATTAATTAGACGTTGGAGAATTACTTATAATAAAATATATTAAGTCCTAAGACAAAGTTTATAATAGTGAGAGGATTTTGGGGAAGACTTTATTAATTAAAAGTTGGGGAGTATAATAATATTTTTTAATATGTATCTTTTATTCTATGGTAGGTGGGTTAGTTTAATAGTTCACTAATATTTGTATCAATGTGGAAAAAGTTGAAGTCGGGATTAATTCGGCAAGGGTCCAAAAGTTGAAAAACTCGTTAAATTCAGGAGTTTTGTGAAAAAGTCGGAAAAATTAAAAATACACAAAATTATTCATTTCTTTTTATTTTTTTTAATATCTAGAGTCGAAATCATAGTTTAGAGGTGTTTTCAGTGTTTTACTACAATGTCATTCTTTACATGTGAATTTAATCACTAAAATCATGTTATACTCTTGCAGTCTACATTCTAACTGCATTTTATCACCAATGCTTTTCAACATTATCCACAAAAAATATGATCATAACAGTGTTGATTCTTGGGAATGTTCTTCAGCTATTTACACTTCCTTGCTTGCTAGTCTGGATACTCCTTATCCTCTTGCTCTTATGTCTCACAATCATTCTCGTCGAGGTAGGTATGCACTTCTTTTTCATAGTCTTCTTAGTTTCTTATAGCAGCCTTCTGACAGCTTAGCCTCTGGCTAATGTCTCTTCTCTGTATTTTTTTGCACATCTCATATAGATCCCTATTGTTTTGCAAACATAACATCCAGCGAGAGAAAACCAATAATAGCCATATATGCTTCAACATTCAACATAACATAACAACTAGGCAATTAATTTTCTCAGTAACACCAACCAACTATAATGCTCGAAATTAAGATTCAACAACAAAACAAATTGCACAGCACAACGTTATCATCAAATTTCTAGGGCTATGTTTGAAAGATTCCACTCTCTGCCTTAAGACTAAACAGCAGAAAATTATATCAATTTCGTCTTTGCGGCCTCTTTATCCGCGGCCTGGGAGGGAGGCCAACATTTTGGGTCGACTCCCGATTAAATCGGGAGTATAACGATTAAATCGTGATTTTTTCCTTTTTGAAAAAGTCGCCAAAAAGTCGGGGGATTAAATCGCTTAGTTTAAAAAATCGCATTTTTAGGATTAAATCACGATTTTTTGCAGACTTTTTCCATACTGATTTGTATTAATACTTGTTGACTCAAATTATTTCTATTAGTGGCATACCCTTAATAAATCTTAATAAAAGCCTTAAATTTGATGTTAATACTAAATAGCAAGCAAATCAATGATTGGCTTAGTGCATTTGGTCCTACCAAGATTATGAAGTAAATGATTGAGTTACTACCTTTGGTTCTTGAAGATATTCAACTTATACGTGGTGAGATGGTGATAAGCAATTTCATATATTGATAACCGTAGGAGGAGGTATCATATCACTACCACAGGGGTTTTAGCCCACAAAACTGGGTCTTCAACATCAAACTCAATTTTGTCTCAAACCAGCAGGAACCATGGGGCGTACCATATATCAATAGAAACATCTCGTGGAGGAGAATCTATCTAGAACTATCCTAACACGAGATTGCATGAATTGCCATGTCAAATTTACTGACAAAAATAGGGGTAGCTCCTAGTGCTGCTTGGGTTGAGATCAATGACAACCACCTAACAACACTAATAGCCCTAAAAATACATTCAAATTGGTAAAAATCTCTTAAAATCTCAAAATCTAAATTTTCCTAAAATTTGGCCACTTGGGCATCGTAGATCTAGCCTAGATCTACACTTCTGCTTGCTGGAATTTTCTGCATAACTGAATATAGCAGATCTGTAAATTTCTAAATCACACATCTCAAGAGGACTCAAAAATTAGTTTTTTCATATTCAGCAAATTTTTCCTATTTTTTGGCATATTAGGCATCACTTTTAGCATCACTAGTTTGTTGATCTGTGGTTTGTTTACTGTTGTAATAAGTCATTTCAGATCTGAAATATTACAGAACACATCATCATAAAGGAGGCTGAAATCAAAAATTTATATGTGCTAACCATTGGAAAAGAATTTTTTTACATGCTTGATAGAATTTCATGATTTAAAGTGATTTTCCTACTGTTGTCATAACACTAATAAATTCTGAAATTTCTGAAGCATTATTGCTTATCTAAATTGTCGGAAATCTGAAATTTGCTTATCTCATCTTGGTTTTAAAAATTGTTTTAGTTTGCACTTGAAAAAACTCAAAAATCCGAGTCTAATCTCGTTGATGAAAAGAGTTAACTTGAGCATCTAAAATTCAATTGGCATTTGGTACTAGTATAAGAATATTTTTTATTTACATCTTGTGTTGGTAGGTAAGTGCTTTAGTTTCTCTGAATTGGTTAAACATCTTGTGAATTGATCTATAGTTGAAGCTTGCACTTGTATCTTTAAGCACCCATCTTGTCTTAAGATTGTTATCTGATCAGTGTTAAGTACTCTGGCTACAAGATAATTCACATTCAGTGCTTAAATAGCATAAACAACCTTAATTCAAGAAGTCTTCAATCATCATCATTGCATAAGCATTCTAGGATCTAGCTTGCATTAAAAAATTTAACTCATAGCATAAGCTAGGTTGATAGAGATCTAGGGAAAACCTTCTCACCTAGCTTGAAGGATTGGCAACTCTTCGATGGTTAACACAGTGACCTTGCAGTCGTCAAAGCCACAACCTCTGTAGCACCGGGTGATAGAAGCACAATAGAAGGTACCGTTAATCAGGGCCTAGCCTGCTTCCTGTTGACCTCCTTCCCACAACCTACCCTGGAGCCCAGCTTCAAAATAGTTAAAAGAAGGTTACACTTAGATTAGGCATATAACTAAAAATAACCAAGATCACTGCATCACACATAGATCCTAGGACCCGCACATCATATAGGTTAGTCAATCATTTAAGCAGCGGGTGTCCATCCAGTTACTTGGCAATAATTTGTAAAAAGTAAGAATTGTGACTCCATAAGGCACTGGTCTCATATTTAAAAGCTAATCTAATCATAAATCTTGCTAAATTTAACTGAGTAGCTAGGCCACTCATCAATGTCTCTCAAACAAGTTGGTTCCCAACTTGTTTCCTTCACCTCATTCCACAAGGGCTACCCCCGATAGCCTACTGTTGGGAGACAGCAAGAACGGAGTGGGCAGGGATCAGAGTGACAGCCCCCGCCCTAAGCAGTTGTCGTGGTACAATCCAGGCAAATACATTTTTTGGCGTCGTTGTCGGGGAGGATTTTATCTCGTTCTCAGCGCTTCAACGACATTCTCTCATTTTTTCCTTTCATTTTGTGATCTTTCCATCTTTCATTCGTGGTCCCATCAATGCCACAACATTTTTTAGCGTCGTTGTCGGAGACGAGTTTGCTCGTTGGCGGGGTTTACGACAATCTTCATAATCTCCATAATTTCCTAATCCTTCTTCATTAGCCCGTCAAACAGCATGACATTCTTTGGCACCTTCTTTCATCATTCTTCATATTTTCATCACCTTATCCTTTTTTCTCTCACTAATCCTTCCATCTTGTTCATTCACACTTTTAGCACTTGGACATTTAGGTTGGTTTCCAGTTTGGGTGGCAACTCCACTTATTCATCCATTTACAAAAGCTTCCATTCTAGTAGATATTCATTTTCTCAAATAGGAAGCCCTCCCTGATATCCATTTGCTTCTCCCTAACTAACTTTTCGGTTTTTTTTTTTGGATTGTAGAGCTAGATTCATGTTCAAGTGGCAACTCCACTTCTTTCATTTTTTGCAAGAATTTCTGCTAGAAGCCCGCTTCTTGTGGATCTCTTGATTTTCTTGAACAAAGATTTTTCCCTCTAACATCCATTAGCTCCTTGTTCCCTTAAGCAAGTCATCATGGATGACTTGTTCGCCCCTCTGCATTTACTGACATTCCTCATGATATTCCGAAAATGGTTATTAATAAAGTACATTCTTTCACGGGTAATGATGCAATCATTGCTATAAAGCACATCCAAAGGCTCAGAGTTTGTCTGGAATGTGACTGCATACAATCATGAAGATGTCAAGATGCAACTCTTTGCCCTTTCCTTGGAAGGTGATGTTAGGTATTGGTTTTATGATTTTCCTAACGATCCTTTTGACTCCTTACAAGCCATCATCGATACTTTTAAAAATAGATATGGAAATCAAAGGGGCTCACCTTGTGCCTCTTATACTATGAAGAAGGATGAAAGTGATCCTGCAAAAGACCCAAATATATAGAAAGATGTCAAGAGAATGTACTACATCAACCTCTTCCATATTGCAGACTTTGTGACCATTCTCATGATGAATCCACTTGTGTTGTTGCAAGAAGAATCCTTGATAGTGGAAAGGCAAGTACGAAGGATCAAATTAATATTGATGATGAAAAAAAAAATGATAAGCATCTTATCAATAAGTTAACTCAAATGGTGGAAACCATGAGACTTATTCAAGAGAAATTGTTAGTTGATCACTCTAGCGAAATGAGATCCATGCACATAAGGTGAATGGCTATTGAAGCAAAACATATTGAAGAGATAAACTCCATAAAGGAAAATCATAGGAAAGAAATGAGCTCTATTCAAGACAAGGAAGTTAGTCTTCATAACAGGCTATTAGCCATAGAAGAACAGCATGTTGAGGAACTAAAAACTATGGAAATTAATCATTCTCATCAAATGGCCACCATACAAAAATGTTTGATCACCATGGAAGCAAATCATAAGGAAGAAATAAGTTTTATTCAAGTAAATCATGATAAGGCAATTAGAGATATGGAAGGTGATCATATATGCTTTCAGAATAAGTTGTTAGCCTTGGAGGAAAACCATGCCAAAGAGATTAGCACTATGAAGAATGAACAGTCTAAGCAGATGGATGCCATGAGAATTGAAAAGATCACTTGTCAGAATAAGTTGCAAGTAATGGAAAAGATACAGGTAAAGGAATTTCAACATAGATTAGAGGATGAAAGAAAGAAGGAACCTTTGATAGATTACAAGCCTCCTAGTCTGCCAGAGCAATTCTCATCTCATTGCGAGAAGGTCACTTGCCCCATTCAAGACAAGTCAGCTAGAAGTGCCATGGTTGAAAAGGAAAATTGGAAAAATCACGCTTGTGTCTTCATGGACAGAATATATCCAGGATAAAGTTGGGCATACCTCAGATTTTTCATCCGAGCAATTTTGTGATCAAGAAAGAAAATCTAAGTTAGTCTCATGATTGACATCACAATCCACCGAAAAGAAAAGCAAAAGGCAGAAAAGAAGAAGGAAGAGGTTTGATGTGTTTGATGGTCGAGAAAAGCTTGACATTCGAATGAGTCAATATCCTAGCATTTCCAAAATTCAACATGGCACATCCGAGAAACAGCCCACAGACTTGTCGAAGAGTCAACAGATACTCAGTATGCACTATGTTGAGGACATTTGATGTCAGGGGGCATCGTTTGTATAGTATCTCTAACCTTATTCCCTTTTATTTCATGTCATTAAATAGTTTTACTTTTCGTATTTATATTACGTCTTTTATAGTTTAGTCCCTTAGAATAGATTTTTCTATTCCATCGTTATTTACTATGTATGCATGATGATTTCTATTTTGAATGGGTATCTATTTGATGGACTTGTTTTCTTGGATACAAGATTATGGGGTTCTCATGTTACTTCATGGAAGCAATGTGTCCCCATATGGAGCCAGATGTTGCACAATGTTTGTCAAAGTTCCGAGAAAGCTTCGAAGTACCAACTTTTTCAACAGAATTGGACCATCTATCAGCAGTTTTATGTGTCATTGTAAACTCGTTCTGCAAGTTATGTAATGTAAATGATGCTAGTAAGACCTTGAATATATGTAAAAACCTAGGTAAGCCTATTATTTTGACGGAAAGTTTCATCCTAGGAGGTTTTTCGTCTCACTGACTCATTTGTGTTTCTAAACACGGATAGTCAGGAGAGTTTTTTCATCCAACCTCACCCCAAAGCTAGGGTGGAATTCTTCGTCAAAGTCTTAGGTGAATCCTAGTGTTCTAGTCGAGTCTTATGTAAAAGTGGTTTGGGACTAATTTAAGCTAGTTGGCTAAATTATTTTATCACAAATCACTTGGTCTATTAGATCATGTTGTGTCGCAAATTGGGTATGTATTTTGAGGGGGTGTAGGCCAAATGAGTATTCCCCCTTTGAAGGTTGTAAATGTAAAAATCTTATGTATTGGAGGGTGGAAAAAATATTAAATCCCCTCATGTGTAAATTAATTAATTTTTCTGGTAAAATATAATTGTAGAAAAAATATTAAATCCCCTCATGTGTAAATTAATTAATTTTTCTGGCAAAATATAATTAAATCCTAAGCCAAAAATTAATTAATTAGAGTCAAAATTAAAATGTCTTAGGAAAATTAATTCCCCAAGTGGAAAAATTTGTGGGTCTTAAAAGAATCAATTTTTGAAAGTCCTCCACCAAGGGAATATTGTATATTTCAAGAAAATTTGGACCCTTAGACCTTGGTGGTTAAGTCAAACTAAAATTTTTTAGGAAATTAGCTCAAAAAATTTAATTTTGAGCTAATAAATATGGAATTAAATGATAAGTTTGAAATTTCCTTGAAAATAAAAAGTCAACGGCCAAGATTAAAAAATGATCAAATATTTTTCAACGGCCAAGATTATTTTGGCAAGGATCAAAGAAACTAGTCGTTATTTTTCCACTTGGAGGATTGATCTATAAATTAGAGTCATTTGAGTCTCTAGCACGATGATCTCTGGCTAGAAAATTGTTGTTGAAGCATCTTTGTAACGCTATTGTCCCGTTGGGAACTATTTTTTCTATCATAATAAAGACTTTGGGGTGCAATTCAAGGTGTTCATGCTTATTGATTTGTGGTATGTACTGACTACGGGCATTCCTATGTTGTGTTGAATATTGGTAAGATTTGTTTTCTATTAGATGGTGATAAAATCATACTATTGATAGTTTTGGGCTAATCTTAGGTGGTTTGATTCCCCATGTGATTAACAAATTCTCTTGAGATAAATACATAGTATTCGCACGTACTTCAGTCCTTGGCCTCCAAATTCACAAACTTGGGCAGGAATCATTGTTGTTTGAATCCCAAATATTTGTATGGTGGATGAAATCTTTGTTAAGGCTATAGTATACAACGGGGCTTCTAAAGTATTTTTAGCCATCCATCAAAGAAAAAGCCATAAAAATATATTTTTTCTCAAAATTAAAATTTCTCAAAACACTTGCATATTTGAAAATCTTGTAAATAATTTTGTACATCTAATTTGTAAATTATAATTGCTAACTTGGGTGTTGGGGTTTTAAGAAATTTTGTATATATTTGGGGTTTGGGTATTTTATTTTCATTTTTGCGGGTTGAATCAAGAGATCAAGTTGAAGTAGAGCTAGATCTAGGTCCTTGAGGGTAAGATCTAGTCTCTAGAAAATTTTGCAAGGCTACCGACTGAAGACTTTGCAGCAAAATTCATATCCGGAAGAGAAAAAAATTTCTAAAGCAAGAGTTTCAATTTTAGGGCCTCCTCGGCCCGGTTTCGGCCTCCTCTAGCCCTGTGTCAGCATACTCGGCCCTTGCATCAACCATTTCGGCCCATGCCTCTTTCTTTTTGAACCCTTTAGGGCAGGTCGTAAGCCCTAAAGGCCTCTTCTTCCCCTTCGAACCCCTACGCGGACGGTTTAAGGCCTTAAATGGTCTAGTCGTGGGCTTAAGGAGCCTTGACCTCCCTCTGGAACCCTAGACGACTACCTTTTGGCAGGTTGTGGGCTTTTTAGCCACTAAACCCTATCCGTCTACCCTTAAAACCCCAGTGTCCTGCCTTTAGAGCCCCTCTCCCTCCTGCGTTATTCATTTTGTAGCATCGAATGTGTTCTAGCCATGAAACTTTGTGGAGAGGCTAGAATACAAGAGACCTCTAGAACTCAAAAATTGTTTCGGGAAATTCCACCTAGAATTTTCCCAATTAGATTATTAATTGTTTTTTAAATATTTCCTAAGTCTAAACTTAGGGAATACAGTTAATTAATCAGTATTAATTGAGATCAGGCGAGAATAGTCTAAAAACTCACACAGATCGATCTAGAGATGATCCTAGCCATCGATTATGTTTTAATCTTGGTCGTTGGTGCTCCAACAAGGATTATAAGAGGAGGTCAATGTGGTGATGGAGAACACACTTGAGCAGTTTGATTTCTTAGCAGATCGATTTCAAGAGTAGCAGCAGTCAGTTGTCAGAGAGAGCCAGAAGTCAAAGCAGTGAGAGAGGGGTGTTGAATTTTCTAAGGCTATCCATTAGAAAATTAATCTGTATTCTAATGGTTTATTTCTTCTACCTGTCTAAATTCGAACAAGTTATTTAATACATTTAAATACTGAAATAAACACAATACAATCACAACATCTATAGATCAACAACTGAAAGAAAACAAGCACACAAGTGAAACTGTTATTTTTAGACAAATGTCCCCGGAAAAACCCAATGCGGGAAAACCAGTGTAGCTATTCTGAGGGTTATATTATTATGCAGTCTTTTTGAGTAGAACTCAGTGCCTAACCGGCTCACCATACAGAGAAAAATATACGGCAGCAATACCTCTACATTCGGAAATAGGTATTCAGAAAACTTGTCCCACGAAACCCTCTCTGGCACAACTGAAGCTCAGCGCTGGCCCTTCTGGCCTCTACGTCAGCCTCTTGCTGATCTGCGTTAGCCCCAGGACCCTCTGCGCAGCCTCTAGGACCCTCTGCATCACTCCAGCAACCTCTGCGTGGATGATGCAGTCTCTCTGGCCTCTGCGCTGACTCTGTTGGGCTCTGCGTAGCTTGGACTCGCTGTTGCTCTCACTCTCTCTGATTTTGCGCTAGTCTCCCAGTATTGTCTCTGCCTCTCTGCCTTGTACTCACTGCCCCTCGTTGTTGATCACTGATTCAACTTTGCTTAGCAACCCCGCTCTAGCAAAATGAATGATTGATCACTCTGGTGTCTTTTCCAACTGATCCTCAAGCCTCTTCTTATACTTTTCTCGTTGGTCCATCAACAGCCGAGATTAAATCTGTAATCAACAGCTAAGATTAGATTTGGCTTGATCCATGACTTTTGGAACCTTCTAACCCAGTTTTATATTAATACCCATTAATATTTTATTTTTCCTAAGTTTAGACATAGGAACTCCATTAAAAATATTAATTATTTAATATCCCCCAAACCGGGTACAATCTGTCCAAACCATTTTTGGGTCTTGGAGATCTCATGTGCTTTAGCCTCTCCACCAATTTTCATGGCTAGAGCACATCCGCTGCTACCCCAAATCAACACTCCCTCTTAGCGAGGACTGTGCTCTAGTAATACTCCTCACTGAGTATCACTCTGATTATCCGGTACCTGTGCTGATGCTAGGGCTCCCTGCCCAACATCCTCTGCACTGCTGCATCCTATACTGCTGCCCATGGCCCTGCCACTACCACTGTTGCTTCCGTACAGCAGCTCCCTTTGCATCCTTGTTGCTATTGGTCCATCCTCCCAGCACTGCATTTGCACTGCAACCCCCTCTCATCATGTTGCATCGTGCTACTGCACTGCAACTCAGTTACTGAGAAGTAAGTAACTGATCCACCCAACTTCTGACATCCCTATCAAGCTAGAAACACTCTCGATGTTGAAGCTCTCTCTGCCGCTAACAAGTGCTCCCTCTACTGACCTTTGCGTTGCTGCAACAACTCCCTGCATCTCGCATCGTTGCACACCTCTCTGTGTCATCTTGCACTGGTGCAACACTCCCGTGCCTCTCACACTGTTGTAGCTTGCTAGCCTCGTGTTGCCTAGGGACTCCTGCACTGTAGCACTCTCTGCCGCTTCATCCGCATCCGCTGTCCTGCCAGTCCTGCTACTCCTCTTCAGGGCTTCCGTAGCAAGGTATAATCCAAGAGGTTGGGTACCTCAAGGATCCTACCCCTGGTCGCCTGTAGTCCTCCTGACTACAGCTCGATGTCCCCACTTCTTCTCAAGTGGCACATGAGCACTCATGGCACAATCGTCATCCTCCTCGACCTCCTTCTTCGCCTTCAATGGCGCTGCCTTAGAGTCCGAAGCCTCTCCCTTACTCTTATTTCTTGAACACCGGTTCGTATAGTGACCCTTTCCCCACAATGGAAGCACTTGACCTTGGAGAGGTCCTTCTTCTTCCTCTTACTCCTCCTTCTTGATCCTGACTCCTTTCCCGCTACTCCCCGTCTTGCTCAACCGCCTAATTTCCTCTTGGCGAAGAGCTGCCCACAATTCTTCCCAATCTGGAAGATCCGCCCTGCACAGTATACTGTGGACAAATGTCTCCCACTCCTCGGAAACTGCGTTAAGTGCGGTCCTCACCAACATCTCCTCATCAAGTGTAGCCCCTATGGAAATTAGTTGGTCCAGGATCGCCTTCAACCGACCGAGGAAATGATCTATCTGCTCCCCCTTTTGCATCAGGTATGACCTCAATTGATTCTCAAGTAACATCTTCCTCTGCACGAAAGTAAGCTAGTACAATTTCTTCAAGGCTTCCCACATCTCATTTGTTGTTTCCTTCTCGACAATATGTTGGACCAAATGATCCTTGACCCCATCAAGATGATGCACTTCGCCCTGGCCATTGCCTCCTCGTACTTCCCATTTTCAGTTGGGTCAATTGGGATCGCTACTACTTTCAAGGCGAAGGCCTTGATGCGATATCTGTCTAGAATGGATAGGACCCTGGCCTTCCAGACCACAAAGTTGGACGCTCCGTCCAACCTATCCTGATCCCTCAGCCCATTCACGGCCATCTTCGCTCCTCTGTCGACTCCTCCGAATCTCTGTACTTCCCTCCTGGAAGTCCTCTGTTCGACTCCTGCTGAGTCTCTCTACTTCCTATCTGGAAGTTCTCGGTACGACTCCTACTAAGTCTCTCTACTTCCCATCTAGAAGTTCTCGATTCGACTCCTGCTGAGTCTCTCAACTTCACGTCTAGAAGTTCTCTTCTAGACTCCCTCTGAGTCCCAATTTCTTTCCTGGAAACCCTTCTGCCAATGTCAAGTTGCCCCACTCCAATCGTCTGTGTAACTGCAACACTGATCTGGATTCCTTGGCTAGAAATCCACCTCGGCAGCAACTCCCTCTACCTTGGTCTTGCCCCATTAAGTATTTTTCTAACCACAGTACCCCATCAGCTTCGCTCCGCAAACTACCCACGGCCTCCTATGCCCCAGCAACTGAAGGATTAAGCCTTTTGGCTCTGCGCAATCCCGGCACCGACAAACCAGCTCCCTCAGCCAATTGCGTCAGCCCTCCTAGGCTCTGCATGAGCCTGATTCTGCCTTCCTCAGCCTCTGCGTTAGCCTCTCTATGGCCCAAACTGATGATGCAGTCCCTCTGCGTCACTCCTTCCTCTGTCACTTTCTGCAAGGATCAGCTCTGTCACTCGAGACAGTTGAATCTGCTGCAAATGCTTTGCTTAGCTGATGCCTTCAATTTTACTGTGATCTGCAACCACGCTCTTATACCATGTTGAATTTTCTAAGTCTATCCGTTAGAAAATTAATCTGTATTTTGTTGGTTTATTTCTTCTACTTGTCTAAATTCGAACAAGTTATTTAATACATTTAAATACCAAAATAAACACAATATAGTCACAACATCTACAGATCAACAACTGAAAGAAAACAAACACACAAGTGACACCGTTATTTTTGGACAAATGTCCCCAGAAAAACCCAATGCAGGAAAACCAGTGCAGCTATTCTGAGGGTTATATTATTAAGCAGTCTTTCTGAGTACAACTAGGTGTCTAATTGACTCACCCGACAAAGAAAAATCTACAGTAGCAATACCTCTATATTCGAAAACAGGTATTCAAAAACTTGTCCCACAAAACCCTCTCCGACACCACTAAAGCTCGGCACTAGCCCTTCTGGCCTCTGCGTCAACCTCCTGCTGACCTGCATCAACCCCAGGACCCTCAGCCCTCTGAGGCACTGTGCAACCTCTGGGACCTTCTGCGTCACTCCAACAGCCTTTGCGTGGATGACGCAGTCCCTCTGGCCTCTGCGTTGACTCGGCTGGGCTCTGCGTAGCCTGGACTGGTTGCTACTCTCACTCTCTTTGCTTCTGCGTTGGTCTCCTAGTATTGTCTCTGCCTCTCTACCTCGTACTCACTGCCCCTTGTTGTTGATCACTGATTCAACTTTGCTTAGCAACCCCGCTCTAGCAAAATGAATTGATTGATCACTCTGGTGCCTTCTCCAACTAATCCTCAAGCCTCCTATTATACTTTTCTCGTTGATCCATCAACGGTCGAGATTAAATCTCTAATCAACGGCTACGATTAGATTTGGCTTGATCCATGACTTTTGGAACCTTCTAACCCAGTTTTATATTAATACCCATTAATATTTTATTTTTCCTAAGTTTAGACTTAGGAATTCCATTAAAAATATTAATTATTTTTATATCTCCCAAACCGGGTACAATTTGTCCAAACCATTTCTGGGTCTTGGAGATCTCATGTGTTTTAGCCTCTCCACCAATTTTCATGGCTAGAGCACATCCGATGCTACCCCAAATCAACAAGGGGCAGGGACAATGAGCCTGGAGGAAGATTTCCAGATCCAGCGAGTGAATTTGCCGAGAGGCAGAAGATCCACAGAGAAGCTAACGCAAGGACTGCGTAGTAGCTTCTAGAGACAAGTTCGATTTGCTAAGAGGGAAGACGTCTTTAGTTCCAGAGGCCGGGAAGGAGTCCCAGAGTGTCGAAGAAGCATGGAAGGCAAAACGACTTCATCAGAGACAAGTCAGAGGCTTGATGTCTAGCAGACGGCACAGTGTAGTGCAGAGGGTTAGAGGGCCGAGTTTTCTGAAGGCAAGTTGTGCCTGGAGTTTTCCCATGGAGTGAGGAAAATTCCTCACTATATTTTTTTGCCAGTATTTTTCTCTGTAGGATCGCCAGATTTCGGCATCCAGTTGTACTCAAAATTTCTCACTGCTGCATAATAATAAAACCCTCAGTTGTTGCACCAGCTTTCCCACATTTGGTTTTTCCGAGGTCTTTTGTCCAAAAATAATAGTGTTAATTTTATGTGTGTGCTAGCATTTCTCTGCTTCCAACATTTAATTTTTTTGCATAATTTTATTTGTGGAGGTTGCAGTGTGTTTATTTCGATATTTGTCGTAGCAGATAAACTGTTAAATTAATTAACAATTAGGAGAAATAATACTAGTTGCTACAATAGGATTTCAACAGTAAGTTGAAATTTTCACATGGTATCAGAGCGCAATTGATCAGCTAAGGAGCTCAGAAGTGAAAAGAAGGAATTTTGCTTCTCAGTTTGATCAGTAGGCCGAAGTTCCCAAGTGTAGAGCAATCATTTTCCCAGAGGGCTGAGTTACTTGAGGAGGTTCGATTTTTCTGAGTAAGGGGGAGAAAAATTCGATCTTTCCAGATCGAGTGATTCCAAAGGCAAAGGGAGCAACTTAAAGTTTTCGTTAGGCAGATCTCTAGTTGAATGCAAAGGGTTTTTGCAACAGATTGCTAGCGCAGATCCAGCGTCAGGGTGGAAGAGAGAAGAGCACACACAAAGGGAAAATTTCTCTAAGGAACTTCTAGTCTCAAGAAGTTCAATATTTCCTTGCCGATTGGCAGTAGTTGTGAGCAGATCTTCTCACTCTGGAAGGGAGTGCAAATAGCCTAAGTTACCAGGATACGGATACGGATACGGATCCGGATCCGGATACGGATACGGATACGGATCCGGATCCGGATACGGATACGGATCCGTTGGATTTTTGAAAAGCCAGGATCCGGATACGGCGAGTACAAAAATATATAATAATATTTTTAAAAAATTTTAAAAATACATTTGATGTTTAAAATCAAAACCATTCATAAATCACAACATTAGAACTAAAATAATTAGAATAAAATTAAAAAAAATATATATATATATATATATATATATATATAAAACTCTAAATTATTATTTTATAATAAATAATTTTAAAATTTAAATAAATAAATAATTAAATTATTAATATTATATATATACATAATTTAAAATTTTAAAAACTAATAAACATATAAAATTTAAATATTAATAAAAAAACAATACACATATTAAATAATTGATAATTGATATAAATTGTAATTATTAAAATAAAATTATAAAAATAAAGTTATAAACCTAAAATATTTTTTAAATTTTATTTATAACTTACAAATTATATTAATATACTATATAGTTTACTGCCCACGGGCCTACCATATTTAATTTTTATTTATAAAAAAAAAAAATTAATATTTAGGGGCCTACCATATTTAATTTTTATTTATAAAAAAAAAAATTTAATATTTAACCCACACTTTAGTGATTATGTTTTTTGAGCACGCTGGACTAAGTGTTATGTGATAACGTATAACGTATATCACATATGTTAAAAAAAATTAAAATAAAACAGAAATAAAACCTACCGCATATATGTTATAAACTTATATTAATATATGTTAACGTATATCATATATGTTAAAAAAAAAAACCCAACTGTTACAAACTTATATTAATATATGTTAACGTATATCATATATATGTTAAAAAAAAAAACCCAACTGAACTGCGTGATGAACATTTTGTTTAGTGATCGTACGGATCCCACCGTATCCGTACCCGTACCCGTTTCGGATTCGAGGATCCGAGGTATCCCCCAATGCCCCCAGCAGATCCGGTAACGTAGCAAATAGCATAGCAGCAGTCGAGCAAAAGGAAAGAGGGAGTTTTCGACAGTTCGTTGAGATGGCCACTGCAAGACTTCGTGAGCAGGATAGGTTGGATAGAGCTTCCAACTAAGTCATCTAAAAGGCTAGGATATCCTTCCTTCTAGATGAATATGGCCTGAAGCCATATATTGACAATGTAGTGGCAGTTCCTACAAATGCAGATCAGCTGAAGGCGTACAAGGAGACTGCGCAAGCAAAGCGGTTGATTCTGGATGGAATTTGGGATCATATAGTCTCGCATATAGCTAGAAAAGGTACTTCCAAGTAGATGTGTGATGCTCTCGCCATGTTGTATCAAGGTACTTCCGAGCAACAAAAGATGTTCCTAGAGGAGAAGTTGAGGCTCATCCAGATGCAGAAACGGGAAGACTTAGACCCCTATCTCACCAAGGTTCAGGAGGTCCGGGACCAATTGTCAGCTATTGGGGCAACGCCTCAACCCACAAAGCTAGTGAGATTGGCACTCAACAGTGTCTTAGAGGACTAGCAGGTCTTTGTCCAAAGCATATTGGGCAGAGACAAGCTAACAGAGTGGGACAAGATGTGGGTTGACTTGCAACAACAGGAATTGAGGCGAACTCTGTTAAAGAGCTCCATCAGTGGCAGCAGCAGCAGTCGATTGAAGATGGTGAAGGAGGAGGAGAATGTGACCCTCGCATCAAAGAGTCCCAGTCAAGGACACGTGGAGCAGAAGAAGAAGGACATGTCAAAGGTCAAATGCTTCAGGTGTGGTGAGTTTGGCCACTACAGTACCTAGTGTGCTCTCAGGAAGAAGGACAAAGAGGAGAAACAAGACCAGGCAGCAACCCATGCCGAGATAAATAGGTTGGAGGAAGACTTTGCTATGATTGCCCATATACCTCCAGGGATGAGGTGGGGTGACTTGGAGTTGTAGCCCTAGAGAGCTGCAGATGGGTAGGGTCCTTGAGGAGTCCACCTCTTAGATCAGTAACTAGCTACAGGGGCCCACAACATTCAGTCGCAAGATGGATCAGTGGTTGTAGATGCAGTCAGATGCCAGAGTGATAGTTGCATACTAGTAGCAGTCAGATGTTAGGGAGCGCAGTGAAGAGTTGGCAGCAATGCAGTGGGCACAGTGCAAATTCAGTGGCAGCATAGAGTCTTCGGTAGACAAAGCAGTAGCTAGTAGTAGTCAGGACTCGAGTGATAAATGCATCATATTGATCACAGTTGGTTCAGTATTTTGGATGTTTTTCAGTTGTGGATGTTGCAATTGCAACAGCAACAGAGTTGCAGTGTAGATGTAGTCTTGGCAACAATACAATAGGGTCAGCAGTAGCACAAATGCAGTGTATAAGAGTTGCGCAGTGGTTGGTGGGAAGCAGAAGCCAGAGATCACCAGCGTGACAGGAGATGTTGCAGAAACAGGGTGTTGTGGCAGGGTGTTCAACACTAGAACACATTCCTTGCTAAGAGGGAGTGTGAGTTTTTGTAGCATTGGATGTGTTCTAGCCACGAAACTTTGTGAAGAGGCTATATTACAAGAGACCTCCAGAACCTAGATATCGTTTCAGGAAATTCCTCCTAGAAGTGTCTTAATTAGATTATTAACCGTTTTTAAAATATTTCCTAAGTATAAACTTAGGGAATATGGTTAATTAATCAGTATTAATTTAGATAAGGCAAAAATAGTCTAGAAACTCAAAAGGATCAATCCAGAGATGATCCTAAACATCAATTTTGTTTTAATCTTGGTCGTTGGTGCTCCAAAAAAGGATTATAAGAGGAGGTTGATGTGGTGATGGAGAACACACACTTGAGCAGTTCGATTTCTTGGCAGATCGATTTCTAGAGTCGCAAAAGTCAGTTATCGGAGACGGCCAGAAATCGAAGCAGTGAGAGAGGGGTGAGGACTGTGAGGTTGGAGGAAGATTTCCAAATCCAACGAGTTCATTTACAGAGAAGCAGAAGAGCCATAGAGAAGCTGACACAGGAATTGCATAGTATCTTCTAGAAGCAAGTTCAATTTGCTGAGAGGGAAAGACGTCTTCAATTCCAGAGGTCGGGAAGGAGTGCCAGAGTGTCGGAGAAGCATTTTCCCAGCCAAAAAAATGCAGAACGGCTTCATCAAAGACCAGTCAGAGGCTTGACATCAAGCATACTGCACAGAGGTAGACGCAGAGCATCAAAGGGTCGAATTTTTGAAGGCAAGTTGTGCCAGGAGTTTGCCTGTGGAGTGAGGAAAATTCCTCACTAGATTTTTATGCCAGTGTTTTTCTTTGGAGGATCATCAGATTTCGGCATCCAATTGTACTCAGAATTTATCACTGTTGTGTAATAATAAAACTCTCATCTATTGCACTAGTTTTCCAGCATTGGACTTTTCTGGGGACTTTTATCCAAAAATAATTATGTTAATTTTATGTGTGTGTGCTAGCATTTCTCTGCTTCCAGCATTTATTTTTTTGCAGAATTTTATTTGTGGTGGTTGCAGTGTGTTTATTTCGATATTTGTCGTAGCAAATAATTGTTAAATTAATTAACAATTAAGAGAAATAATATCAGTTGTTGCAATAGGATTTCAGCAGCAAGTTGAAATTTTCACATGTGTTGCCTCTTTTGGGCCTCCTCTTACCTCTGTCTCCCGATCTGCCCTCCTAGCCTCCTATTCCCTCAACGTTGGCCTTCCTTGGCCTTGCGTTGACTTTCTTTGGTCTATTTTGCCTTAATTTTCCCTAGATTCATCTCTAAAATTTTCAAAACTGATTCCTTGTTCATTTTGCAGGTTTTTGGGCCCCAAAAGTTTGATTTTCAAGTGGCTTCTTCATCCCAAATTTTTGGGCAACCGGGGCAAGTGTCTCTACAAGGCCTTGGGCCTTGGGTTTGACCTTTAAACCCTCACTTTGCCTTTATTTTGTTACAGCAGTGATAGCAGTGTTCGAATAGCCCTAAAAATACATTCAAATTGGTCAAAATCTAAAATTGGGCATCTTAAATCTAGTCTAAATCTAGAGTTCTGCTTGCTGGAATTTTTTGCATAACTGAATATATCAGATCTGTAAATTTCTGAATCACACATCTCAAGAGGGATCAAAAATTATTTTTTTCATTTTTGGTAAATTTTTCCTATTTTTAGGCATGTTGGGCATTTTTTTGCATCACTAGCTTGTTGATCTGTGGTTTGTTTACTGTTGTAATAAGTCATTTCAGATCTGAATATTACTAAATACATTATCATAAAGTGGACTGAAATCAAAAATTTATGTGCTAAACTGCTAACCATTGGATAAATTTTGTTTTACATGCTTGATAGAATTACATGATTTAAAGTGATTTTCCTACTATTTTCATAACACTAATAAATTCTGAAATTTCTGAAGTATTATTGCTGATCTGAATTGTCAGAAATCTGAAATTTGCTTATCTCATCTTGGTTTTAAAAATTGTCTAAGTTTGCACTTGGAAACACTCAAAAATTTGAGTCTAATCTCCTTGATGAAAAGAGTTAACCTGAGCATCTAAAATTCAATTGGCATTGTGGTACTAGCATAAGAATATTTTTGATTTACATCTTGTGTTGGTGATTAAGTGCTCTAGTTTCTCTGAATTGGTTAAACATCTTGTGAATTGATCTATAGTTGAAGCTTGCACTTGTATCTTTAAGCACCCATCTTGTCTTAAGATTGTTATCTAATCAATGTTTAGTACTTTGGCTACAAGATAATTCACATTAAGTGCTTAAATAGCATAAACAATCTTAATTCAAGAAGTCTTCACTCATCATCATTGCATAAGCATTCTAGGATCTAGCTTGCATTAAAATATTTACCTCCTAGCATAAGCTAGGTTGATAGAAATCTAGGGCAACCCTTCTCACCTAGCTAAAGGGGCTTGGCAACTCTTTGGTGGTTAACATAGTGACCTTGCAGTCGTTAGAGCCACAGTGTCTCCAGCACCGGAGGCATCAGGTGATAGGAGCACAACAGAAGGTATAGTTAATCAGGGCCTAGCTTGCTTTCTGTTGGCTTCATTCCCAAAACCTACCTTGGAGCCCAGCTTCAAAATGGTTAAAGGAAGGTTACACTTAGATTAGGCATATAACTAAAAATAACCAAGATCACTGCATCACACATAGATCCTAGGACTCGCACATCATATAGGTTAGTCAATCATTTAAGCAGCGAGTGTCCATCCAGTGACTTGGCAATAATTTGTATAAAGCAAGAATTGTGACTCCATAAGGCATTGGTCTCATATTTAAAATTTGATTTAATCATAAATCTTGCTAAATTTAACAGAGTAGCTAGGCCACTCATCTGTGTCTCCCAAACAAGTTGGTTCCCAACTTGTTTCCTTCACCTCATTCCATAGGGACTACCCCCCATGGCCTGTTGTTGGGAGACAGCTAGAACGGAGTGGACGGGAATCAGAGTGACAGCCCCCCCCTGAGCGGTTGTCGCGGTGCCTGTACAATCATGGGCGACAACAAGACTTATCTCTTGAAGAGAAGATTTTAAAGGCAATAGCTCTCTTGGTTGCCTTAATTACCATGATTGCTTGTTAAAGAGTGCAACTAGGGACTAATTCCTCTTCCTAAAAGTCTATTATGAATAAAATATATATATATATATATAATTATAAATAATAACAATCATAAATAATGAATAATTAACTAATATTAGTGTTGAAGAGTCATGTCTCCAAGGACATGACCATTGATGAATGGGTGCCTACCTAAGTATATAATTGAAACCCTCAGTTTTAATTAAATACCTCATCTCTTTTTGTATGTATAATCGATGTTCTATCTACAGTCACTGCCAATGATAATAAGACATTGAAGTAATCGTTGCAAGTAAAGAACATACTATAAAAAATTAACATGGTATTAAAGCTTTGGTGGAGAAAGGCCTCAACGGAGTGTTAAAATTTTGGGGTTGTTATAATCTTTACGTACAACATATTTAATTTTTACTCCTACCTAAAGAATGCAAAGAATTCCATAAATTATGGTGGGTAGTTAATTATTGGTAAATATGTCTAATTACTGAAATATAAAGAATGCAAGGAATTCCATAAATTATGGTGGGCAGTAATTCCTAGTAATTATGCCTAATTACCAAAATATAAAGACTGCAAAGAATTCCATAAACTATGGTAGGCAATAATTCCTAGTAAATATGTCTAATTACCGAAATATAAAGAATGCAAAGAATTCCATAAATTATGGTGGGCAGTGACTACTGGTAAATATGTCAAATTACCAAAATATGAAGTATATATCTGCTAATAGTAATTCTTGTTTGAACACTCCTGAAGACTATATTTGTCTATATGGAATAAGGCATAATTGAAAGTCTATGATTTGAGCATATGTCTTTTGAAGTTATTTTGCTCAAATAAGATTGGTTAAGACCCTCTTTCATAAACCTTAAGTGGTATTAGCAATAAAGAAGTGACAATATTAAAGAGTTTTCAACTTGACATATTACTTGGTTCCTAGCTTGATAAAGGTTTCCATGCATAACATACTATAATGTGAGAACTAAGTTTAAAGATCGATGACTTCTCAAATCATTGGAATGAGAGTTATGCATCATCACTACAATCTTGTTTGAAGTATTCTTAGATAATCTCTTATCATCATAAGAGAAGCTCTGTCATAAGTCTGAAGACTTGCATCATAATATTTTGATATACCAAAGGTTTGTGTCAAATACTTGAAAAATGAAAATACATTAGAGGATTGTGTCAATGATCTACAAATTGTATGCAGTTATAAAGAAATCCTTTAAGAACCCTTCAAGGACAATTGTTGATGTGTAGCATATTAACCATCATGGTATATGGTATGGGCAACTTGTGTGAGTGTAAAGAGAAATGATTGTGTAACTGGTGTTGTTATCTGAACCTCTGTATGACTGGATTGTCTAATACAGAAAAGAACAACGTGAATGCTGCAAGGACCGAGGATGGTTGGATTACTACAGTATGCAGAATTTTTATACCTCCATATACTAAAAACGTATAGTCATTAATGTGCTCAGAAGTTACAATATGGCTTGGATAGTTGACTGGATCACTATGTTACCATTAGTTGATGAACTGAGATAGTGTATACAATATGATCCTGCATTGACTGGAATAGCAAGTACACAAGAGAGATGAACTGGTTCAAATTTTCATTGAGAAGGATGTATTTGAAGTCTCCCTGATTGATGAAGAGGCTTCAAAGGGAAGATAAGATCCTTGCATGAATTGCTAATGTTTATAATGAAGAAGCACATACTGTGAAGCTACCTTCGAGACTCAAAGAAGATGAGTGGGACATGTTGACCACACTTTGTCAACAGTCCAAGGAAGAAAAATGCAAAGACATGAAGAAATTTTTTCAAAGTTCAAAGTCATAAGCCAGCACATTTGTATAATTGTAAACCCAATTTCTGCAAGTTGTATTGTAAATGATGCTAGTATGACCATTTAATTATGTAACGACACCTAGGTAAGCCTCTGATTTTGGCAAAGGATTTCATCCTAGGAAGTTTTTTAACCTCACCAAATTATGTGTGTTTCTAAACATGGATAATCGGCAGAGTTTTTCTTCCAGCTTAAACCCCAAAGCTAGGGTGGAATTCATTAACAAAGTCTTAGGTGAGTCCTATTGTTATATTGAGTCTTTGTAAAAGTATGTTTGGGAATAATTTAAGCACATTTGATTAAATTATTTTATTACAAACACACTTGGTCTATAATATATCATATTGTGTCACAGAATTGGGTGAATTATTGAGGGTACGAGTCTAAATGTGTTTTCCCCTTTCAAGGGTTGATATTGTAATAATTTGATGTAAAAAATATTTTGGTGCATGTAGACACCATGGCTAAAGGAAAAATTATTAATCCCCTCTAGTGTCGATTAATTAAATTTTCTGACTAAATTAAATAAAAATCTCAAGTCGTCCATGGGGTCTTCGATAGATGGTGATCGAGTGCATTGTTAAGGTACTCCTTGATGTGAAGTCACTGGTTCAATTCTCTGCCCTGATCAGGGTGATATATTGGACATGATGAATATGTAGTCCTGCCAAGCTTACAAAAAAAAAAAAAAATCCTAAACCAAAAAATTAATTAGTTTTTAGTCAAAATATAATTATAGAGAAATTAATTTATCTCCAAGTGGAAAATAATAAAAAATTTGTGGGTCAAAAGAAAGTCAATTTTAGGAGGTCCCCCACCAAGGGAAAAATAAATATTTTAAGAAAATTTGAGCCCTTGGACCTTCGTGGTTTAGTCAAAGTCAATTTTTTTGAGAAAATTAATCTAAAATATTAATTTTTGGATTAATTAAAAATGGGTTTTAAGAAAAAATCGAATTTTTCCTCAAAATTAAAAATTCGACAGTGGATATTAAAATATGATCAAATTATTTTCAACGATCGAGATTATTTTAACAAGGCTCAAGTCAACTAGCCATTATTTTCCACTTGGAGAGGTTTCTCTACATAAAGAAGCCATTTTGCTTCTATTTTCTATCTTCGGATGATGTAATTCTTGAACGCTGGTATTGAGTTGTTGCTCTGCTGGGAACATTTTGTATCATAATAGAAAGACTTTGGGGTTCAATTCATGGTGTTTTTCTTCCATTGATCTATGGTATGTGTTAGCTATGTGTGATCCTATACTGTGTTGAATATTGCTAAATAATTGTTATTTCATTTGTCAGTGATAAGAACATTCTATTGGTACGTGCTATCTTAGGTGATCTGATTCACTGTACGACCTAACAATTTTTTTGAGAATATTATAGAGATTTACAGGTACGGTAGCCCTTCGGCTCCAAGTTCACATACTGTGAATAGGATTTGACTATGTTTGGGCTCTAAGATTTCATTGTGGTATTTAATTTTGCAAGAGGGTTTGGCCAATATCTATTTTTCGAAATGAATTCATCCATTGTTATTCATTCAAAAATATTTTTCCAAAATTAATATTTTGTAGATATTGTACAATTGTAAATAATTTGTAAATTATACTTGTCTAACTCTAGTATTTTAATTATTTCTAAATTTTGTATAATATTTGGGGTTTGGTATTTTTTGTGATTTTTGTATATATTGGGGTTTTGGTATAGTTTGTTTTCATTTTGTGTAGGAAAATTCTCAATCCATTGAAGGAGATCGAAATTTTACGGAGGAAACTAGCCCTAGGGCTAGGGTTTTCAAGGGTTTTCTCCTCCAAGGAAAGACGTCTAACCTTTTAGACAAGTTCTTCACCAAGAGAGGAGCTTAATGAAGCCCTAGAGATCTTGATCTAGCCTCCTAATGCCCTAGAGCCTCAATGCATAGCCAAAGAAGAGGGCCGCAGGCCCTACAAGGTAATATTTTGGGATTTCAAGTTCATTTTTTGTGTTTTCTAACCTACCTTTAGTGATTGCAGGGGTTTCATAAATTGCATTTTTTCATGAGTAATTGTCTTGATCTTGATAACATTTTGGTACCTTCTATCTTTTTCCGTTTGATGCATTTTCTTCTTCTAGTAAAGATTGTCACTTCTACATTGATTTAAGTACTTCGTTATATCATTGCAGTTTATCTCTAAGTGCTTCAAATATCTAACAATCTTACTAGGGGTTATCTCTTATCTTGCATTCACATTTTTGGATTAGAATTGCATTTAACCAACTTACCTCCAAGCGTAAGCTTGGTCAATAGAGAGATAGGCCCACCTTTCTCATTTTGCTTGAGAAGCCTAGCACCTCTTTAGTGGTTAACACGGTGACCTTGCAGTCGTCAGAACCACAATCTCTGCAGCGCCGGAGGCATCGGGTGGTTAAAACCTAAGGGGAGATATCGTTAATCAAGCCTTAGCTTGCTACCCCTTCGCTTCTCTCTCACAACCTACTCTAGAGACTAGCTTCAAAACAGTTAAGGGGAAGGATACACTTAGATAGGGATATAACCTAAAATTAACCAAGTTTATACATCTCACCTAGATTGTAGCATTTGCACCTCATTTAGGATAGTGAAGCATCCTTTAAGCAACAACTATTCATCCAGCAACTTGGTAAAAATCTATCTTAAGCAAGTAATTGACTCCATTTAAAGCACTGGTCTTCCACATAATCTAATCAAATCATTTAACTTGCTAATTCAACAAAGTTGTTAGGCCATTCGATTGTGTCTCCTAGACTTGTTGGTTGCCAACAAGTCTCCTATATTCGCATTTCATAGGGACTACCACCCTAGTTTGTTGTAGGGAGACAGCTAAAACGAAGAGGGAAGGGATCAGAGTGACAACCCCCATCCTGAGCGTTGTGGCATCTTGCCTGTATAGTTTGGGCGACAACAGGACTCATGGTTACAAATTTAGGAATGTCTTATCTCATCAGTATCAAAGGGAGTTGTTTGTTGAACCCTCCCGGTAATTATAGCAAAGAACTTCCCTATGGAAGTGAACTTTCAAAAGCATGGCATGCTGGTTGGTAATTCTTTAGGTTGATGGATGCCATGATGAGCAAGTTGCCAGGTGGATCCTTTGTATTACAACATGCAACTTAGACCAAAGAGAGTCTGGTCATATGAAAGAAAATTGTGCAGAACAGGCACTAGGGCACCTTCATGAATTAGACAAGCTTAGGCTTGTGGTCTCCCTGAGTGAGAGGGAGTAAGGTTAGTTAAATATTTTCTTTAACATGATTTTGATTTGGTATCTTGGATGTACAGGAAACAAAGGATTGCTAAAATCACTACTACTAGAATGGCTAGCTGTAAGACAATGTATTTTGAAGAAGCTCTTTAGTGAGTTGTGTGCCATCATACATCTATATGATGTTGGGAGGAGCACTGAGGCTCCCATGGACGAATGGTCAGGTTGTTGATATCCTCACAAAGCCTTAGGGAAGGCAAAGTTCTTAGCCTTCAGAGAGCAACATTCCCTATATGGAGGGATCTTGATTGAGTTGAACATTGAGCTTTGGGAGCTCCTGGGGGCCTGGGGTACTTCTTGGAGCTATATGAGCACAAGGTGAGTGGTTCACCTTCCCCTGTGGAGTACATACCCCAGCATGTGAACACAGGGTGAGTGGTTCACCTTCCCCTGTGGAGTACATACCCCAGTATGTGAACATAGGGTGAGTGGTTCACCTTCCCCTATGGAGTACACTATATGAGAACAGGGTGAGTGGTTCACCCTCCCCTATGGATACCCCAACATGCATTCTACCAATGCAGTTTGGGACTCTTGGGAAGTACCTCTCATCTGGCCAATGAGTTGGGAGCATAGTTTTAAAACTCCGACTCGAATTCCAAACCAACCGAGGGTCGACTCTGACTCCGACTAGGCCTAGTTGATTTCAATGACTCTGTCTTTGTAAAAAATACATTAAATATTTTTTTATGAAAAAACATAATTTTAAATATTTTCATTCATGTTTCCAAACTCAAAGCATTAAAATATAGAGAAAAGACAACATATGATCAAAGTATGCTCATGAATATATCTATTATATCAAAATGGCACCCAATGCACTATCCAATACATCTAATATATAGAGATCAAAACAAAAACACATAACCAAATTGGCTCTAAATGGCCTCTACAACAAAACATCACCAATCACTACTGCTAGAGAAGAAATGTGAGGGGGTTGGGTAACTTTTATAGGCTTAGGAGAGGGTAGATGCATTGAGAAAAACCCTAAACCAAAAAGAAATTGCCTTTCAAGTTCGTCTTTCTCGCCCTTTTCCACCGCAGACTAGCTTGGCCTGGTTATGATGGGCTCAGTCGAGCCGGTCGGTCCATTACTGAACCGGCCAAGTCGGTGTCCAGCTTGACCGGTTCGGTAACAAACCGGCCTTTGAACCGATTTTTCTACAGAGCCGACACGAGCAAGGTCTTGGCTCGATCAACCAAGCCGAGTCCGATTCAGACCGACCTAGTTTTAAATCATTGGTTAGGAGAACAAGGTGATTGGCTCACCTTCCCCTGTGGATACCCCAGCATACATCCTACCCTTGTAGTCTGGGACTCTTGGGAAGCACCTCTTATCTAGCCAATGAGTTGGGAAAAGTGGTTAAGGTTAATTAGTACTAGTGACAGAAGCGTTAGGTACTATTGTATTCCCTATGACTAGGATGCATGATGTTCAACAGCTTGATCACTAAGGATCAAGCCTAGTAGGGATTCTATCCCTGGACATGAGGACTTGCCTCTGTCATTTTGGTGAGGATGTTAGGGTCTTATGACCCACCCTCTTTCAATCCTTTCTTAGTGAACTATGATATCAAAATCTTCAGCGGAGACGAGACAAGTTGCAGAGATAGCAAATGATGGACACGATAGCATAACAGTGGATGAATGTTGATAGGTCAAATTCCTCCCTAGTTGAGAGAGAGTGTTAAAAGAGTGCAACTGGGGACTAATTGCCTTTCCTAAAAGCTTGTTATGAATAAAATATTTATAAAAATACTAAATAACTTTAAATAATTATAATCATAAATAATGAATAATTAACTAATAATTAGTGTTGAAGAGTCATGTCTCCAAGGACATGAATATTCCTAAACGGGAACCTACCTTAGGAACCCTCAGTTGTAATCAAATACCTCATATCTTCTTGTACATATTGTTGATGTTCTATCTACAATTATTGTCAATGATAATAAGACATTGAAGTAATTGTTGCATGTTAAAATTTGGGTACCAGAGGACAAGTGGTTCCCTAAGGCTTTGATCTTTGGCCTAGGGAAAAGTGTCCAAATTTATTTTTTTACTTTTCTCCTAAAGTGACTTTATAAGTGGTAAAATCAATTTAATTTAAAAGTGACTTTACAAGTGGTAAAGTTACATTCTAATTTAAAGGTGACTTTATTAAAGTCAATGAAGAATTAGAAAGTGAAAAAGTGACTATGGAAATAAAAGGCTCAGTGGATCTTTATTTAAGTGGGTGAGTTAAAAAATAGAAATTGAGAATTAAATGCACATTTATTCTCATCCCTAGATCTAAATGAATCTCAGCCATTAGATCTTAGGGTAACCCAAAAGGTCATTTAGAGAATAAAAGGAGAAGACAAGAGGAAAAGATCAATTCATTTTTTCATGAGCATTTGAGAGAAAGAGAAAAGAGAGCAAGGAGAAAATTTCTAAGCAGTGAGGAAGTGAAGGAGAGCAGCAAGAAGACATTTCAGCAAATCTGGGCAGCAGCGTTTATTGGCACGCATCCCAAGGAAAAACTGTATAGCAGGAGAAAGGCACAAAAATCGAGGAAGAGGGACAATAAGTTCTGGGCACATTTTTCGAGGTTGGCCGTACAACTTTTATTGTTGTTTTATTGCTGTAAAAATTTATGTTTTGGCTGTTTGCTGATTGGCACGATTTTCAAGGTGGCGTTCAATCATGGAAATCGAGATAAGTTGTAATTTGTGGTTGCTGGAATTTTTACTATGTATTTCAGTTTCTCTATAAAAGCATTTTCATAAATAAAGAAGAGCTCTCAAACTGGGTTTCCCCAAGAATTGTAGGGGGTTTTTTCAAGGTCACATTAACCAAAAATCATTGTTATTTTCTGTGTGTGATTGTCATAATTTTGTTGTGATTTATTTCTGCAATTTCAGCAGTTGTGAAATCTCTAAATTTGTGTTTTCAGAAAATTTTGTCATTTCCAGATTTTAGAATTTTTATCATGTTTGGATTTAAAACTAAATGCATTGAGTGATAAGGAAAACTGATAACCAGAGTGGGGGTTGAAAATTCTTCATTGCAAGCATAGAACATTGCACAAGAATCGAGGAAGAGGGACAATAAGTTCTGGGCACATTTTTCGAGGTTGGCTGTACAGCTTTTATTGTTGTTTTATTGCTGTAAAAATTTATGTTTTGGCTGTTTGCTGATTGGCACGATTTTCGAGGTGGAATTCAAGCACGGAAATCGAGATAAGTTGTAATTTGTGGTTGCTAGAATTTTTACTATGTATTTCAGTTTCTCTATAAAAGCATTTTCAAAAATAAAGAAGAGCTCTCAAACTGGTTTTCCCCAAGAGTTGTAGGGGGTTTTTCCAAGGTCACATTAACCAAAAATCATTGTTATTTTCTGTGTGTGATTGTCATAATTTTGTTGTGATTTATTTCTGCAATTTCAGGAGTTGTGAAATCTCTAAATTTGTGTTTTCAGAAAATTTTGTCATTTCCAGATTTTATAATTTTTATCATGTTTGGATTTAAAACTAAATGCATTGAGTGATAAGGAAAACTGATAACCAGAGTGGGGGTTGAAAATTCTTCATTGCAAGCATAGAACATTCCATAAAAAATTGACACCACCTCCTATCCTATTAAAGTTCCCCACAAAACGGTTTTGCTCATGATCATGACACTTAGCCTCTCTTTCCAATCTCTTGATCTTCACTGTCTTCACTATAACACCTATCTCCCATCCCCTTCTATCAATCGCCACAATCAATGTATGTGGACCGTGATTCATTTGTCCCATAGTGTCTCTTATCCCATCCATGGAATGCCACTTACATCAATAATGCAATTTCTGGTTTGCATTATCTTCTGCAGGAGTAGCTGAGAATAAAGCCATTGTTGGTGTCTGCTCACAAGGCCAAGACTGTAGCTTTGATACCACTATTATGAACCTTGATTGAAAATCTGATTTATAAAACTAAATGAAACTGTTGAAAATCAGAGACTAGTATGAAATCTGAAACTAACAGGGCAATGACAGTAGTAAACAGCAAGGAAATTTTGATTGTAAAAGCAGTAATATCAACACTAACAGCAGTAAGTTTTGAAAAAAAAAAAAGCAATAATCTGGTAATAATCAGCAGTAAATCTGATACCAGATTCTAGATGATTAACAATAGGAAAAACGTCCAACTGCAGTAACAAAACTTGAACATCTAAAAACTATAGCACAGAAGACTGAAAACTTACTTGAAAAGGTATGTACTATGGACACCAACTCAAGCCCAAATTCAAGGGCAATATGGATGTTGCACCTGGCCAGGACCAATCTCTTCCAAACTCCCTGAATGATGCATTCCCCTAAAGACCCCCACTTTAACACATAAAGCCCTTTTATAGCTAATGTTCCCACATTAGCTTCTTTGTCTTTGGTATGTGTGATAGCTAGACTTTACATAAAGCACCATTAGCTAACAGAAATGGGTAACTGACCGGCTTGTTGCTAAACCAGGATAAGGTTGGCCAGGGCTCTGTGCATGAACTCTTTTGTGTCGGCTCTAGCTAACTAGCTAGATAAACCACTTACTTTTCCACCTTTGAGTGGGCACAGTTACTTAGTATTCATTCAAAAATGCAACTCTGTGACTAGTAAGATCAGATAAATTAAATAAACCAATTCAATAAGCAAATTGTTTTCTTTGCCGCTTATGCTGGCTTTGATACTGATGAGTTATGAAACTGTTTTCCAATGGGCACAACCCCTGCTCCCCTGCCTTTACCTCTACCTCTGTTTATCTCACCCATAAACCTCGCAGGCCTATACCATTGGATTTGCTACTCATTTGTTACTAGGAATTGGCTGGGTATGTTGTGGATAGGATATATAGCATAAAGAAGGGGAGGCATTATTATATCAAAAGAGGCGATATATGGGTCTAGGACTCCAGCTGTCAAACTTTATCTTAACATAAAATCCATTAACTAAAGAGTTAATAAATGACTCAAAAATCCTTACTACCCATGCAAAGTATCAATGACTAGCATTGAAGCATGCTACCCTTAGACATCATAACAAAGCCAAATAAACACAAAACAATTATAGCCTTGATGCAATAATGCCCAGTGTGTAACTGAGACCATAAACCATACTTTGCCACAAATACAAATTGTATCAATGAAAATCTACTTCATTGATTAAATGTCCATAAATAACTTGAAATGCTCAAATGAAATAATGCTAACCTACGTGAAGGTCTTGAAATTTTGCTACAGGGTCATAAATATAGCTTCTATTCTATGAAAGCAAAATTTATTGGTTAGATGTCCATAAGTGTAGAATTCTTAAACCATTAAAGCAAATATAATGATGAAACATGCAATTGTGTTGACAATTTGCTAAGAAGTCACTTAACAACCTGAGGTGGAAAAAAAGTTGGCTCGAAATAGCAATGGCGTCAGTAGTTGACCATGAAAGAAGCATGGCGATATCTGTGATCTGCAATTCAAAATTACTCCAAAAATGATGTATATAAAAGAATGGAAATGCTAGTATAATTCACTATAATCATCTATAACACAGGAACATGAGAGTACTCTAATTAATAATCAACAGCGAAAAACAAATAAGTTATGCCATTACATTCACACACACACACACACCATACATTACAGCTGACCAGAAACACTGGAGCAAAGCCACTTTTTCCAGAAAACCTCAAGCTTAAATATATGCTTGAAAGTTCTACTGTAATTTGCGTATCACATTTCCTTTTCATCCACTTGTACAAGTGTAGTTTGCAAGGAGTTTCAAGGCAACTATCAAAGAGCCAAAGCCCATTTTCTCGCTAAAAGTGGTTTATAGTCAAAGCTTGTCCGAAAATTCCCAAGGACAAGTTCTAGGAAATATTGAGGATATGTCATGAAAGCTTTCCTTTTGCACTATGAGAAAAAGATGAAGAAGAAGATCATTAAGACCGAGGATGATGAAATAACCTAGAAGAAAGCCAAGTTGTAACAACTACATCAACAAGCACTTGTAATAAAATTCAAAAAAAAAACTTTTAAAAGTCCCCATTCTATATTGGATATGTATAGCATTTCGAAGTGTGAACAAATTCTGTTCTTTTTCAAAAAATGTAGCTTATACTACTTCAAAATTCAAATATGCTCTAGAGTTGCAATAGATAGATGTAAGAGTTAGACTCAAGGGTTGGCTCAATTGTTCTTTATGCCAGACATGCATATTTTGAGATTCTCCCCCAAAGTTGGAGAGGTCTGCTCACCCCATTGTCTAGCATTTATACTCACCTCAACAGATCTTCACTTTCCACCACCACCTCCACCACAAAGCCACCATCACAGCCACCATTCATCAATCTTTCAACCACTAGTGTTCTTCTACATTGGGATTTATGCCCTCACTTAGCTCCTTATGCAAGCACTCTTACTACCTAAAGATTTGTGCCCTTCTCTAAGAATAGATCACGCATTTGTCTTAAATTGAACTGTAGCTAGAACTTTAACTGAGTTTAACTGAAAATGGCAAGACTGGAAATAAACTATGATTGGCAAATGCATGCTCCCCCTATTTCCCTACATAATTGTGCCTCCCTCACACTGTTATGCATAATAACTTAGGAAAAACTACTACCAAAGTTGTTGTTATGCATACTAATTGTGTCCACCCTGGTGCAATGGAGAAGATTATCTGAGATGAACAAGGTCAAATCTAACACTCCATCCTAGCAGGAAAAGTGTTCACCTGTAGACTTCTCCCTTGCCAGGGACTTACTCAAGTTATCAACAACCCATTGATCTGTTTAAACATACTCTAGAACTACTGTCCGTTTCCGAACACTATTCCAGAGAATGTGGTACATGAAGTCAATTGGCTTGGAGCAATTATGGTATACGAGATTCTTGAAGAGACTAATACAACTTCTATTGTCATAGCAGACCATAGCAAGCTCCAACATTTCAACTATCAGCTCTGTTATCTGCTGCCCCCTCATATGGTATGAGATGACTATGATCACATATTTGGGCAACAAGTACCAGCACCACTCTTCCAGTGGCACACTGTTGTAGTACATACTGATGTGAGCTCTTCAGCTTGGTCATTCAACGCAAGATTGATGATATCCTTCACAAACTTCTGCAACATGACAGTCTTATCTCACATAATGGACTTTCCCAGTTAACTCCATAATGATATATCACTGTATCAGCTTGTCAATGTATACCTTATAAACAGTTCAATTGATACTTGCACATGTAGAAGGTACACTGTGACTTCGTACACATGATTATGACAACTCGTGTCATTGTTTCAGTGGCTTTACTGTGGTTTTATGTAAGTGTTTCTTGATTAGATGTGGTGACATTGTTTCTTATAGGGGCCATGACAGTGATAAATGTTAGGCGTAATCTAATAACATATCATAACACTCCAAATTCTTGTTTTTTTCTGTCATTCCATCGCAGGTCATTATTTTTTAAGTTAAGTTGTACTACTAGCAACCTAGGTAGGCGTAGCATATTCATATCCCTGAACCATCTTTACACATTTTCATGTTCCCATTCACTTCCATAAACGTTCATCCTATTTCCTACTCATGGTTAACTTATCATGTCATAAAATAAGGTCCAAATAAGATGATCCCATGTATGACAAGCCTATGCCCTAAAGTCAAAAGAGATTAAAAATGCTCAAAGTTGATGTGGCCAAGAAAAAAGTCAAAAATATAAAGCTTGAGTTGTGTCACCTTTCATAAAAGACCATCTCCCCTTAGTCCCATGCTTAAAAATACATATCTAAGAAAACAAATGAAGCAAATAAAGAAAAACACGAAGAAAAAAAGGGTTGGAAACAAAAGAGATGCAAGGAATGGTAACTCAAACCTAAGGGCTCCCTCCATAAAGGAACTCATGTGGAATGAAGACTACTAACTCTTAAACGTTAGTTGGAGAAGACCTATACATCATCTCATATGGCTACGAGGGTCAATTCATGAAGTTCCCCTTCCCCTAAACATCACATTTCATCACATCCCATACTCCTGACTTAGTGTCCTAGGAAATCCCTCTTGGTCTTAGGAGTTGTCACATGTAATAGAGGTTAATGTTCTCCCCGCCAAGGTTAAACTTAGCAAAATGAATTCAACCACATAATCAAGGATGGTTTTTAGACGAAGAGAAACGTGAACTGCGCTAAAGCTTTTCCAATTCCTGCAAATAAACCCTAGCCGCATCGCTTCATGACCAACCTCGGGGGGGGATCGACCCCCCCAGCCTTCGGCCCCTTCGTATTCAGCAGCTTCCCTTCTGAGCCCGCTGTCACCCCAGCAGGCTCCCGATCCAGGGACAAAGGCAAAGCTCCGGCGGCAAACCACTCTCCAAAAGCCAATGGATCTTCGGCCGCAGGGAGCGCTCCCAGCCAGAACTGGACAACAGGCCCATCCCCTTGCAAACCGCTATCGAAGGAAACACCATCATTAATCATCGAAGACCCCTGGATCGAAGAATACAGAGATCACATGGGTAAACATGCCCTAATCTGTCGTTTCATGGGAGTGCGACTTAATGAAAAAGCTCTCTGCTGGTGGATAAACCAGAAATGGAAGCCCAAAGGGAACTATGAACTTCAGTTGGGGGCAAGAAGTTTTTTCACGGTCATCTTCACTCACAGGGAGGACAGAGATCGCACTTTTGAAGGAGGCCCATACTTCTACAACTCGGCAGGACTCTACATGACGTACTGGAGGCCCAACTTTGCTCCAGAACAGGAAGACTTCAAAAAAGTTCCAGTTTGGCTCAGACTCTAGGAATAAGCGTATCTTAGAAGCCATCGAGAATCAGCTGGGCGTCTTCGTCAAAACTTCAGATCTCACATCTCAAGGTAAATACATTGCCTATGCTAGAATCTGCGTTTACATGGATGTCTCAGGACCTCTCCCAGGTCATATCGATCTGATCTACAAAGGAATTCATTCGAAGCAGTCCATCGACTATGAAACATCCCTTTTAGATGCCGAAAATGCCGACAGCATGGACATCTTAGTCATGGGTGCCCCCTGAATCAACCCCCACTTCAACCCCAAGCGGACAAGGTGGATAACCCGCCCCAGATTTCATCCCTGTTTCCAGGAAAAACAAAAGACAGAAAGGCAAAAATCCTCTGAAACACTCCTCCAACCCGACCCCCACCCAGCCGAATAGCTTTGAAGTACCAGGCAACCTTGATCCAAACGAGAACCCTCTGGAATCCCCTGCCCCCACGGCTCAAGATCCACCCAGGCAGTTTCAATCATCAAGCCCTTCAATCATCTCCATCCCAAACCTTGATTCACCCCAAGCCGAGACTCTGCATCAAAACCCACAGCCCAACCCCAGTCAGATCGAGACAAGCCAGGTCCCATTGCATGCCCCTCCCTGCATAGAAACTCAGCCAGACCGGCCACCCTCAACTACTTCTACCAATCCCCTGGAAGAGATCCTAGGTGACCTAGATCTCCATGAGGTCAATGAGCAATGGTCCAAACAGGGAGTGAATGCCATTCCCCAGGAACACCTGGATAAAATCGAAATGGCATACCTGCAGTTAGAATATCTCAACCAGAATGCAGCCAAAAAGCAATGGGGAAACAGTAGCCAAACAGGCATCCAAGCCAACCTGGACCTGGACCAATACAAGCCGAAAGGTCCAGGAAGAAAAAGGGGAAGAAAATCGACAAAACAACAAATACAAGAACTCGGAAGGCGCCTAATCAATGAAGGAAAAATTAGGGCTCTGGTCCTATCCACACCGAAAGTTACTCAATGAAGATTACAACCTGGAATATCAGAGGGCTAAATGGCACCTCCAAAAGACGAATCCTAAAAAACCGTCTTTTCACGCAATCTCCAGACCTTGTCCTACTACAAGAATCCAAATGCTCCTCCAACGGCATAGAGACGCTTAAGAAACTCTTTGCAAAAGGCTATCATTGCATAAGCACAGACACCATTGGGCAAGCAGGAGGGCTTCTAATGTTTTGGAACAAAAACAAGTTTTTCATGCAGAATGCTCTGTCCACTAAGCATTCGCTATCAGTCATCTTCAACATGCCAGACTCAAAGCACACGATATGCATTACCAATGTGTATGGACCTCAGCGAATCCAGGAGAAGTTCAAGATGCTGGAAGACTTGGACGAGATCCGACAACACCATGGAGCCAACCACTGGATCCTAGGTGGTGATTTCAACATGATCACCACCCTAGCGGAGAAGAAAGGAGGCTTAAGAAGACTGGATAAAGATGCGGAAGCTTTCAATACCTTCATAGCTGCATCTAAACTCATTGATGTTCCCACAGTCAATGGTCTATACACTTGGAACAATAAGAAAGGGGGAGATAGGCAAGTTGCATCGAGGCTTGATAGGTTCCTCATCTCGGAATCCATCATGCTCCAGAATCTAGACATGGAAGCCAACATTTTGCCTATTAGGGGATCAGATCACTGGCCAGTGCAGATGCACTTCACCAACATGGAAAAGCCTCAAAACAGGCCTTTCAGATTCGAAGGCTTCTGGATAGATCATCCAACCTTCATGCAAAATATACAGAGCTGGTGGACTCAAACCACTGTAGAGAGCGATAACATCATGTACATCTTCTAGCAAAAGCTCAAGATCATCAAGGCCAATCTCAAACGCTGGAACAAGAACACTTTTGGTAACATTTTTCAAGCCAAAAAAGAGCTCGAGGAAAAAATGGCGGGCCTCCAACAAACAATGATCAAGGACGGGCCTAATGAGGAACGCTTAGCTCAGGAATCAAACCTTCAAAAGCAATGGGAAGAAAGGCTAAGACAAGAAGAGCTGCTCTGGAAACAAAAATCAAGGGTGCAGTGGTTAAAACCTGGAGAACGCAACACGAGCTTCTTCCATAAATCAACCATTCAACATAGAGCCAACAACCGTATTCTATCCCTTACAAAAGTTGATGATGCTAAGGTCTTTACCAGAGAGCAAATAGGATCTGAACTAAACTCATACTTCAGGTCACTTCTCACTGAGCCCAATCATGATAGAACCCAAGCTATCAACAAAGTCATTGGTGCTATTCCCCCCTTAGTTACGGAGGAGCAAAACTCCCTTCTCTTAAAAGAGTTCACTGAGCAGGAGATTGAAGAAGTCGCCTTCACCATGGCTACTGACAAAGCCCCGGGACCAAACGGCTTTACAATTGAATTCTTCAAAGCTTGCTAGCACATTATCAAAGCCAACCTCTTCAATCTGATTAAGAACTTTCACAGAACCAAGCGAGTGTTGCCAGCGATCAATGCCACCTTCCTCACCCTAATTCCAAAATCTGATCATGCTGACTCTCCCGACAAGTTCAGACCCATAGCCCTCTAAAATCCTCTCAAAATTGATGGCCAACAGACTCAAACCTATCCTTCCCTCAATCATATCTCAAGAACAATCAGGATATGTTGAAGGTAGACAGATTACCAACAGCATCATTCTCAACTAGGAAATGTTGCATTCTATCAAAACACAAAGGATTCCTGGCATGCTCATTCAGCTTGACCTCTCCAAGGCCTTTGACAAAATTAGCTGGACATACATCAGAGCAATCCTCCAGGCTTTCGGCTTCAGTCAGATTTGGATAAACTGGATAATGGAAATGGTCTCAGGAGCATTCTTTTCAATCATGCTGAACGGAGGCCCCCTACAACCATTCCTCCCATCCAGAGGTATAAGGCAAGGAGATCCCTTGTCGCCTTTTCTCTTTGTCATCATGGTCGAGGGTCTCGGAAGATCTCTACCCCAAGCACTCCAAACGAATCAGCTCAAACGCATCAAAATTGTGCATCAAGGCCCCACAGTAACGCATCAGCAATTTGAAGATGATACAATGCTCATGGGAACCCCCACGGTAAAGGAAGCTCGAACCTTCAGCAAGGTGCTAAGAACATTCACGGAGGCCTCAGGTATGGAGATCAATCTAACAAAATCCAAATTGTTTTTCTTCAACACTTCTATTCCTGTGCAGAGAAATCTCAGGAAAATTCTCAAAATTTAGAGGAACCCCCTTCCAACCAAATACCTTGGCATCCCACTTTCCGAATTTGCCCCCAAAGCTGCAAATTGGGAAGATCTCCTCAACAAAATGAAGGCCAGATTAAGTAATTGGACTCACAGAGCCCTAAACATGGCCAGCAGACTGGTGCTGTTCAAATCAGTTCTTCAAACAATGCCGGCCTATATGCTCTCGGCCCTAGCGGCACCTAAAACAGTGTATAAATCCATTTGAAACATCCAGTGGTCCTTCCGCTGGAATGGAGATTCTAAGAAGCGCAAATGGGCCCTCCTCAAGTGGACAGACATATGTAAACCAAAACTGGCAGGAGGACTGGGCTTAAGAGATCCTGAAATCCTAAGCAAGGTTGTAGCAGCGAAAATCTGGTGGAGATGGGTGGAAAATCCCAGTTCCCTATGGGGCACCTTATGGAAAGCAAAGTATACAAATCAAGTCCAGGACAAAGACCTCATTAAGCTCACTGGTAACACTCAAGGATCCCCCCTCTGGAATAAAGTATGGGAGAATCGACATATTGTTCAGAAGCACAGCTTTTGGGAAGTGCACCAAGGCAACAACGCCCTCTTTTGGGAGGATGCCTGGCAACAACTCCCCCCCCTGGACCACCCAGATTGGACTACTCTTAAAAATGACATGCAAGAGGCAGGGTTGAGAAAGGTAGCAGACTACTGGTAACCCCGAACATCGGTCACCACATGGCAAAAATGGCTAACCAAAGAGCAATGGCTAACTCAAGACCACATTGGGAATATAGAACCTCTCTTACAACAGCTTGACCAGCGCAGAATCCTTACCTCGACTAGAGAAGACATCCTGCGATGGGGAAATAATCATAAAGGGACTTTCAATCTAAAAGAGGCCTACAAAATCATAGCTGCTTCACCGCACTGGCAACCGGACCCCAAATGGCACGCTCTTTGGAGCAGAGGAACTTGGCCCAAAATAACCCTGTTCTCTTGGTTGGTCCTGCATAACCGAGCGCTTACTTAGGACAATTTACAGAGACGGGGTTTCATCGGCCCCTCCCGATGCGCCCTCTGCGGGAATGATCAGGAAATGCTAAATCACATCCTCAACACCTGCCCCACTTCGTGCTCTCTGTGGGATGATATGGCCTTTGTATTCAGACAATCCGACAGAAACAAAAACTCGATCTGCCTCACACTAAGCAATTGGCGATCCTCCACATCCCCCAATAATCTGGTCAACGGGGCATGGAACCTCATTCCGGGAGCCATTGCATGGATCTTATGGAAAGAGAGAAATGCTCGAATCTTCAAAAACTCGGCTATGACAATGGATAGGCTCATAGGAAAAACGCGACAGTTAAATCACAGAATCGATCCTTGCCATGGACATAATGCCGCAAGAGGGGAACACGTCTCCAAATGACCAAAGGATAGTCCAGATCCTCAGTCTCAAAGCCCGGACCACTCCCACAGGCAAGAACCAGGCCACTGCTGCGATGAAGCAAGATAAATGGGGGACGCCTCCATTTCCATCATTCAAACTGAACTTCGACGGGGCGTCAAAGCAAAACCCGGGAAAAGCTGGGTACGGTGGAGCAATCAGGGATCACACGGGAAAATCCATCTTATCTACCATGGCAATCTGGGCACAAATACCAACAATGCTGCAAAGCTAATCGCTCTCATCAAAGGCATCACCCTAGCTGACCGCTACAAATTTCTACCTCTGGTGGTGGAAGGAGATTCGGAGATTGTCATCAAGATGATGAGAAAACTCCAAAACGGCACTCAAGTGGACAAGCTAACACCCAGTTGGAGGCTCTCGGCAATCTTGAAGGATCTGCAAGGCCATCTCAACAACATTCAAGGTGTCACCTTTCAAGTGGTCCGAAGAACAGCAAATAAGTTGGTCGACGCCATTGCCAACGCCGGCGTTCAATACAATCTTGAAGATTATCACATCCTTTAGCAAGACTTGGAAGAGGGGGAACTCAAAGCGAAATGCAACACCATAAACAATGCAGACCATCAAGCATAACGGATGTCGAGCTCCCTTGATTCTTCTATATATGCATCTATGGATAATTCTACAAGCTATAATCGATTCACTCAAAAAAAAAAAAAAAAAAAGCAGAGACTAGACCAGCTCAGCTGTGCAAAGGCAGACACAGGGAGGTCCCATCAACTCCCACTCTGCATCATGTATTTTACTGTATTCTATTAATATAAAGTCCCACTAAACCTTTACAAAAAAAAAGGTTAAACTTAGCAAATCATAAAAATAAATGAGTGATTGAGAAGTCAAGAGATATCATTTAATGTTTACCACCTAATGACACGTATATCCAACCATGACACATCATTATGTGCAAGCATCCCTACATTGGGATTTTTGTACTTGCATCGAAAGTTGCATCAATACCTCAAAATTTTTGTACCTACCTTCAGATTTAGGTATATGCATTGGGACCTATGACACTATGTTGAGATCCATGACACTACATTGGTATTTGTATATCTGCATTGTTACCTGTGTGCATTAGGATACCAGTACCTACTTTGTGAGTTGTGGCAATGTGCCTAAAACATTGTGACTATATTGGGTATTGTGATATCTGCATTAGGAGATTTTAGAAAGGTTCCACTTCATCCTAAGCCACACATGTGAGCCTCCCACCTTCCTCGTGAGATTGACTTGCCTCTAGATCATGCACGCATCTTCTTGAGTGAAACATGTCACCATTTTACATCATTATTGAGTACATTGCGGCATTTATGGGGGGCGACCTCTCTTCTTAGCACTACCCTGTCACACTTGTGAGTTACTTGAGGTCGTTAGAACTATTTTGGAGCACATTTGGGCACACGTGTGAATTGGTTTAGGGGTCGCCCTACTTCTACGACCCATATTCACAAGTGGATGTTTGTTATTCTTGTTACCCACCACTTGTGAGTGGCACCTATTACCCACCACCTATGGGTAGTGTATATAGGAGAAAAAAAATCTCCTAGATGGTCCTCAGTCGGCAACCAGCAGCCCCTTGTAGCCACTAGATAGCTCGATGTGCCATTTTCTCTGCCACCTGAGCTAGCCATGTGGTCCCTCAACCACTTGTCATTAATGTATGTTTGAAGGTGGGCCTCCCGACCCCAAAGGTATGGCTTTTCATTGGTATAGTTGAGTAATTTTCCTTACTTTCCATGCGCACTTTTGGGCATGGATTGGTGGGGGCATTCAGCAGAAAGAGTGGGTTAGGCTTGTATTCTTGTCTCCATTGTCCGATTTCACAATTACCCTTGTATCCTAGTCCTGTGGAATCTCATTTAATGGGCTTTAGGGTTGGCACTACATCGGCAACCCCTATTTTGCTTGCATGGTCCCACTTCCTAATACCACCCACATTACTCCCCTTCCACTAATTTTAGCCCCATTCATCTCTTTTCCCATTTGGGTCCACATAGGGTTAGCATCCCCCTCCCCTTGTCCACACCTTGGGTCAGGCCTGGAACAATGCCCCGAAGGTTGGTGCAGCTAAAAAGGAAAGAAAAAGCATAATTTGGCCATTCTCAAAAGGAAATGTACCAAAAAATGCAAAATATGGCCACAACATACAAATTTAGCACGTAGGCATAAAGCCAAACATGAGCTCTACCCCTTATCCATGGCCATCACCTTGGTTCCTATGGGCCCTAGATGAGCCCCATCTATCATTAAGGAACCCATGATTGACCCAACCCCTAGTGGGCGATGAACCGCCCCACCTTAAAGGGGTATTCACCGCTACATATTACACATCATGCTCTCATCCCCTAGAGCCCCAAGCAGTTATGAAGAAAAAACAATAAAAGGCAAGAGGCATATGTAGAAGGGTGGAAAAAAAAGGCAGGGGTAACTCATGTACCACGATTTGCTCCCTCCTACACTCATATACCAAGGTGTGGGCTTCCCTTATTTTAGCTGCCCTAGCTCCTTGACAAGTGGTCTGGATGTTTTCCCTATTTCCTACTATGTTCCATCATTATATTATTCGCCACCTACCATTTGAGGGATGTAGCACGGACATGTCACCCCCTCTAAAAGTTGAAACCACCTAATAGCGTCCTTGGCTAACCCCCTTATTGGGCTTGGAGACACTTGTACATACCAAAGCCCACTATGGAAGGGCATGCCACCATGAAGTGCCCCATTGGTTCCATGACTTGTAAGCTTTTTACTTGATTATTCTAATGATTTGTTGTATTGAAGGGCAAGAGAATGCATTGGACCTTATGCAGGATTGCAAGTGGATTCCCATTTGGGGCTTAGTCTCCCTATACAGGGCCCTAGCCCTCCAGAGGGCCACATTGGCACCTGTAGGGTGAGCGTTGAGAGCCATGGGCCTCCAACAAAGCTGAGATTACTTCATGGATCCCCAGCAACGTTTGTTGATTTCTCATATTCCACCTTTGGGATAAAGGTGATGCACCTGGTTCACCATGCCCAGCAGGCTCCATAGATGCACCATACACTTGGCAAATGTTCTAGGATCCAAAGGATTGTTCCCCGCTGCAGAGGCAGGGCTTATGCCCCCACACCCACTTGGGACCACTACAGGTCCTTACTTGGAGAAGTAGGAGCCAACCCCTTGTACACTATGATAGTAGTCCATTTCTACATCATGGCACCATTTGGACTTCATTAGGCCTCCTCAAAGGCCTAATGAAATCTTTAATATATACATTTTATATATATTAATAGCTTATTATTATTAAATACCTCTGTGTATTTTTACATTCAAGTCTCCAAGTTATCAGTTTTCTTGCTTTAGCGATAGTTTTTATGCTTCACATACCCTGATGGAGCCCCTTGAGTTAGAGCTCTACATATCTCAAGAAATAAAGGTAAGTGTGCAACATCAAAGGATATGAAGTTTTTGTTGGGCACCAAATCGGGCTATTTTTCTGTTGCATTTCCATCCCTCTTTTTGTCCTTTTTGCACTTATTCGCCCATGTTTACCATGCTAAATCCGCAAGGTAATTACCCCTTTCCTGTCTATTGGAACATTTTATTAATGAAGTAAAGTCGCGGGGTTTTGCCTATTCACAACACTAAAACGCATGTTTGACCGCAGCTTCCGAAGAACAGGTATCGATCTTTCAGCATCCCGCAGCAGATCCGCAATTCACAGCAACGACCAGCCATAAGGAAGCCATGTAGCTGGAGTCGCAGATCCCTAAACCATTCTTGGACCATTCGCTGATCTTGTTTATCTGGTGTTGGTGCCGTTCTAAACTAATGTATATTTCTAGGTATACGGTTACCAGGTTTTGGGGAAAGATGTTGTTCTCCTTCGCTGTGTATAAAAGACAGGTTAATCCTGTAAATGGGGGACTCCCCATCGATATTGTAATAGCTCTTTCCAGATTAATAATATATCATCTCTTTTGCTGCTCCATTCTTCGTTGTGATTAACGCAGCCCTAATCAGAGATCTAGGCCCACTCTTCTGATCAGGTGCTACATATTTCTTGTTGTGTGTCATTTATTATTTCATGGTTGCTGTTACAGATTGTTAATTATTGTAATTGCTTTTCTTGAGTACTGTAGTTAGTTCAGTTTTACAGCAATGTTTTGAATATTAATCACGAACCCTTGGTCAGTAACGGATGGTAACCTTGCCCCTACATATACTTTGTGTGTTGCCTTGAAAGGATACGCACCCGGATTGATAAATTAATGTAGGAAAAAGGGTGAATAGATTGTTCATACCTGGACCCCAACATTTTGGCGCCATTGCCAGGGAGGCTAACAAGGTGCAAGACACGATCCGGACCAACCAGAGGGTCAATCTCTCGTCCTGGGGAGAGAACGAGTTTTCTCACTCTGCTCCAGGTCCTGAGCGTAGGTGTTCTTTTTGCTTGTCTTTATTTGCTTTCCTGTTTTGATAGGGCCGACCTCTTGTCCTGGGGAGGGAGGAGTCTTTTGACGCCCTGCTCCAGGCCCTGAGTTAGATTTATTTCTTTCAAACCCTTGTGTGTTTTAATTTCGAGAAACCCTAGCTTTTACCCTGGGGAGGGAGGAGTCTTTTGATGCCCTACTTCAGATCTGGAAGTATTAGGTCTTCTCGGAGGTGTGTTTTTGTTTTTGTTTCTTGTCCTAGGGAGGGAGGAGTCCTTTGACGCCCTGCTCCGGGCCCTGAACCCTAGATTCCTGTTTTTTTTGTTAGTTGTCTCTCTTTTCGTAAGCTCTTTCATCTTGGGGAAGGAATGGTCTTTTGACACCTTACTTCAAGACTAGAGCATTGTAGGTTGACACCAAGACCTTTTGTCATATCATCATTTGTATGAACACAGAACCAAATAAGAGGGGCAGAGGAAGAGCCCCAAAGAGGGGAGGACCAGACTTGGGAAGAAAGACTTACATCCAGCAAATTATAGCAAAAGTTGAATCAGAAGCATCCTCTCGTGCAGCCGTGAGACCAGGTGCACGGAGAGTAAAATCCGAGGGACAATCAGTAGATCAACCAGTGTTGTCTACAGCATTCTTTGGCGATTCGACATAGCAGGCCCCTCCAACAGTTGAGGAGACATCCAGCAGTATACCTGACCAGGGGAACCCTACGCTGGTAATAGAAGGGGAAGAGGTTGCAAGCAGAACATTGATAGGGTCAGGCCACTCCAGCAAAGGAAAGGAGGTCGTAGCCGAGGGATCAAGTCATCAGGACGCAGGAGAAGGAAACGTAGGGGCACTCGCATCACCAAGGGACCGGGGAAGTGTCGTCAAAGCAACTCAAACCCAAGTGGTAAGGAACCCTCGGCCATCTTCCACAGAGCCTGTTGAAATACCCAGCGGTTATTGGAGGATATTTATGGCTCTCCCATTAGCAGCCTTACCAAGCTTTCATGGGCTTGTTTCAGAAGACCCCGACAGGTTTTTATTCGAATTTGACATAGTGTGCCGAGGATACGACTACATGACGAATGCCCAGAAGTTAAAAATTTTCCCTGCTACGCTAAAAGGGATAGCTCTGCGATGGTTCATGGGCCTTGGAGGAAGTTCTATTTCCACATGGGATGATATGCGGACAGCTTTTCTGGAAAAATACCAGGATTACTGCAAATCCCAGAACATCAAAGAGGAACTTTTTAAGTTCACACAAAAAGAAGACGAGAGCTTGGAAGACTGTGTGGAACGATTTAAGTACACATTACAGAGGTTAGGTCACTCCGACCTGGATAAGGATATTTTAAAAATTATCCTCCTCCGGGCTTTTCGTGAGGACTCTTTGGAATTGTTGAACATCGTAGGAAAGGGAGATATCTCTAAGGAAAGCTTCGAGGTTATCTGTGAACTATGCATTCAGTGCTCGAGGGGGCTCGCAAGAAATAGACAAGGGATTCGCTCAGCAAAGGTATCTGGCGGGGGTGTTATGAAGGTAGAAATCGGAAACCTGCTAGACAACTTGAGAATGGATATCCTGAGTACTCTATCGGCACAGATGGATACGCTACAAGTAAAACAGAAGCAGCTGGAATTGGATAGGACCATGGCTATATTATGCCTGAAGTGTAGAAAGAAGCATCCAGAGAGGGAATGTCCATTAAACTCCATAGAGGAATGTGCAATCTGTGAATTAAATCATGCAACAAGCTCATGCCCCTCCTTGCCAGGCCTAAAAGCAGTGTTTCAAGGGACAGGAGAAGACATGGAGCAACTGTACCTCATGGGGTCTAAAAAGCCATGGCAGCCTTGACCACCAATGGGAAACCAAGGTATGTACTCAAACCCATCTCAATATTTCAGTAATTTCAATATGAATCCTCAGTCCATGCCGTATCCACCCATGTGGCTGCAATACCAGTTTCCACCTTGGCAACAGTGGAACCCTCAAGCCAGTTCGAGCTCCCCATGGGCTCCAACTTGGCGAGGATCTTCTCCTAGGCAGTTTCCTCAGCCGATGCCACAGCAGCAACTTCAACTGCCCTCTAATGTGCCTCCTGGTAGTCAACCTGTCCGTCCCCAGCTTCCAATCCAACCTAACCCGAATCCTAATAATAAGGGAGTTCATCAAACCGACACTCTTAACCTACCTTCATATAGCATTTCCACCGCAGAGTTGTATGAAATGAATTTGCGATCAGGGCGAACAGTCGATGCTCAACCTCCACCAGTTATCATTGAACAACTTGATAGTGAAGGTAAGGAATCAGAATCAATTAACAGGGAACCAAAACAAATTGGTAGAAACCAGGCGCCTCCTGCAAAACAACATCAATCTGAACCACCCTATCCAGAGAGACTGACTTTGAGTAAATCAAGCCCTCAAGTTAAATTCGACTTATTAGGTGAATTGCAGAACTTATTTGTCAAAATTCCCATGTTACAAGCTATGAAGGATGTACCGATATATGCAAAGACTCTTAGGGAATACTGTTCAAAGAAGCCTGCAAAGAAATCCAAAGACCCCCTTACTATTCATGTCATGGGAAAATTATCAGATTTTATGATGGGAAAGTCAATGCCTGTAAAGTATGGAGATCCAGGGAACCCAATTCTGACAGTACAAATTAATGGGGTAGAAATTCCGAATGTGTTGGTAGATCTGGGTGCTGCCATCAACGTTATCACCACTGAAACTATGCATACATTAGGTCTTCGTAACTTGAAACATACACCTACAGTGTTAGAACTGGCAGATCAATCTACAGTAAAACCAGTAGGGAAGTTAGAAGATGTAACAATTTCGGTGGATTCATGGCACTATCCCATAGATTTCCTTGTCTTACATACGTAATCTTCGGTTGGCAGCCATCCACTGATTTTAGGTAGGCCATGGCTGGCTACTGCAGATGCTTATATTGGGTGCAGTTCAAGGCACATGGCCATTTCAAATGGGCACAACACTAAGAATTTAGTGTTATACCCACTTACAGAACCAAACCCATCCACAAAACCAGCAGGTAACATGAAAATCTTATCCAAGAAGGAGCCTGAAACGGAAAATGAGGAATTAAGACCAGTCCTTACTATTGGGCAGGCCCTCCAGTTAAAAATGGAATCGGAGGATGATGTAATCACCTCCTTTATGGATGATCCTTGCTCTGTTTCAGAGCCAAATCAACAAATCCTAGAATCCATCCTAAGCTGTGAAACTTAGGAAACTATTGAAACAACAGAAGGATTGGAGGAGTTACCCGTAGATGCACCCCATGGAAGTATCCTAGTGGAATTAGAACCAGGAAAGACCCTAAACATTAACCCTGACCTGTCAGAATCCCAGAAGAAGCAACTTGTAGATGTCCTTCGAAAACATAAAGAAGCCTTCGCCTAGGATTACTCAGACATGAAGGGGATTCCTGCTAATTTATGTACCCACCATATATATATTAAGGAAGATTGTCGTCCTGTGAGGCAACCTCAGAGAAGGATGAACCTTGCATTGAAAAATGTTGTGAAAGAAGAACTTCAGAAATTACTGGACGTAGGTTTTATTTACCCCATTTCAGATAGCCAATGGGTTTCTCCATTAGTAATGGTCCCCAAGAAAAATGGTAAATGGCGGATATGCGTGGATTATAGAGAATTAAATAAGGCAACGCAGAAAGATCATTTTCCTTTACCATTTATTGACCAAGTTCTGGACACATTGGCTGGCAAAAAGTTCTTCTCCTTCCTAGATGGATTTAGTGGGTATAACCAGATCCAGATAGCTCCTGAAGATCAGGACAAAACCACTTTCACATGCCCCTGGGGAACATTCGCATATCGGGTCCTTCCTTTTGGCCTGTGTAATGCACCTGCAACATTCCAGAGGGCAATTTTGGGGATCTTCTCTGATTTGGTGGACGGTAGTGTTGAAATTTACATGGATGACTTTACTCCATACAAGGATTCATTTGTAGAAGGGTTGAAAAATTTAGAGAAAATTCTTGAAAGGTGCATATGATGATGGAGGAAGGAATTATTATGGGACATTTGCTTTTAGCTGAAGGAATCCGGATGGACCTAGCTAAAATAAAGGTAATTCTGCACTTTCCGATACCCAAAACGCCCACGCAGGTACGCAGCGTTATCAGTTGTGCTGGTTATTACAGACGCTTTATAGAAAATTTTGCTAAAGTAGCACATCCACTTTTTCAATTGCTAACAAAAGATGCAGATTTTGTGTGGATAGATGACTGTGATGTAGCCTTCACGAAAATCAAGGAATTGGTCTGTAGCGCTCCGATCCTTAGAGGGCCAAACTGGGCATTACCATTCCATATTCACACGGATGCTTCCCAGACAGCGATTGGTGCAGTATTAGGACAGCAAGAGGACAGGGTACCATATGCAGTTTACTATGTTAGTAAGAATTTGGCCCCTGCTGAATTAAATTACACAGTGACTGAAAAAGAGTTCCTTCTTGTCATCTATGCCATCAAAAAAATTCTGGCATTACATTACCGAGTATCCTACCTTTGTACATACTGATCATGCAGCTATCAGGTATTTAATGAATAAACCTGTTACCCCTGGTCGCATTACAAGATGGCTTTTGCTACTACAAGAATTTGACATTACTATAGTAGATAAACCAGGGAAGGACAATGTGGTTGCAGATTTCCTGTCTAGGATAGAAAATGATGGTAAGAATACACCAATTGAAGATAATTTTCCAGATGAACATCTTTTTGCAGTTTCTGCTAACACTCCGTGGTATGCAGATATTGCTAACTATCTTGCTACAGGGAAGGTGCCTCATCATTTGTCATATAAGGATCAGAGGAAGATTATTCATCATAGTACCCGATATTCATGGATGGCAAGGTATCTCTTTCATACAGGGGTTGACCAACAGATTCGACGTTGTGTGGCAGAGGATGACATCTATGAGATATTAAAGGCCACCCATGACGGCCCCTATGGAGGACATTTTGCAGATAAGAGAACAGGCCATAAAGTGTTGCAGATGGGATACTACTGGCCTTCCATCTTTTGTGATGCTCGGGATTATGTCCGTAGATGTGATAGTTGCCAACGGATGGGACAACCTGGGAAAGCAGATGAAATGCCTCTACAGCCCCATAGTCCTCGAACCTTTCGAGAAATGGGCCATCGATTTTGTTGGACCTTTCAATCCACCTTCTCATCAGAAAGCTCACATCTTGGTCTGCACCGATTATGTGACTAAATGGGTAGAAGCCAGAGCGGTCACAAGAGAAACAGAGCAAGTAGTGGCAGACTTTCTTTTTGAAGAAATCTTTGCTCGATATGGTACTCCAAGGGAAATTGTGTCAGATGGAGAGAAGCAGTTCACATCTCACATGATAGGGACGCTGATGCAGAAATATGGGGTTAAACACAGAGTCACAACCCCTTACCATCCCCGGGCGAATGGACAAGTAGAAAGCACAAACAAGATATTGGAAAATATCTTGACAAAAACAGTAGCAAGTCATTGCCAGGACTGGGCACAGAAACTTCCAGAAGCTTTATGGGCGTATAGAACAACATGGCGGAACACAACCAGGTTTTCTCCATTTGAGTTAGTCTATGGGAAATCCCCCTTGTTTCTGGTAGAATTTGAGATCAGCACGCTCAGAACAGCTTTAGAAGTAGGCCTAGACCTATCAGAAGCACAGAAACACTGACTGGAACAGCTGAATGAGTTGGACGAGATTCGATCGGTAGCTGTCCAGAAAACTACTGTTGTTCAACAGCAGAGAATGAAATGGCATGATAAATTTATCAAGAGCAAGGTGTTTCATGAAGGGGACTGGGCATTACTTTACGACTCCTGGTTTAAAGATTTCAAAGGCAAGCTTCGCACTCGTTGGATGGGACCGTATGAAGTGGACGCAATGTTTGACAATGGAACAGTTAGACTAATTACAATAGATGGGAATCATACTTCGTTCTTAGTAAATGGACACCGTCTAAAGCTATACCACCGTCCAGCCTCTAGAGATGCCTTTGTCAAACACCTTTCTGATTCATCTGGTTTAATGGTTGTTGGTATAAAGGACACTCTCACTCTGCTCTAAAAATATATATATATAAAAAAAAAACAGTTATTACTTACTTGTTTGTATTTTGCAGGAATAAAGGAATATGGCCAGGAGAAATGTAACACTCGGCACTGTTACTCCACCGATGCTGCTATTCAGCTGTTGCTGTTACTCCGCTGACATTGTTACTCCGCTAGTGCTGTTACTCTGCTGGTGTTGTTACTCTGTTGGTGCTGTTACTCCACCGTTGTTGTTACTCCTCTATAGTGTTGTTACTCCGCTGTTGCTATTACCCCGTCGTTGTTGTTACTCCTCCATTGTTGTTACTCCGCCGGTGCTATTACTCCGTCGTTGTTGTTACTCTGTTGATGTTGTTACTCCGTCATTGTCGTTACTCCACCGTTGTTGTTACTCCGCCAGTGCTATTACTCCGTCGTTGTTGTTACTCCACCATTTCTGTTACTCCGCTATTGTTGTTACTCCGTCGGTGTTGTTAATCCACCGTTGCTGTTACTCCGTCGGTGTTGTTACTTCGTCATTGCTGTTACTCCGTCGCTGTTGTTACTCAGTGTGCTGTTACTCCACCACAAGGTAGGTCCCCAGGTACATCTCCACTGACTTTTATAGATTTAATTAAAATATTCCAAAAAGACACCAATACGTGCCATGGACAGCCGTAATTAAGTTGGGGGGTCCTGTCATAATAAACGATGGCGTACCAACGAAAATGCATTCATGTCACATGATTCACACCAAACTAAATCTAATGATTACGGCATTTCGTAATCACGACCTTGACGCATTGGAATGCGTATTCGTACACAAAAAGTCACAACTGGTCACCTCCCCAACACGCCGCATTAAACCACTGAAAATATCCAACCGTACTGCCATAACTCGCCATCATTCTCTGAGATTTCTTCAAACGTACCAGTACTGTTACCATCCTTTTTCCTAAGGCGACCATGACGTTATTACTACTACCAACGGTTTGGGTCCCTGTCATTTTCCCCTACCAGTTAACTGTATTCGTCGTGCTAATCCCGCCTCTACAGCGATGGGTGGACGGTCTATGCAGCATGAGCCAGAAGATACAACAAGAGTTCGAAACAATCGGGAGGTATGGCAGGTCTTCGAAAACGCAAGTTGGGATGTCTACCTTGACAGGTTGAGGGGGTTCAACGAGGAAATTGCGGTAGAATTCACACTCAACCTGGAAGAAGAAAGTTCTCGGGTCCGCGGGATAGAAGTTACGGAGGAAGCCATTGCAGAAGTTAGTGGGCTCCCTCAAAATGGACAGAGATGGTTTTCAAGGAGAACTTCCCTCCTGGAATTTCCCGAAGCCTTTTTGCAAGCAGGAGAAAGCATCGCCCAGAAGGGTCGAGGATACGACCGAAACTCGTTACCGCATCCATGGGGAGAGGTAGCAGAGTTTGTCATAAAATATATAACTTGTGAGGGGAGATACTCCACTGTGTTTAAATATCATCTCCGAATATTAGCTCACCTCCGATTCCCCCAAGCAAAGGCCTTTTCATTAAATGTGCCTTATTTCTTACTAAGGAGTCTTCAGCTGATGGCACATTCTGCTCAACGGTCGCGACAGGTGATGGCGGTCATTACCCACCACGGGCTGGTCCAGCTGTTGGTGATGAATGCAATTAGACGGATTCTGATTCCGTGGGAGCTATTTCGGGATTCCACGGAGGAAGAGATAGCAGCCGCTGTGGCCGCCAAGGAAGATGAACCAGAAGCAATGGAGGAAGAATATGCAGAAGGAGATGACTATGTTGATCAGGAGGAGCCAGAGGAGATGGAAATGGAAGCTGAAGAATTTGAAGAAGAGGCTGAAGAGCAAGCTGCAACTGCGGAACCAATGGAAGACGCAGGAGTCGACACAGAAAGGCCCACTAGTACCACGGTTGAGGTTGTTCCACAAGAACCAGCCTCGACTGTGGAGCTAGCAGAGCAAATCGATAGCATGACAACAACAGAGGAAGTACCACAACAAGTAAGGATGGGAGAATTGGTCGATATTGCGGCCGAAGGTACCCCACAAGGACCTCCTGCCACCATGGAGCCGATGGAGGAAGACAACCCAAATGAAGAAGAGGTCGTGACCACCCCGACCATAGGACCAATGGAAGAGGATGAACCAGGACAAGAAGAGCTCAGAGCTGGGAGAACCATGGAACCTATGGAGGAAGTTCTGGGAGAACTAGGGCATGAGGTTGGCGCTGCTCCACAAGAACCAGCGTCAACCTCGGGACCAAACACTGAAGAGCCCTGCCAGTTTTCCTTTTTCTCTTCTATCCCAAGAGGAGCAAGGGTATCTCGTTCCCCTCGGCGCACAGAAGAAGATATCGTCATTCCTCCTGCTTTGAATTTATCACGAAGACCACAACCGGGTGGGATAGATGTTGCCCAGGTGACAAGCACTTTGGAGCCTGAAAGGGGAGAAGAGGCAGATATCCCTGAGGCAGGGGAACCAGGAGGGGTTCCAGCAGACACATTAACAGGTGATCATCTCACAAGGGCACCACCGGTCGTGGTGATCACACAACAAAGGGAAGCAGCTGTTGGCGAAGAGGAGGGACCAAGCGAAGCGGTCCCGACGAATGAGCCAGTGGTAAGGCCAGGCGAGAAGGCCGTAAAACAAGAAATAATCGAGGAACGGGTAGTGGAAGGAAACCCGACAATCGGCGTAGCAGAAGCTGTCCCGGGGGATTTACCTCCAGCTGTCGAAACTGAGGAAGTTTTGGTTAAGCAAGAATGGGTGGAGTTGTGTGAACAACGAAGACTACCTGTCAAACAAAAATACCAGCTGCAATTTAGAGAAACAATGCGGCTTAAGATGGAGGTTAGGAAATTAAGGAAGCAGGTACACAAATTGCAGAAGCGGGTGAAGAAATACAAGCGGCAGGCCAAAAAGTCCAAAGCCACAGTAGTAGAAGCAGGGACTCAGGTGGACCAGATAGCCACAACTTCTACTACCACTCAAACAGACCCAGTCGAGCGACTGTTTGAAGACCGTGAATATGCCCTAACAGTCGAAGTGCAGACTTGGAAATCCACTGCAGCTCGGTATCAAAGCGAGGTCAAAAGAACTCAAGAACGAGCCTCCACAACCATTTTTGAATATGTGGAGCGTATAGATGTCATGAGATTGAGGCATGCGAAGCAGTAGCTCAAGATGGAGCAGTTGGAAAGGCAAGTGGCAGAGTTGAAAGCTGATAAGGAGCAAATGTTTAACTTAGCACAAGAGGTGATGGCATGTTGTTCCCCTGCTTCTTGTTATTCTTTATTCTTGCATGAACATTTTCTTTTATTCTACATGGAGAGCATCAAGAACAAGATCAATTATGAAATAGAGGATGGTGTACAATTCCTCCGCATATTGAGGAGCCATGACATGCCAACTCAGCATTTGATGTGGGAGTTTTACATGCATGGGTATCTATTGTGCATGGACAGAGGATTTAACCCGATCCCATATGTGGGAGACATTCATTTAAGGGCTCTCACCTCTTACACTTTTAATCAGATCAGTTGGCAGAAGGCTTTTAATACATTTGAGTCCAATCAGGTTACAAAGCCATTTATAGTAAGAGGAGAACATGAAAGGTCAATCACCATGTTCACTAAACACAACACCTTTTTGGGAATTGAGGGAAACAGGGAAAGAATGCTAAGGACACAAAAATGGTGCCTTGATCTTTGTGTCAAACAATTAGTCACATTTCAAGATGAAGCCCTTGATTGCTGTCAGAAAAGGTGGATGATGTCACCTACAGCTGTCTGGAATAGGGAACCGTTTGGAGCACCGAATTTTGCACGAGCACTCACCAGAGTGCCCAGGTATGTGGCGTGTGTCCGAACATGCGGGGTCCGGTGGATGGGGATCCAGTTCCAGTTCCCCACCATCTGGTTGCCAGTGGAAAATTACACCCCAACATATAATGTTCCGGGTGATTGGTGGAAGGAAGTCCTCCTCTCAGAAGGTTTTAAAGTTCCAAGGACAGAGATGGCCAAAGAGTATGATCTCGCTCAGCTCCAGGAAGCCAACAGTCTACAAAACCTAGACCTGCGAAGGCGACGAACTACATGAGGACATGCAGAAGGCTAGTTGGGGGGAGATGTTGGGCACCAAATCAGGTTATCTTTTTGTTGCATTTCCATCTCTCTTTTTGTCCTTTTTGCACTTATTCGCCTATGTTTACCATGCTAAATCCGCAAGGTAATTACCCCTTTCCTGTCTATTGGAACATTTTATTAATGAAGTAAAGTCGCAGGGTTTTGCCTATTCACAGCACTAAAACGCATGTTTGACCGCAGCTTCCGAAGAACAGGTACCGATCTTTCAGCATCCTGCAGCAGATCCGCAATTCACAGCAACGACCAGCCATAAGGAAGCCGTGTAGCTGGAGTCGCAGATCCCTGAACCATTCTTGGACCATTCACTGATCTTGTTTATCTGGTGTTGGTGTCGTTCTAAACTAATGTATATTTCTGGGTATACAGTTACCAGGTTTTGGGGAAAGATGTTGTTCTCCTTTGCTGTGTATAAAAGACAGGTTATTCCTATAAATGGGGGACTCCCCATCGATATTGTAATAGCTCTTTCTAGATTAATAATATATCATCTCTTTTGCTGCTCCATTCTTCGCTGTGATTAACGCAACCCTGATCAGAGAGCTGGGCCCGCTCTTCTGATCAGGTGTTGCGTATTTCCTGTTGTGTGTCATTTATTATTTCATGGTTGTTGTTACAGATTGTTAATTCCTGTAATTGTTTTTCTTGAGTACTGTAGTTAGTTCAGTTTTACAGCAATGTTTTGAATATTAATCACGAACCCTTGGTTGGTAACGGATGGTAACCTTGCCCTTGCATATACTTTGCGTGTTGCATTGAAAGGATACGCACCCGGATTGATAAATTAATGTAGGAAAAAGGGTGAATAGATTGTTCGTACCTGGACCCCAACAGTTTTGATAAAAAAAGAATGCAATGGTGAGATCAAGCTCTTGCCGTCTCTCTTTCTAAAAAATCTTGTCTATTGGACCAAATGCCAATGCCTTTCTTTTTGTTGCTTGACCCACACCCCCACCAAAACTCTCAAATGGAAATTTGTTATTGCTTTTCCTCACGAATGGAAGAGGATTATCATTCTTGTTTTTTTTAGATGATGCAGACACCCTTGCCATGCCAACATTGGCCTCTTTTTCCATTTCTTTCCTCCTAGCTAAAGACACTTGTGTACATGCTGCAATTCCACAACCTGGTAAGTCCAACAAATGAGCTTTCACATGGTAATAAGTGCTCTTGAAATGATTGTTGCAATAGTTGCATTTCCAAGCAGCATTGCCTCCTCCCTTCGACTTATTGCTTGTGAAAATTCCACAACCAGAATCTTGTTGCAACAACTGGAAATTATTCTCCTAATTGTTAATTTTAATTTAACAATTTATTTAATGTTTGCTACGGCAAATACTGAATAACTCACTGCGACATACACAAATAAAACTGTGGAAGAATAAACGTTGGAAGAAATAGCACACTCACATAAAATAACACAGTGATTTTTGGACAAAAGTCCACGAAAAAAACCCAACTTGGGAAAACCGGTGCACCAGCTAGGAATTTTAATATTAAACAACAGTGAAATACTTTGAGTACAACTGGATACCGAAACTGGCAATCCTACGGAGAAATACTAGTAATAAAAATCTAGTGAGTAAATTTCCTCACTCCACAGGCAAATCCAGGCTCTGACCTCAGCTCCAGGTGAGCCGTCAAAACTGGCTTTGCACAGCGACTGCGTCACCCTAGCAGTCTCTTTTGTACTCAATTCGAACTAGCTTCTCCTCAAGCCATCTCGTCTACTACTCTCTGAGAAAATGTCTCTCCTGGCCTCTGAAACCTTTGTCCAACTTCTGGCATTGAAACTCATCTTTACCCAACAGAATCGAAATTGCCTCTAGAGGCTACTGCGCTGCCCCCGCGTCAGCCTCTCTATGGCTCTTCTACCTCTCTGCAAATGTACTCATCAGATCTGGAAACCTTCCTTCGGCTTCACTGTCACTACCCCTCTCTCACTGCTTCGATCTCACTGGCTCTCTCTACGGCAACTGTTGTTGCTCTCTGGAAATCGATTTGCTCAATAATCGAACTGCTCCAGGGAGTTCTCTATGTAACCATCGACTTCTTATAATCCTCTATTGGCACTCCAATGGCCAAGATTAAATCTTAATCGATCGCCAAGATTAACTTGAATTCAATCCGTGTGAATTTCTAGATGATTCACACGGCACGCCTAAACTTAATTAATTCTGATTAATTAACCATGTTCCCTAAGTTTGGACTTAGGAAATATTTAAAAACTAGTTAATAATTTAATTAAGTCATTTCTAGGCGGAATTTCCAGAAACGATTTATGCGTTTTGGAGATCTCATGTATTCTAGCCTCTCCACAAAATTTCAAGGCTAGAACACATTCGATGCTACAAAAACTAACATTGTTTGGCCCTTGCTCTCTTCTGTCATACTTCCACAAGGGATATTTGTTTTCTTGAGCCTGTTGTCTTTCTAAATTGATTTTTCCCTCAACACTTGAAGTTGTTGTTGCAGCCCCCTAGGTTGAGGTATAAGGAATTGGAACTCGAACTAGTCGATCCCCTACAAGACTACCCTCGTAGAACCAAACGTCCTCCTATGGCAGAAGAAGAGAAAGACAAGGGAGCGGGAGATCTTATCAAATTGTTGCTTGAAGAAGCCCTTGAACGACAGAGGAATGAAATGATGGGCAACTTTGCCCAGATCCTTCAACAAATGCCAACAGGCGATGCATCTTCATCCAGCAGTCACTTCGGAGGCACTACCCCTTCAAGATACAAGTTAACTTTGATATTTCTATATTCGAAGGTCAGATAAATACAAATATTGTAGATAAATGGTTAAGTCTGTTGGAGGGTTATTTTTCGGTCCATAGTCTCTCCGACAAGGAAAAGATTAATTTTGCACTGCTTAAAGTGGCCCCCCATGTCAAGGACTAGTGGGAAACTTACCCTATTATGAATGAAATGGATATCCGTCAACATTAACTAGTAGATTAGGATTTGCTTTCTTTGCATGCTTTCTAGGCTAATGTCTTGAGTTTCTTGTTTCCACTCTACCAAGGTTTTCAACCCTAACCTTGGGGGATAATTTCTTGTAACAAATTTGAATCATGTTGATATCATTTAAAATTTTGAATTTAGTACTATTTTATTGTTTATTGTTTAGTATTTACATTTGCGCAATGATGAATTTGCATGGGATGAATTGTTATTGTTGGGATTTTATTTATCATTATTATTTTTATATTTATAATTTTAAGGGCAGGGACCCCGATGTCCCCCTTCCCCCCTTTTGAAATTCTTAAAATTTGGGGGTGCTTCTACACGTTCCCCATGTTCTTCTCCCTGCTCCCACATCCCCCCCTCCCAGAAACTTATTGGAGCATTGTGCTCAACACATCGAGACATTCCCCCCCTAATGCCTTAAAACCTTTAGACTAGTCTAACAAGGCCACAATTTTGCCCAGAAAATAGTGGAAATTCTAGCATGATTTTGGCAAAAATCCGACAGAAATTTTGGGAAATTTGGGTTACAGCTGTCAAGCTTCAGGATTTTGAGTGCCCCAGGGGTTTTTGATGGTGCTAAATCCATTTCCACCATCCAAAAAACTATTCAAACACTCCTATGGTCAGATTTTTTGAAAAAAAATGGTCGGATTCTGGAGAAAAATAACTTTCCGGGCAAAATTGTGGCATCAGTAGACTTTTATTGCATAAATTTTTTCGTGTGACATAATTATAATTCTTTCATTAACTAATGGAAACTAGAACTATCTGACATAAAACTCTGTTAACTAACAAGAAGTACACTAACTGACATAGAACTGACTTAACTAATAAAAAACTATCAAAAGTTCCAAGGACCGACACAAATTGGTCCTCGAAATGGAATTGCTGTGAAAAAGATGGGGCTTCAACTTTCCCTTCCTATCTTTTATCACAACTCCGTAATTTGTTCTTTAGGTGGGCTCTCGTAAAGTATTTAAGCAGTCTCTGAATTTACAGCAGAAAAATAGTGTTTAACTATGAAGTTATTTAATGTCCCCTCAACTCATATTGTTTTGAGCAGGGGTTCTTTGGTCAAGTGTAGAAACACCCTTATGTTATAACTTAGTGAAATGGGATTATAAAAGACTATCAAAAATTCCAAAGGCCTACACAAATTGGTCCCAATGGAGCACAAAGTACCAAGAACTAATGCTGAAGTTGATTATCCACAAACATTGTAACAATAATTGTCATTAAACTCATCATTCTCTATAACTTTGCATAAAAACAAAACTAATTTGCTATGGATATTTAAGGGTCTGTTTCTCAAGAATATTCTCTCTACATTTTTACCAAATGTTCAACAGTTTCACCTTTTTGCCACCTTCTTAAAATATTTTCCTTCTCAGAACAGTTGCAATAGAATTGTAATTGCATATGCAAAAGAAACACAATCCTTAGCAAAGTACGTTTTTTCGGGTTTTTCATATTTATTTTTCAATTGGTTATTGAGAATCTTTTCCTTAGGTGGAGCGGAGGTAACAAACGATTTTGTGTGAATGAGCTCTGCAACCTGAACTAGTAACCATGGCGGGTCGTGGAGGAGGGAGCTCTGCTCCCTCCTACAGTCAAATAGCTGCGAACAGAAGCAAGGGAACTGGTCTGCATCGCTTCAAGAAACCACCGGAGGTGATAACTGAGGATATGAACACAGGAAACATCAAACCTCATGAACAGAAAGAAAGTCATGAGGAAGATAGCAGGGAGAAGAGGAAAGAGGGTAGCAGTCAGAAAGTTGCACCCACGAGCGCGACAGGGGTCTGTAAACCCAAGTCGACCATAATTCCTCGGGTTGTTTTAAGCGACCCAGTGCTACAGGTGCATAGAGAACACATGGCGGAACACGCGGTTATCTGCAAATTTATGGGGATTTGGCCGACGGAGAAGGCCTTACACGCATGGATAAGGAACCACTAGAAACCAAAGGGGGAAATAAACCTTCACCTTGGATCCAAGGGCTTCTTTACGGTGGTGTTCACGAGCCTAGAAGATAAAGACAGAGTGTTCGAGGGAGGACCCTATTTTTACGTTGTTGCAGGCCTTTACATGCAACCATGGGTGATGAATTTTGTCCCAGAACGAGAAACATTCACTTCAGTACCGGTATGGATAAAACTATACTCCCTTCCTTTAGATTATTGGTTGTCAGAGTCTCTAAAGGCTATCAGCAATAAATTAGGGCATTTTATAAAAATATCAGATGCGACTCTAAGAGGCAAATACACTTCATTTGCCCGAATCTGTGTGGAAATGGACTTATCTGGAGCACTTCCGAACGAGATCATTTTGGAAGTGTATGATGAAGAATGGGTGCAGGCGGTGGACTATGAACATGTCCCATTCAAGTGTCGTAAGTGCCATGAACACGGGCACCTTTAAAGAGACTGCCCATCAAACAAACTGGAGAACAACACAAAAACCACCACAAGCAAAGATCCCGAGGGTTTCACTAAGGTGTGGGGCAAGGGGAAAGGAGGAAAAAGGTACCAAAAGAACATCTACGAGGACGGGCAACCAAGCCACAATAGTTTCAAAATCTTAGTAGAAGAAGTTGGAAACAACGAGGCAAACCAGGAATCGGAGACTAATACCAATGAGAAGGATAGGGATGCTAGCATGGAGGACATACCAGAGAACAGCCAGCAAAAGGATGATCTACCGAACATTGTGGAGCTCAGTAGGGACCATGAGATGACCCCAAGTGAGGTGGGAACGGAGAACAATGAACTGCAGGAGATTCTTGAGAGGGAGAACTTAGATCTACAAAAGTTTTTGGAGTAGGGTATTGCCAAAGGGGTTGACTCCCTGCCAAAGGAGGAGTTTGACAGGGTTCAACAGCTCTTCCTCTGGAGATCCCAATTGAAGGGCTCTGGAGTCAAAAGAAACCATGACAGCCAAGAGAATAGAGGGATGAAAACAATGGAGGAAACACCGAGACACTCTTCCAAGAATCTGTGTAGGAAAAGAGAAAGAAAAAGACAGAATGAGTTGTTGACTGAATGTGGAAAACTCATGATTAACTCAGGTAAGATGAGAGATCTCACTAGCTACTCCTTTACAAACCTTTCTTAATGAAGCTTACAACCTGGAACATTAGGGGCCTAGGAAGTAAAAGGAAACAAAGAAATCTGAGTAGTAGAATAAAAGAAGCAAAACCAAATATGGTTTTTATTCAAGAAACTAAGTGTTCGATGGACAAGATCAGAGAAATACATAGCAAATGGTTAAGCAAGTATGAGTATCTGGAGGTTAAGGCAGATAACTTAGCAGGAGGGATTCTTATGCTTTGGGATCCCCAGAAACTTGGAATCCTAGATGCGAAAGCATCCAAGAACTATTTATCGTTGGTGATTCAACCTTTGGGTGACAGGGAAACTTACATGATTACAAATGTCTATGGTCCTCAAAAACTAGAAGACAAACTCAAGCTTCTCACCTCCCTTGAGGAGCTAAGAGAGAGATATCCTGATATGCCCTGGATTTTGGCAGCGGATTTCAATATGATTAAATATCTTACAGAGAAAAAGGGTGGCACCAGAACACTAAACAGAGACTCCATTGCCTTTCAGAACTTCTTAAACAAAATGAGACTAGTGGATGCTGAAACAATAAATGGCACTTTCACCTAGAACAACAAGAGAGGAGGGGCTTCTCAAGTTGCCTCTAAACTAGACAGATTCATAATCTCAGAGGACCTCCTTCTCATAGGCCTTGACATGTCAACTCTAATCCTTCCCTTTGGAGGCTCGAACCACTGGCCTGTCTAGCTTGAAGTCGCTTTTATGGGTACTGAAGAACAAAGCTTTTAGGTTTGAAAATGTCTGGCTCTCTCACCCTGACTTCACTAGCAATATTGACAAATGGTGGACGGAAGATTTGCCCATTCAAGGCACAAAAATGTTTATGCTGCAACAAAGACTTAAACACATCAAATCCAGACTCAAAGATTGGAACAAGAAAGAGTTTGGAAATATTTTTAAAGCCAAAAGAGAAGTTGAACAGAAACTCCAGGGGATTAATCAAATCATAATCACAGATGGTTTTACCGAGGAAAGGAAAACTCAAGCTGAGTCTCTTCAGAAGGAATGGGAAGATAGGTGCATTCAAGAGGAGATATTCTGGAGGCAGAAATCAAGAGTGCAGTGGATTAGAGAAGGGGAAAAACACAAAGTTTTTTCATAAATCAACTTTGGATCACAGGGCACATAACAGAATTTCAAAACTCAGAGATTTTCAAGGGAAAGAGCTTGTCTCCCACAAAGAAATGGAATCTGTCCTAGTACAACACTTCCTTAGCATTGCAAAGGAGCCTCTCTTAGACAGGTCATGGTTCACTAACAATTTCATAAAGTATATTCCCAAGCAGTGTTGATAATATCGGCGAGCCGAAATATCGCCGAGAAAATATCGCGATATTTCCGAAATATCACTGATATTTCGGCAAAATATCACGAGACGATCCAAAATATCGCCCAGCGACAGTCAAAAATTTCCGCGCGGATTATAAAAGTCCGATTTTGGTTTTTTTCCATCATTTTCATTTCTGATTGCTGGAGAAGGAAGGGGAGAGCTATGTGCTTGCTGCCAAGGAGGGTTTGAGCGTTCCATAGCTATTATCGCCACGAACAACAAAGATTTCATTGATCTAAGCTTCAAGAACAGTGAGACAATTTCATTTCTTCCATTAACAGGTATGTTCAAATAAACCCCTATTTTAATGAATTTTTTGTTAGTTTTAGGATTGTTCTTGCTTGCCTATTTGCCTACAATCATTTTGCTTGATTTTTTTTTCCATTTGAAAAGATTTTCATGCCCATGAGCAAATGCAAGGGTTTTAAGTTTTTAAGTTTTCAAGTTTTCTCCATATTTGGAGAGCAAACTCCATTTTTTTTTTGAGTTCATAGCTGCATAGGCTATTTATTAATTTTATTATATATTAGGGGTTCATCTCTATAAAATTTCTTCACCTTAGAAATTAGTTTCTTATTGTGCAATGTGAAGTTGTGAACAGTGAGGTAGGTTTACCGTTTGCCTATTTCTAAAAGTAAATTCTATGTATGAATTTATGAAATTTCAAATGAATTTATGAATTTTCAATTTTCAATTCACATTGCAAAATTGCAAATTTGCAAATAATGTAGCAAAAAAACTGTTTTGTAAAATGATGTGGTTATTAGTATTACTTATTAAGTTACTAATTCCAATTTTTTTTTGGTGCCCTAGGTTTGAGTTAGCCCACTACAAAATACAAATATGCCAAAAGCCTTGGACCCATTTTGGGAGTATGGGAACCCTGATGGTGGGACAAATCATGCATATCTTACAAGCAAATTGTGTGGGACCAGGATGACAGGTGGGGTTACACGACTGAAATACCATCTTGCTAGACTCAGTGGACATGATGTTGGGGTTTGTACAGTTTCTAGTCCGGAGCTTATACAAAAAGCTCTTGAGGCAATTGATGAAAAGGACAGAAAGAAGGAAGAGGCAGAAAGAAACAAAGCTGAATGTGCAGGTAGATCTTTCGGGATATCTTCTCCTGATTTTGATGTTGAGGGTAGTGGCCCTAGTGGGAGGGGCTCCACAGCTGGCACACCATCACCTGCTACTGCTAGTGCGACTACGAGGTCATCATTTTTTGTTCCACGAACAAGACCTGGAGCACAACCTGGCATAAAATCGCTTGTTAAAAAGAAGGAGAAGCAAGAAGCAAATAGAGGCATGGGGAGGTGTATTTTCTGGAGCGACTTACCTCTCAGCATCACCAAAACCAATCCATTTTGGCAGCCAATGTGTGATGCTATTGCTGTTGTGGGCCCAGGGTACAAAAGTGCCACATATGAGGAGTTGCGGGGGCCAATTATTCAAGCAGAAAAGCAGGACATCAACTCTAGATTGGCAGAGTTGAAAAAGACATGGGAAGTTACTGGATGCACAGTGACGTATGATGGTTGGACAGATAGGAAGGGTAGGACCCTTCTAAATTTCTTGGTACATTGTCCTAAAGATACCATGTTTATTAAATCGTTGGATGCATCAGAACATGTCAAAGATGCAGCAACGATATGTGAGTTGTTAGATGGGTTCATTCGGGAGATTGGTGTGCAGAATGTGGTGCAAGTCATAACAGACAATGCAACTAATTATGTGTCTGTCGGCAAAATGCTTATGGAGAGGCATCCCACATTGTTCTGGACTCCGTGTGCAGCACATTGTCTTGATTTGTTGCTTGAGGATATGGGGAAACTCTCCTTCATCAAGGAGGCGGTTGATATGGCTAGGAGCATCCCCAAGTTTATTTATAACCATGCTTTTGTTCTTAGCCTCATGAGGAGGTTCACTAGAAACAAGGAGTTGCGGCATCCTGCCATCACACGTTTTGCCACAAACTTTATTACTCTTCAGTCTTTGCTTAGATGTCAGTTCGAGTTGAAGCAAATGTTTGTGTCTGATGATTAGCATAATTGTAGATACAACAGGAGACATGACAGGAAAGCCATTGCAAAAATGGTGTACTCTGAGACATTTTGGCATGGAGTAGAAGAAGCATGTGCAGTTAGTGAACCTATAGTAAAGGTTCTTAGATTGGTGGATGGGGAGAAGTCTGCAATGGCTTATTTGTATGAGGGCATGGATAGGGCCAAGGAGGTCATTCGTTCCTATTATGCAGACAAGGGTTCCGTTGGCCTTGATAGGTAGATGATGTTATGGGATGTGATTGATAGTCGGTGGACATGGATGCTTCATCGACCCATTCATGCAGCAGCACTCTTCCTCAACCCCGCATTTTCATACAAATGCATTTTTTATTTTGATGGCGAGGTGATGGAAGGGCTCCATTCTTGTATTCAGAGGATGGTACTTAATCCTGAGCTTCGTAGCAAAATCAATCGCGAGATACAGTCTTATCGGGATTGTGTTGGCCTATTTGGCTTTGATGATGCTATTAGGGAAAGGACCCTCTTCATGCCACGTAAGTGACAAGTCATTACTCATTAGAAATTAGAATTTTCAATTTAGAATTTCGTTACTTGTAATTCTATTTTTTTTAAATTCAATTATGTAACTTTTATTTGAAAGTTCAATTATGTTTTAAGTTTTTGAATTTTTTATTTCATTATTTTGTTGTAGATATTTGGTGGCGAAGCTATGGTGCAAAGGCACCAAATTTGTAGAAATTGGCCATACGAATCTTGAGTCAAACATGTAGCTCTTCAGGGTGTGAGCCCAATTGGAGTGTATTTGAGAAAATACACGCCAAAAAGCGCAACAGGTATAACTTTGAGCTCAAGCCTTCAGTTGAGCAATTACACTTATTGTAATTTTTAATTTTTAATTTATGACCTTCAAGTGTCAAGAGTCAAGAGTCAAGACTCATTACTTTTTTTGACACTCTTACAGGTTGGAGTTCACGCGCCTCAACGATTTGGTGTATGTGCATTACAACATCTGACTTCGAGTGAGGCAAATAGAATCACCAATGGATCCAGATGCCATTTCCTTAGACAATATTGATGTATTATCTCCGTGGAGGGTGGAGTCTAAGGAGCCCATCTTGGAGGAGTCACCTTCATGGTTAGAACCAGTGGCAGATGATCCATTAGAACAGGGGTAGCAAGAGGAGGACTCGGAGTCGGAGGAGCAGCAGCACTCAGAGGAGGAGCAGGAGGAGGAGGAGGACACTGCAGGAGCATCAGCATCAACACCATCTGCTATAGATATAGGAGAGCATAGCCCCATACCTAGCACTCATTATTTGACATTAGGTGCAGAGGCAGGGTCAGGGCTTTCTACTACTAGGGACAGGCCTGGCAAACAACCCATCATGTTTTCCCGTAAAAGGGGGAGAGGGCAGTGATTTCAGATAGATAGCTGCTAGTTTTATTTCTTATGCTACATATAACTCATGATGATGAGATACTTTTATATATGTGATGTTATTTTGTATTGGTTCTCCACATTTGAGTCCTTGAATGGACAATTATCAGGGATCAGCAGGATTTGGTATCGCCTTTGAGGTATCATTTCTATTTGACATCATATATATCAATGTTTTCTTCATATTTATGTGCCAATGTGTTTATTTCATGTTGTTATTACTTTATATGTTTAAAAATCTGAAGAAAAAAATGAATATATTATGCATTTTTTATGCTTGCCGATATTTGCCGATATTTTCGCCGATATTGCCGATAAGATATTTTCTGGACCCTCGCCGATATTTTCCCGATACCGATATTATCAACACTGTTCCCAAGCTTGTAACAAGGGAAGACAATCACAATCATAACAAGCCAGTGTCTGAAGATGAGGTCAGTGAAGTTATCAATGAGATGCAAAATGGGAAAGCTCCTAGCCCAGATGGATTCAATGTGGACTTCTTCAAAGCATGTTAGAAAATAGTCAAACAAGACATCCTTGACGTAGTGGAAGACTCCAGAAGATCCAGAACGATTTTAAAGGCTCTTAATGCCTCTTTCATAGATTTGATTCCAAAGCAGGAAAAAGCCATGACACCGGACAAATTCAGACCCATAGCTTTATGTAATGTGGTGTACAAGATTATTTCCAAAGTGATCGCTAACAGACTCAAGCCCCTTCTTCCAGCTCTTATCTCAGAGGAGCAAACTGGTTATGTGGAAGGAAGACAGATTCTCAATAACATCATACAAGCTCATGAGGTGGTACACTCACTTAAGAGCAATAAGCAAGCTGGCATGATCATACAGCTTGACCTAGCGAAAGCTTATGACAAGCTAAGTTGGTCTTATATTAGGGCAGTGCTGAGAGCTTATGGTTTCGACCACAACTGGATTAGATGGGTTATGGCCCTGGTATCCACGGTTAGTTTTTCAATCCTGCTTAATGGCTCACCCTCAAAAACCTTTATGCCTTCCAGGGGTCTCAAAAAAGTACACAGAGAAAAATGTGACCATTTAGGTTATGAGAAAAAAAGTACCCCCCTCCCCAAAAGGATCAAGGGTTCAAGGGACCCCCACACCCCAAAAAGTATGGGCTGGGATCCACCCTCCCCAAAAGGATAAAGGGACAAGGGACCCAAAGTTTCACCCTTCAGGTTTTGGGATTATCGAGTCAACTTCTGAGATTTCAGACCATGATTCATGAGATAGCTTAGCCAGTTTCCCCTATTAGGTTTCAATCCTGCTTAATGGCTCGCCCTCAAAAACCTTTATGCCTTCTAGGGGTCTCAAAAAGTACACAAAGAAAAATGTGACCATTTAGGGTATGAGAAAAAAGGTACCCCCCCTCCCCAAAAGGATCAAGGGTTCAAGGGGCCCCCACACCCCGAAAAGTATGGGCTGGGATCCACCCTCCCCAAAAGGATAAAGGGACAAGGGACCCAAAGTTTCACCCTTCAAGTTTTGGGATCGTCGAGTCGGCTTCTGAGATTTCAGACCATGCTTCATGAGATAGCTTAGCCAGTATCCCCTATTAGGTTTCTTATTTGTCCTCTTGAAGCTGGCTATGATCTCTCTGTTAGCTTGGAGATGTCTTAGCCAGAATGTCGTTCAGGTGTCTTGTTTGACTCCCTCTTTACTTTACGAATACCATCACCTCCTCCTGAGGTTACCTCACTGTAGGGTGCAATTGGTCATGGGCTCTACCCAAGACCTAACTCCCCCAAAAATGATACATCCCTAAAGCCGGCCTCGAACCTCGGGAGTAATGACTCCTGGTATGCGTTGACGAGGGATGGTGGCTCCCCGGAAATTATACTAACCAATAGTCGGGCATCCCAGCATTGGGGGAGAAAAGTTTCTCTTAGTTGTTCTGGGATGGATGGGTTTTAAACCCAGGGTTGTTTTGATTCAAAGCAATCTATGGTAAGGCAACAGGACTACCATCCATGGGTAAGGCAAAGGGGAGTGGCCAACCACTTGAATGAGCTCACCTCAGTTGCCCGATAGGGTTCGTATCTTGAGCCAGCAGGTTACTGGTACGGGTTGGTAGCCATGAACCAACAGGTACTAATCTAACCTCCGTATCTGAGCTGCCGGCTGGTAGCTAGATAAGAGGACGGTAGCTCGAGACCCCAACTGGTGGGTCGCAATGTGTGCTCGTTTGTGTATCATTTGCCTCTAAGGACTTTTTTCTCCCTGCCATCTTTCAATTTTTTGAATAAGTTGTCACTTGGGTTCCCCTCCTTGTTTCTGGTTATTTGAGGGATGGGGCCCCCAACAAGGATCAAAGATCAAGGACGGCTCAAGGCTTGGGGGCCCCATCAAGGCTCAAGGTTCAAGGGTCAAGGAGGGGCCCCATCAAGGCCCCTCATTAGGATGCAATGGAAGGATCGAAGATCAAGGAAGGTTCAAGGCTCAAGGTGGGGCCCCATCAAGGCCCCTCATTAGGATGCTCTTTGGGGCCCCATCAAGGCTTCAACCCTTCGGGCATCTTGCCCAAAGGGTTGAAGGCTCAAGGCTCAAGGAGGGGCCCCATCAAAGCTTCAACCCTTCGAGCATCTTGCCCGAAGGGTTGAAGCCTTGATGGGGCCCCAAAGAGCATCCTAATGAGGGGCCTTGATGAGGCCCCACCTTGAGCCTTGAACCTTCCTTGATCTTTGATCCTTCCATTGCATCCTAATGAGGGGCCTTGACGGGGCCCCTCCTTGAGCCTTGAGCCTTAAGCCTTGATGGGACCCCCAAGCCTTGAGCCTTCCTTGATCTTCGATCCTTGATGGGGCCCCAAGTGCATCCTATAAAATAGCAAATGGTGCCAAGTCGAACTGGGGCCTTGATGGGGCCCCCATTCCTCAAATAACTAGAAACAAGGAGGGGAACCCAAGTAACAACTTATTCAAAAAATTGAAATATGGCCGAAAGAAAACTACACGCAATAAGGAACGAGCACACAGATTTGAGGTTAGGGAGCCAGGGTACAGCCTTGCCTCAACAGACTGGTGCCACTAGCGCTTGCTAACACACATGTGGACCTGAGGGGACTGACTTGACTCCCAGTCCATCCTTGATGATTGGGGTGTCCCAGGTTAGGGAGTCGGGCTGTCGTGCCTCTCGTATGTGGTACCACACTCGACATGTGGACCAAAGGGGACAACCTTGAACCCAAGCCAACATGGCTTGTCCCAGGTTAGGGAGCAAGGCCACATTGCATCATCGGTGTGGGTGCCACCACATGGCCAAGATCACGGGTGGGCCTGATGGTGCGACCTGCCCCCAGCCCAATCGGGGGATGGAGTGTCTCTCAACAGGGTTCTTACTAGGGTGTCACCACTTTCATACCCTCAGTCCCAAGGTTAGGGAGCAAGGCTGCCTTGCCTGAGAAATAATGGGGCCACCGGTGAAGGGTGGTCCCTCAGGGGACAACCAGGTCAGATCTCCTAGCCCATCCTTGTGGAATGGGGTGTTCCCTGAAACTAGGGTTCTTACTAAGGTGTCACCATTTTTATACCCTAAAGGTAACACTTTTGGGGGGTACTTTTTTTTTTCTCATACCCTAAAGGGTCACATTTTTCTCTATGTACTTTTTGCAGGAGAGGGATCATATCAGAATGTCAGGACTTATCAAGGGCTCCCACATTTGGAACCTTGCTTGGGAAAATAGAGCCATTGTCCAACAGCATAGTTTCTGAGAGATCCGAGATGGAAACCTTGCACGGTTTTGGGAGGATAACTGGCAACAGGAACCAAATTTGTTTAGAGAAGAATTAACCGCTCTCAAAAATGACACTGACAACAAAGGTTTACTTATGGTAAGTGACTTCTGGGATCAGGTACGGGACAATGATAAATGGAGAATGTGGAAGAATCTTGGTTACAGTGAAGAGAGTCCTTTGAGGGCCCAAGCAGATTCCCTTGCTCTTGACTTGGAGCAAAGGAAGATTTTGGTGTCTTCCACGTCTGACCAACTGAGATGGGGTCGAAACACCGAAGGCACTTTTAACCTCAAAGAAGCTAAACACATGGCCCTAGGTTTTGATTATCCAAACCCTGATCAGATTTGGAATGACCTTTGGAAGAACCCGCAATGGATGAAAATCAAATTGTTTATGTGGTTGGTTCACCAAAAGAAAATTCTCACATGGGAGAATCTTCTAAAAAGGGGATTTGTTGGCCCATCTAAATGCCATCTATGTGGCTTACAAGAGGAGACAATGGAACATTTACTAAACCTCTGCCCATTTACTAAACCTCTGCCCATTCACCTCTACCTTGTGGGATTCGGTGGCCTCAGTGTTCAGGCAAACTGACAAGGACAAACTGAGCATCACCAACACTTTGAAGAATTGGAGAAAAGACTTCTCAGGTAATGAAATCATTAACAAGGCTTGGACTCTAGTTCCAGCCTCGACCCAGAGTATCATTGTCCAGATTTTACGACAGCTTAAAGATACAATAGGAGCCCTTATTTAGAAAATTCCTGAGGACCTCCCTTCGCCCCAGGATGCTCGCATACTGATGCAGTTGGGTCTCCATTCTCTAGTTCCCCAAGGCGCTGGCAAGGGTGTGAGCAAAACAATTATTGGCAAAGATATCTAGCAACCTCCTCCTCCTGGTTTTTTGAAAATCAATATAGATGGGGCCTCTAAGGGTAACCCAAGGATGGTTGGCTATGGTGGTGTCATAAGAGATGAGCAGGGGTGCATAAAGAATATCTTCCATAGTCATTTGGGGATTGCCACAAATAACATGGCGGAGCTTATGGCCTTAGAGCAGTGCCTGGAAATCCTGATGGAGGCAAATTTACACAACGCCATCATTGAAGCTGACTCTGAACTGGTCATTAATGTGGCCAAGAAAATGTGTAATGGAACGGCACATGGAAAAGTGTCGAAACATTGGAGGCTCTCGCAGGTCTTTCAGCGTATTCATTCCCACTTGCAAACCCTAAGAACAGTTAGCTTTGTTCATGTGAGAAGGAAAGCCAATATGTTAGTTGATCGTCTGGCGAATGAAGGGGTGCTATGTAAGGAAAGCTACATTTGGTATGACTGGAAGTCTATACCCTCTGGCAAACTGTGCGATGATTGTCAACGACAGGCAGACAAAGACATGGTGAATCTCCAGACCAATGAAGAATGAGCAGGAGGAAGACCAGTGGGAGAGGAAGGAATGGCACAAACCCGAAGTGAAGAGAAGGATGAAGAGGTAAGATGAAGGAACGACATATACACGAAGTGAAGAGAAGGATGAAGAGGTGGGGTAACTATGCACAGGAGTCGTTAGATCATGGAAGATCAACGGACATCCTTGAACCGGTTTGAAGTGTCGCTTTTAATCCTAACCGTCGATCTTATTACTTGGCGCTGACGTCACGTGCCTTTAAGGGGGTTCAACTACCTGTAACCTGCGTGCTAGTGGAATAGGCGTAGACCATAGGTTTTAAGCATCCCCGATCATCGAATGGATATCAGGTTTTAAAGTGGAGGGAGGTTAAGTCTAAGAGCAGACCCGAAAATTATAGACCAAAGGTTCATTTTCCTTATCGGGTCCGGATTGCGGTTAAGTGGGGCGCAAGTCTATGGCGCGATGCTTTTTGATTGGATATCGAGTTTCAAAGAGGAGGGAGGTTAAGGCTAAGAGCGGACCCGAACTTTTATAGACCAAAAGTTCATTGACGTTATCGGGTCCGGATTGCGGTTAAGTGGTGAGCAAGTCTCCGACGCGATGCCTTTTGATTGGTTATCGGGTTTCAAAGTGGAGGGAGGTTAAGGCTAAGAGCGGACCCGATATTTTATAGACCAAAGGTTTATTGGCGTTATCGGGTCCGGAAAGCGGTTAAGGGGTGAGCAAGTTTCCGAAGCGATGTTGTGTCAACCACCGGATCAAGAACCAGACCGACGGCGGGGATTTATTCGCAATTAGTCTTTTGGTAAAAGAGGGTAAATTTGTTTGATGTGTGATGTTTAGGGTATTGTTGACCCTGGTCTGTCTTTTACTGGTCTTTACACTTGTAAAAACGTGTACTATATGTAATCATGTTTTTGGTTAATTGAAGGCTCCACTCTTATTTGACCAAAAAAAGCAAAAAAAAAAAGAAACACAATCCTTAGCAATGTAAATCTAAGACTGAGAATGTCTGACACCAATGACTATTGTAATTGTTACAGTTATACTACACAATTATCATCCAATATGTGGTATTTACTATTGAGTTTACATGACTGTTCAGATAAGAAAAGATTATTTTATTGATGTTCATGGGTGATCAAAAGAATAGGTCAATGGCAGTAGAAAATTTGGCAAATCGCCAACATAATGTGGGACTGACAAGGCTATTCCTGAGTGCCATAAGATAAAGCAATACAAATTCCAAAATCCAGTAATAATTATGCACTCAAATTCAGATTTAATCACGGTACATTAGCACCTGGTCTTCACACTCTTATCTGCAAATGCATACTGGAGCAAATTCAAAGCGCACAATAGATTTTAGATGCAGTTTCAAGTTTAAACTGTATTTTTTGAAATAGTATTTGTTGTATATAGTTACATTTATTTTCTTGCTTCTAAATTTTACAATCGCTAAGTTTATCAGATAAATATAAATGGAAACAGCCTGGTGGATGAGCTCAAGCAGTTGAGTTCTTTGAGTTGGATGGAGCGGATCTCAGGGTCAATCCCCCGAGCTGGGTGCCTCTGTTGTGTGCCTTACTTAATGTCCCTACTGGATCATGTGCCAATTGGCTTACACTGGGTACCATCTGCAAAATGCAGGGAAGTGCCCAGGGGTTTCCCAGCAAGGTTTTTCTTGGGCAAAAAAAATACTAATGAAATGCAGAATCACATCCTAGAACTGACTTGCTGGGATTGCATGGTAAACAATTTCCATCATTTGCAATTTGAAGCACAGCAAGAAGGAAGAAGGATAGTTAAATGAAAGATGTCAAACATAAAAACTAGTGATAAAATTGAATAAAAAGCTTCCTTTATTCAAGAATCCAGACTGCAGTTTGTTGGATGAAAGCTACATTTTAGGTAGTACAAGAGACAACACAGAACCCAGATGCATCAATTAGATGAGAAAAGGTTTAATACTCCAGTCCTCATTCCTCTGTTACAAAGTAGACACAAACTTCATTAGATTGTCTGGATTTCAATCAGAGGTCCCAGGATTAAGTTCCCTAGTCATGAAAAAAATCAAACATTCGAGCATGTCTCATAGACCCTGGTCACTGGGATGGCAACGAGCATGTCCTAAGCAGATACACCATGATGATCAAAAAATTGTATGCAGCCAGTGAAAACCTCTCAAGGCACAGCGAGAATGTTGATGCCTAAGAAGGACATTTTTATGTTTGAGCCCTAAGCTTCACCGACTCAAAATCAAAACCAAAATGATTCAAAAGAAAAATGTTAATTACTACAAAATTCTAGAATTCAGGAGAAAATGGCGGAAATCCTGAATTTGCACCTGCGACAACAATCAAGTTTCCACTTGAGATGGATTGAACTTTTCAAGAAGCATACCCAAAATCAGGACATAAATTTAATTTTGAGCCTGTGAAATCATTCGCCGTGCGATCCGTCTCACGGGAATGATGGATCCCATCCTCCCAACCAATCAATAAGTAATTTGAAAGGCGGCATTCTTGCCCTGTGGGGTCCTTTCCTCCCAACCAATAAATAATGCATTCACTCTTGTCTATCCTGCGGGGTGGGAAATGTGCCGAAAAATAATTAAGTGCTCAGGCTTGCCTGTGCTACGGGAAATGACTCTCTCTTGCTTGTCTACGGAAAATCCACTTCCGCCCCGGGCTAGCGAGAGCACTCTCCTCCGGCCCAGAAAAGAGCAGCGAGAGAATATTAAGCTGGGAGCATTGGTAACCTAGAGAATAGGTAGTTTCATAATATAAAATAAATTGTAGAAGAACATTGCATATGGTAGATACACTATCAGAGAACAACTTCGGTATGAATGAAATAACTTAATATGAAAACGGCATTTGCCCTCAGTGAATCACAAACTCCGTGAGCATTATTGAGAAATAACCGTGTGAAAATTGCCAATATAATTCTAAAGGAATTGTTGAATACTGAATTTGAATTTATCTCCCAAATTTTCGCTACCAAAGTTCAGATAAGTCGTGGAAGTCGCGATTTTTTTTGCATCGAGCTCATACGAAAGAACCCAAATTCAGAACCAGTACAGATGAAAGTTCTATAGGAGGTGAGAAATATACTAACCGGGGGGGAGTGGTGAGGACACTGAGGGCTCTGCCCGATGGGGTTGACGAATGCAGCAGCACCATGTTTCTCAAAATGGGCCGGCCATATCGCTAGTCCGCTTCCCCGCGAGAAATTTTATTTTTGTTTTGGCGTAGCCAAAGTAGACACATATATGTGAGAGGACGATAACATTCATTGTGCAGATTTATCTTAATAAATTAATGCGTTTGGATCTTTATTGCAGGGGTGACTACATTTCTTTATTTAGAGGCTTTTTTGGGTGTATATTTTCTAGTTTATTGAAAAAATTATTGTAATTTAATAAATTTATAACATAAAGAATTATTACTATCTATTCTATATAAATGTGAGTCTGTTTATTATCCTTGTTTTCGAAAATTTTTAATTTAGGTATTTACTTGCATCAAACATATTTTACCCTTATATCATTAACTCATTATATTAAAACAAATACATTTACTCTATATTGTTTTGAAATAATATTTATTTATATTGTTTTTGAATAATATAAATAGTGTTTATTTTTATTGTTTTTGAAATAATATTTATTATAAATATATTCTCAACTTAATTTTAATAATAATTTTATAAGTAATTTGTTTAATAAACCAAAAAAAAATTAAAAAAATAAAAATATAATTATTTGATATTAATATTAGTTTAGTTGGCTTATTTTATTAATATAGATTTACTGATTTGTGCTTTAATAACAAAAAAAATTTGATCTCTCCCTATCCTATTCTCTTTATAGAAGCAGGTCTTTCTCCTATTGAGAGCCTAGCTATGCTCAGGTTTCAGGTGTACAAGCACAAGCTCAATAACATAGACAATCATAGACTTCCTAAGCTAGCTTTAAATTCCAGCCAAAACCACCTAAGGCTTAACCGAAGATGGCATAAGGACACAAGGGCCTGGTTAAACTATTGGGAGATCAATGAGAATGGTGCTTTGCAAAACATAAATAACATTAAAGATATTGTTACTTCTAAGTTCAAAGAAAAATTGTGGTGTGAGAAAGATTTAGCGTCTAAAAGAAAATTAAGTTATTATAAGAAGGTCATCAACCCCACCGTTGAAGATCAAAAGTATCTCTCTATTTTAACTAGCTCAAAGAAGAAAACTAATATAGCAAAGATTAGAACGAATTCTCATGAGCTCCATAGTGAAACTGGCCGTTGGGCAGTTCCTAAAACGCCATGGATAGAAAGGATCTGCCATATTTGTGAGAATAGGAGCATCGAGGATGAAAACCACTTCCTCTTAGAGTGCCCTGCATACAACCACATTAGATCTCAATTTCACAACCTTTGTTACAATACTGACCTTCCTAGCCTTTTACAATGCCAAAATTATAGTGAACTCGGGAGGCTTCTCTCCAAGCTTTTTGAGCATAGGAATAAAATCTTAAATCAAAATAAATAATTTGTCTTTTTAGGTCCGATAGATCATTATTTGGTCTCAACGGACGTTAACCACCATCATCATCATCATCAATAGATCTATATTAATTTTTTTTAATAATGTTTATGATATTTATGAATTTCACATTTATGTTTTTATTTTTATTTTTATTAACACTACCATTATTATTTTATTTTACTTATATATATATATATATAATTCTATTAAAAATTTTATACTACATATATAATTACATGTATATTTTTTTTACATGTTTTATTAAAAAAAATACATGTTTTATTTAAAAAACACATGTTATTTATATATGTATGAATGAGAAAAAAAAATTATTTTAACTAAAATTTTTTATATAGTTATTAACTAAATATAAATATCATAGTAATTGAAATATTTCGTTTACAAATATGGATGAGTACATCTAATAGTTAAGAACATGTGCATTTTTATAACACGTCACATGAGTGGACCTAATAGTTAAGAACATGTGCTTCCTTATAAAAAGTCATGGGGTCATCTCTAAATAGAGATAATAAATTGTGCTCAATCCAGATAATCCAAAATCCACTATGACTTGTAGTTGTGATCGTCGAGAACTTTATCCGTAGTAAATGACACCCTTGTGTGAGGAACCTTATAAATATGGTATTATTTTTCATTTTATCCTTGAAATTATTAGTAGACATGGTGAATTAATTCAAAGTTGGGAAAAGAGTAAGATGATAATGGATCAAATCTCTTAATATGCAAATTTTGTCCTAAACTTGAAGAACTATTTACACTTCTAAATATGTTTGGTAAATCTAGAATTAAAATTACTTTATATTGATTCTTAATAATATTATTTAATTTTGTTAGAGATTTTTCGGCGAAAATCACATGGGATACCATTTGTCGACGCGTTTCGAACCAACTAGTGTGGTTCATGGTCAGGACAAGTTGAAGAAACAGATCCAGCTTAGCAAGTTAAATAGTTAAATAGTCTGTGCAGAACCTCCAACAGCTAACTTGACCAACGGCTAGTTTAACTATAGGACCAGGGTCAAAATTATTTTATTAATTTAATTAGTAATATTTAGGACCAATCCCTTAAAAATATAAAAATATTTTTAATGGGTATTTAGTTCAAAAAAATATTATTATTAAAATTATAAGTTAAATAGTATTTAAAAGGAAATTTAGTTAGATAAAAGACCTTATAATATATGAATAAATTAAATGCCTAAAAACAAATATATAAAATAAAAAGTTGATTAATAATTAAATGGAAAATTAGTTACATAAAGGACCTTATAATAAAATAAAGTAAAATCATGAGGACATTAGGTTAGTTAGAAAATTAGTTAAAAATATAAGTTGATTAGAATTTAAATAGAAAATTAGTTATATAAGGGACCTTATAATAAATAATATAAAATATATATATAAAGATAATTGAAATGGGTGATTATTCATAAGTATTATTAAAATTAAAAGCTAATTAGAAATCACATGGAAAATTAAAGGACTATAAGAAATGAAAAAATTAACTCTAAAAAATAATTAAATAATTAATGAAAGGAAAAAATAATGAAGAGAAAAAAAAAATTAAAAAAAAAAAATTAAAAAAATAAATTAAATTAAAAATAATAATAATAATAATAAATTAAAAAAAAAAAAAAAAAAACCCTTAAGAGGAGGGCGGAAAAAACGATTAGGAAGAGAGTGCTGGGACCCAACACCTATTGATTTTCCCACCATCCTCTCTATTAAGATTGCTTGGCCAAGAGAGTGCTGGGACCCAACACCTATTGATTTTCCCACCATCCTCTCTATTAAGATTGCTTGGCCTCTTTTCAATCTCAAGCGCTTCCCTAAATTTTCGATGATGGAAATGCAAAACCCTAGCAATAACACTGATGAGAGTTATCCTGAACAAACCCAGGATCAAATCTAACTGGCTGCAAAAGGGAGCCTATGTTACTAACATTAATACTAAAAAGAAATAGAAACCAACATATGTTGCTTACGTTAATATACCCTACACCTATAACATCTTGAGTGGACCTAATAGAAGAACCATATTCTCACTAGGCCATATCGTTTATATACTTTTGTCAAGGAATGCAATATAATGTTGGATACGTTATATTAAATTTGTTAAAATTAAGGTATATGGTTTTGGGTATCCAAAGCTAAAAGGTTAATGGATATTTTGTGTAAAACTTTAGCTAGGTTAAGGGGGTGTTATAATTTTCGTTGAAATTTTAGCTAGGTTAAGGGGCTGTTATAATTTTAGGTAGGGTTAGTGTGGTCTCACGTCAGTCAAGGGGGTGTTATAATTTTCGTTGAAATTTTAGCTAGGTTAAGGGGCTGTTATAATTTTAGGTAGGGTTAGTGTGGTCTCACGTCAGTCAATTGTACTTAAACTACATGCGTCATTTATCTCAAAACTCACCTTACTTAACAAACCATCAGAAAAAATCTCATAACTGCATCCAACCTAACACTGTAAAAAAAACAAGAAGGGTGAATGTGTCCTACCGGCGTGTAAGCGGAAGCTAATGCTGCGCGGGAGAAGGTTTAGTGAGGCTATAATGGCGAGAACGACCGCAGTTGCCCACATCATATAAACCGATTGAACTTCCACGTTTGGGAAAATGAAGTTGTTGTTCATCTTCTGTTTTTCCTCCAAGTAGCTCACCTACAAACCATCCAAACACGGCCTCAGAGGGATAACAGAAGATTGAAAGAGAGATTCAATTAAGCATTGAACTCAAGCTTTATCACAAGAACAAACAACACTGCAAAATTCGGAATCAATCAAATCATCGAAAGCTGAAAACGGTTATTAGAGATTAAATTTTGGGCAAATGGCAAAAGAAATTTAACTTATGAGAAAATAGAAAAAAATTGCAGCAAACGCTAATCAAGATTAAAGGGAGGGCAAATGGGGAATAATATCAAGGACAATAAGATTAAATTATGGATAAATAGGAAAAATAGGCGAAAAACTATTCTTCATGCAAGGAGATTAAATTATGGATAAATGGGAAAAATATGCGAACAAATGGGGAAGAAGATAATGAAATGAACTTACATTTACCGGCCAAAACAATTTCCATAATATTCACAACTCGTTTTGTCCCTCAGTGGCGGCTCCTCCTGCAAAGCACTGTGATCAGGGTTCATTTCAATATTACAAATAAATAAAACAGATCTAAGCCAAAACCCAGATGAACCAGTAATAGAGGAATACAGACGCGTTTTACTTTGAATTGCTCTTTCTCGACTCTAAATCACCTGTAATTTCCATACAAAAATTATCTACCAGACCACACTCTGTTCTATACATATCTGTTCAAAAATTTATAGACGTAAAGATTCCAGTGATATTCTGTGATCCTAAATTCAAATTTAATCTAAAAATAAGCAAACCTGGCTTTACAGCGATGATTCATTTCTGTATAGAAATCTGAAATCAGGAATTCATTTCTATCTCTCTCTTATGTTCTGCTTCCCGCAACAAAATAAAATCGGACGAGCAAACGAAACACAGAGAAAATTAAAAAAAAAAACAAACAAACAATCATCAAAAAACCGCCAACCACAACCAGATTAAAATGAAAAACCTGATACTCAAAAAAACTGTAAAAACCAATAAACAGGCATGGCCATGCCATGGACCAAACAAATAGAAATGCAATAAACCACGCAATGAAGAAAAACCAGACTACATAGAGAGGAAGGAAATGAACATGAAAATAGAAGTGAGAATATTGGGTGTTTGTAAAGGGCTTTATACCCATTCCTTTCAAACGGTCACAAGCTTTTTTATCCATATTTCGAATTTTATTTGATCTTTAGGTCCACCGCCATTTTATCTTCAGCTCCACAGCGATTGCATTGTCGATCAGTATGGACAACAGCGAAATTCTAATGAATATATACATTTTAAAGAAATATTGGACAGGAATACTTAAGAAGCATGTATAATTCCATTATTAAAAAATTATTACTTAAACATGATTTATTTTCGTGTTTTATGCCCTAAAAGAAATTATTAATAATAATAATATTAATATGAAATTTTCTAAATTTGCATATATGTATGAACATATTTATTTTTAGATTTACTTATTTCGCATTAATGAGTTATTATTAAAACTGCCGCAAGTTCAAGAATTCCTTGGATATTATTTTAATTTACCTATTTAATATTAAATGGTTTTTAAAACAATTAAAATATTACAAAAATCTTATAATTTTACATATTTCAAAATAAATAAATTTATTAATTTTGTGATAAAATTGTGAGTAAAATATATTTTTAATATATTATAAGTTTAATTAATAATATAATGTATCATTTTATTCAATTTAATAAGGAATTATAATTAGAACCATTTAATATTTTATGAAGAAAATTGATCAGATATAATTGTATATAATTTATCTAGTTTTTCGCTTGATTTATAGGGATTTGAATCTTGAATCTTATGACTTATATAATATAATCTTGAATCTCATGATTTACATAATATTATATAGAATTGTCTAGTGAATTAGATATCAGTGTAGATCCACTTTAATTCTCCATCAATGGGATCAAATCTCTCAAGGTGCAAATCTCTTTTTTTGATTGAAAAACTTGACGAAAGGTTTGTACCTCTCTAAATTTGATCTCTCAAGGCTTGATAGATCCGGAGTTAAGATGGATCTAGGCTGGTTTTATATATATATATATATATATATATATATATATATATATTGCAAAGGATACTATTTGCAAAACCATGGGTTGTCAAAAGTCGAAGCCCAAAAACAACCAAGGGTAAATTGACTCTATGGCCTCAATTAACTTATAAGTGAAGATGGGGGCTTAGAAAGCATGCCCTTTTAGGAGTATAGAAGTAACCAAACTCAAGAGGGGCAAATCTTAATTTACTATCCACTTCATAAAGGTAAGAGCGAGTTGAGAATTTTGTGGAGCAATAAGGCTTTAGGATCCATAACTTGAGCTTTCGAGAGGGCCGCTACGAGCAAAGTCTCCAATAAAGAAATTTGAGATGCCATTTTTAATTTGGAAATTTAGCTGGGGATGGGAAGAAATGATTGGGAAGAGAAGAGGAAAATAGAGTTCAAATAGAAAGATACAAAAATCCGTAGACCAACCTCTAAGAGCAGTTAGGAGGCTAGATGTTAACTACTCGTGGCAAGTAAATGAAACCTTCAAAAGGTATGTCATTCACAGCTTGGAGAAAATAATGGAGAACATGTTGAACCATGAGTCTCTAGTTTACCTTAAAGGAGAACTTTCTCCTGTTGGATATGCCAAATTGTTGCCTTTAAAGAGCTTATATGACTATCAAATCTCATCTCCTTCTCAGTGTTATCCCACATTGTTTCTATGCATTGCTCTATAGCAACATATAAGTCCCAAAAAAATCATGATCCTTATTCTAATGGGGGAAACTAGAGGTGAGCGATGTCCCTTATTAACATAATGGTCAATTAATTATGGGTTGGTACACTTGCTTGTTTTTCCTTCCCCTCCTTCTTTGTGGGATGTGTTATGTGAATCTTTGTGTGAAACAAAATTGGATATGTCATAAGTTGATATCCCATATTTAAATAAAAGTGAATATGTCATAAGTGGATATCCCATATTTGATGTCTTGGAATAGCTTCTACAACTATAAAATTTCCTCTCATATAACCCATATCAACAAACTATTACCTTATAAGTAGCATTCTTGTGACCTCATGGTCATCAAGGCAATATGTTTCCCCTTTTCTTAATTTAGTATTATTCTAGTTTGGTATTTTGCTTTTGGTTTCGCCATGACAAAATTTACATCAATAAAGGAATTAAAATGAATTGCTTTTGAAGTGGATAGTAGGATAATGTCATATTTTGATGCACTTTGATCTCTCCATAGAGAACTATATATTGAATCAAAAAAAGATGTAAACAAGCTGCAAATGTTATTATTAAAACTTGCAACGAAAAATCTAAGTGTGAGAATGTACAATTTGGTATGGGTAGACATTGTTGTGTGTAGTTGATGCATGAAAAATAAGGCCAAGTATGAATAAGGTGCACTAAAGCACATATGTTGATAATGATGCCTTCTTGGGAGTCAAGATCATTATGTAAATGTAAAGGAAACCATAGGGATATTCATAGCATTGAGGTTTATTACCCAAGTGAAAGTTGATCACCAAATTTCATGAAGATAACATAATTATCCCCAAGCTTAGAATTGAAAGTTTGGTGGATGGTTATGAATAATGATGAAAGAAGTAGTTAGATACAATCGCCAAAGTACCTATGCCTATATAATACATAACATGTCATTGTTATATATGTTGAACAATTTAGATAGGTTGAAGCGTCATAGGTTTCTTGAACATGTATTATCCTATGGGAGATATATCTAAGTAGAGATCAACTCATGTGAACCATAGGTTTCGAGAGAATTGTGAAGCTAGAGAATTATCAATATTTATGTGAGAGGACCTTGGTGTCATATGTTTTGAGATTTCAACTATTGGAGGCTAAGTTTAAACCATGTGTAACTCTACCATAATTTACAATTGTTCAGTTGATATTGTTGGCTTTTCTACATCCATAGTGTCATGGTTTTGAGAATACTTATAAAGCAACCATTCTAGATTATAAATCCTAGAGACCTATGCCCATCACTTGAATATGGACACCATTTACAATTTTAATTCAAGGGACTTGAGGTCTCTCGAATCAAATTAATGGTAATGATTATTCTATTGCCTTTCAGTCACCTTCATGGGGGGGGAACCGACTACTTTTAAGAGATCTAGACCATCATAGGGACCATGACAATACCTAGCATTAATCAACCCAATTAACATGTGATAACTCAACCCTACAAGGGATCCATTAGCACCATTCAATTTAGTTTCCTTTTGGCTAAGCATCCATGAGTCGAGGTATCTATTCCTCCATAGTTGTCTAGAAATTGCACCAAGCCTCAACAACATTATATGCACTAGTGCCCATCTATAAGCTTGAGCACAAGTACAAGCATGTCACTTGGTGAGAATTGAACCTCGGAAGGGGCTATATTAGCCACCCATTTCACCAACCCAACAAGCCACCATTGTGATGTTGTTTATCTGTCATTATAAGTTCATTCTAAATTACAATAAGTAACTTGTTGGTTTTGAAACATGTAACAACATTAAGTGCATTATTGGCATTAATCGAATATTGTTTGTGTGAACTAGATTGCATGTAGCAACTACAAGTGTTGACATTGATTCGACATTGTTTGTGTGAACTAGGGTGCAATTGTATGATTGATATTTTATACATAAAGAGTGTTGTCTCATGTCATTTCTATATGCCAATTGATATCAAATCCAATGTTTATTTGGTTTGTTTATCATATCGTGCAACACATGGTAAGTCAATGCTTGCAATAGGTTGGTGTGTGCATATAAATGCTTGGGCATGTTGTGCCTCTCTTTAACATGGTACCACAACACATGTACCTTTGGCCCTAGAGAAGAGACTTGTCATTTATCATAAATGGGTTTTCTTTACTTCTTTGAAGGTTGATTAGTTTTTTACTTGGATTTGGAGTAGAGGTTGTTATAATCTTGGAGAAAGTAATTAAAGTTGTTCTTGAAGTATTGGAATTGTAGAATAGTATTTGATTTGTTTATCTGTTGTTGTTTTGGATTCCAACCTAATTAGAGATCCTCAAAATTGTGGTTGTTCTCTTTAGATACCTAGGATCTAAAAATCCTTTTGTTTCGTATTAAGATTTTTTCTGGTGAAATTGTTGGTTGAGTAAGAGATTGCTTCTTCTTCAAGCATATCTTTACTTGACATTAAATTTGATGCAAATAATTATCCTCCCAAGTTAATCCTACAATATATACCAATGGTGCAAAAATTGTTCAAACTTGTAGAGGGCAAGGAGACATCTCAATTTGTTTTGTAGAGTTACTCCAGTTTTACGCACATGATGAAGATGTGTAAACATGATAAATTCTATTGTTGTAAATCACAGTGTTCATCAAATTTAGAGTTTGATTGGTTCATAAAAAATAAGAACTGCCATTCAAAACTTGTGTTGGATCTTTGACAAAGTTATTTTACTCAAGAAAATAATTCTATGCAATTAAATTTTTTTATTGTGAATATGTTTCCAATTACATGACAAGTATTTAGGATATGAGAGGTGTATGAGAGATCAACTTGAAATAGTTGGTGATAAGTTGCACTAAAAAACTTTTGTTTCAAACCATTAATGGGTTGGTGTAGGTTTTTCAACCTTTTGTAACTAGTTTAAATGTCGCTAATAAGTTGGCCAACACAACATTTTATGAGCTTTGTGTCATACTACAAGAAGAGAAGCACTTGGATAGATTCAAACATGTGAGTTAAGATTAACCACCTAAAATGAAATCATTTCAAAATAAATGGATGAAATCTTTGCATTTTAATTCGAATGAGAGTATGGAAAAACCCTCAAGAAAGGATGTTGGGCATTACTATTTTGACAACCACAAACATTGTGCGATAGATTGTTTCAAGCAAAAGTGTGAGTGATGATAGAAACAGTCAAATAATGTTATTAAGAAGAAAAACTCAAACAACCACGATGATGAAGGTGCTTTAGTTAGTTCACCAGCAACAATAAAAACCATTGGAGATCTTGAGTATATCGATTTTGGTACAACCAAACATATGAATAAAAGGTGAGACGAGTCAAGAGCACTAGGAGACATACAATTTCATAATGATAATACTATAGAGATTATTGGTGAAGGAGATTTTCTTATGTTGTTTAGCAATGGATATGTGTGATACATCAAGTAGGTTGATTATGTGCTCAATTTGAAATTAAAATCTTTCTTTCTATTAAGGAGATGAATTGGTTGAATTTGAATGTATATTGCATATTTTCAAAGACAATTTTAGGAGTTATGAAAATGTCATGCATAGAATATTGCATATTTTCAAAGACAATTTTAGGAGTTATGAAAATATCATGCATAGTTATGAGTAAGCTTGCTTGTTTTAATCAGTATCGAAGATCAAGATTAGGTGAATGACGATACCAATAATTGATCATATTACGGCATTTGTGGTATGGACATATGAATTATTAATGTATCCATTTGTTGTATAAATTGGATATGGTTCATGGATACCACAACCCTAGTGAGCTCTAAGAAGCTCATATCATTGGCAAGGAAATATATGAGTAGTTCCTAGGGTTAAGACCTAGTGTGTGAGGTTAGTTTTTGAGTCAATGCACATTGATTTGTGTGTTCCTGCAATTGGACCCTCATTTGGAGGAAAATTGTGTTCAATGACTAGTGCATACAATTACAATAAGAAAGTATGAATATTGTACTCCTAATTTGAAATGGATAATTATAAATTTTGTCACCTTTTCTCATGCTTTGCAAGGTGGAAAACCATAGTTATGTCCTTGTTGAGCCCATTTTAAGGTTTGATCTAGATTTGATGGTTTGGGATATTGAAATTTCAAACCTTATTTGGCAATTAAATGGATGTTTTTCCTCACAAAACTTAAACAACATAGTTTGCAGCCACTTGACGCTCTTTTACTTAACAAGAGTTTTCCAAGAGTCTAGCATCAACATTCATATGAAGGAGTTATACCTTCAATAATTGACCTATGCTTTGAACACTACAATACCAACTAGATCTGATGTTAGCTGCCATAATTCACACATGCGAAGCAAGTCACCCGGGGACTTTCAAGGCAATTATAAATGGTTCCAAACTCTAAGTGTAATTAGGGTTTATGGTATTCAATAAACATTAACCCCTACGGATATCAAGGATTTAAAACCATAGTTCCATAAGAAAAATGAGCTTTATTCCATTTATAAAAACTCATGTTCTTTAGAAAAAAAGTCCAAAAGAGTGGAATGTCAAGGAATAGCAAAGGAAGATGGTGGCCCTATAACAACTTATCTCAAGCCACATTATTTATTTGCTCGATACCAAGACTATATTATTCATGTTTCACATTGTAAATATGAGAATAAAAGGAGTAAGGCATAAACTTTATTGCTTGTTGGAGTTTTTAACTTGCAAGGTTTTCCAGGGTCAATCTTGGTGTTTACGACATGTCATATGTCCATTAGTACAATGTATTCTTATTGTCTCAGTTATTTTTCATAATGGAAGTGGAATACTTCAAATATTATATCTTAGTAATAAGTACAATAATGTGGCAAATAAGTAATAATAATGTACCAAGGTGCAACTTAAGAGAGAGATTTGCAAGACTATAAGCACAAATCTCGAAGGTTTCTAGAAGTATGAAAATATGATTAATGTTAACTCTAGAAAGCAAGTTAAAATTATCTTAGGAGTGAGCCAACTATAATGGGGATTATGGTTCTTGTGATAAAACTTGAAGAGAAAGAAGAGCTAGATAAATAAAAGAAAAGCTTTGAACACGCATCTTCTCGAACTTTATTTATAGTTAAAGCCAAAGTTGACATGAATCTAAGGTGGGGTTACTACTATTTAACTAAATAATTGGTTGTGTCCATTGAAACTACATTTCAAAAGTCATAAATATAAGGGAAGAGCAAAAAAAAAGTGTTTTCTTAGCTTAAGTTAATGGGTCATGCCCAAACTTAGATGGAAATGCTATATGAAGACACTTGTGATGGAAAATGATCTATTGATGACTTAAGTGTGAGGTGTTTAATGACCTCATTAGATCCCAATTTCAACCAAGCAAGTACAAAGGAGATCAAAGAATTCATTGGTACTGCTACTAGAAAGAAAAATGGTAAGTTTAAAAGAGTATACTACAAAGTTCAAAACTAAATCCATTCAACTCATAATATATCATAAGAACCCAAATGCAATCATCAAGTATTTGGGAGGACTCTGCAATGAAACAAGGATGTAATTAATGCTCTTCATACCCAACACCATTATGAGGCCTAAAAGCACGATACATTGAAATGAACATGAAGAAAGGATAGTAAAACAATTTAGAGTAGACAAACTAGTCGTACCCTCCTAAAGATGGATTGAAGGGAAAAAAATAATAAGATTACTTCCATTATTTAAAAGTGAAATAAATAAAACAACTATTATACAATAGTCATCCTATATATAACCATTTCGAATCTTAATGCTAGAAGATGTATCCTAAGAACCATAAGGATTAGACTAATAAAAAGAACCTTATATGCACAAACATGTGGAGTTAAATAGAGAGAAATTCAATGGATAAAAATATTGCCTACATAACCATGTAGAAGGATGCTCTCATCACATCCTTTGTAAGAATGAAGAGAGGAAAAATGATGAAAGTCTTGTATAACATGTTCAAGGTTAAGAAGACAAAAAATTTGTTTACAAGCCAACCTCATATTATATGTGAAATATAACCAGATCTCAAAACGAAAGAAAAGATAGATCAATGACTTGAAAATAAGCCTCTTCAAGGGGGCAACCTCCTTTTAAATCACATAAATTAACAAGACCTCCTTGGTATACATAAGATTCCAAAGGGTCACAATATCATTAGGGCCTACATAATAATAATAATGTAAGGTCACAACAATAAAAATAGTGGACTTGTATGGGGAATAATAATAACAATATGGGGGCTACATGGGGCACAACGATAATAATATGGGGTCTACACTAGTGTTATATGGACCTAACATGCCCCTATCCTTCAAAAAAGTGTTGTCCTCAACGCTTGAGTAGTTATGGATGCTTCTGTATAAAATATTCATCCTCCCATGTGGAATATTCAGTAATAGGTTCTTCCACTTAATGAGATGCTTTGAAATTGATCGATTTTGTAGTTGTTAGGTTCTTGTTTCTATGATTGCTTCAAGCTCCAATATGATTTTTCCTTCCTCGTCAAGTTCTGGCAATATTGTTTGAATTGTAAGCTTGTCACCTATAACCTTTTTTAAGCATGAAACATGGAAAACTGGGTGTAGTCGAGAAGATGAAGGTAGCTCCAATTTGTATGCCATAGTACCAATCTTTTGCAACACCTTGTAAGGACCATAGTACGTGGGTTATAATTATTTAGCCTTATTATCTTTCTTGAGGGATATTTGTTTGTATGATTATAGATGTAAAATTACCCAATCACTTATGCCAAAACTTATTTCACTATGATGTTGATATGCTTGTTATTTCATCCGATTTTGTGCAAGAGTCAAGTTATCCTTTAAGAGCTGGAGAAATTTGTTGTTGATGCTCGAGGTGATCTTCCACTGCTTGAACCTTAGAATTTTCTCTTAAAGACAATGTGACATATGGTGGATGATATCCATAAAGTGCCATAAATCATGTCATTTTTGTTGGAAAATCCATAAGAGTAACATTTAAATTTAACTTTTCATACATGACAAATATTTGTGACATTATGTTCTTCTTCATTAGTATGCTTATGTTCTTATAATCAAATAAATGCCAAAACCATGAAGATCGTAATCAAGAAAAATGAACACAAGATATAGGCTCCAATCCAGGGCAAAACCCCTTGTAACGCCTCCTCCCACATTTACCTAGTTTCACCGGCTTGCCGAGGTAAACATGAGCCAAGGGCTACTATGACTTGACCCAACCTCCTAAGTATAGTTAAGGACATGGAGTTGACAAACTGGAACTTTAATGACCTTCCTCATGAGCTACAAGACACCCATGAGCTAAAAAACCACTACCAGTGCCCAAACCCTGAGTTGGATTGCCTTTTTAGTGACCTGGGCTCCCAACCAGTAACAACCCTGGTGAAAATTCCATGTAATAAAAGATAATAAAAGAAAAATAATAACCACGGATTATGTGACACTTATTCCAAGCTTAATGTTGGGCAAAACATCCTAGTGGGTGTTCATTTTGGTTATTATGGCTAAAGGAATTTGGCAAAGGCATTGGAAAAGGATTTGGATAGGCATGAGGCATTTCTTGGCATTTATTTATGAAAATAAGGAAATTAGGAGAAAAGGAAGTTGAAAGGTCACAGGATGCATGTGAGGAGGAAATTGAAGGAAAATAACAAAAAATGAAGAAAATAGAAGCCTCATTGATAAAAAGACTTATGAGGATCAGTGGGCAAGCTTTTTGCTCAGGCTTGGTCAGTTGGTACCTTTTGTCAGTTCAGTTTCGGAGCTCTTTCATTATTGTCTCTCTCTCTCACTCTTGGACACTTAGATTTTTCTTGGAACACTTTGGCATTGGATCAAAAAAGGCAAAGAAGGCAAGAGGAAGGAAGGAGAAAGCAAGTAAGAGCAGGATCAAGCAACTACAATAGGATTCTTTGCAGGTATTGATTTGCATGTGTGGTTTCCTTACTATATTTGGCATGCATGGTATTACAAGTGGTTCTTTGTTATCATGGCATGGGATTTTCCAGGTGTGATAGTGTTTTTCAGCCTAGCCTTTCCATTTCCAGATAGCCATGGTGTGATGGGGTTCTCATGTTTTGGTTGAGTTGGATTACCGGATAGATTCGAAGCTAAGTGAGGTGGATCTGTGAATAAAAGAACACATGACCTAGCAACCCTTGAACCAGACTATGGGTTACGGTAAAGCTGTATTTTTTGTTGCCTCGGTGGGCCTAGGAATCCTTGACCAATGAATGGCGGAATATATGGTAAAGTATAGAGGTGGGTGCTCTCTATCAGGCCTAGTAATCCTGGGATGGGATATACGATAAAGCCTGGAGAGTGGAGTCTCGGTTAGGGCCTAGTGATCCAGTGTGGATTAAATCCCAGAGACTGGTGTCTCGATTATGGCATAGTGATCCCTGGATAAGATTGTGGATTGCGGTAAATCCTAGAGACTAGGAGACAGGAAAATTCCTCACGGTGTAGGTGGAGAAATCTAGGGGGATCCATGCTTGTTTTGGCCTAGTGATCTAGTGGAGATCATGGTAAAGCCTGTTATTACACGTTTATTATTTTGGCCTAGTGATTCGGTGTGAATTGCGGTAAAGGCTAGTTTCTATTGATGAGGGTGAGGTAGTTTAGCCTCAGGATGCCCTGGTTGTTTCTTTTGGTTTGAGTCCTACATTCATGCTTGGAATATGGCATGGGGGTGATTGGTTGAAGAGAGATTCTGCTCAACCAATCTATGGTCAGGTGGAACGTGGTAGTCCCATACCAGGTTGGCTTTTGCATTCAGCAATAAGAGGTTCTTTCCTTGGTATATTATTTGTAAATGTAATTGTTTATATGTGGATTCTATGGCTAATGTATCCTTGATATTTTTGTTGTTATTATGTTGGTTATAAGCATGTATTATGACAATGATGATGTATGGCTCTCCTCATGTTTTGATTTGTAAATGAATGAACAATGTATATATGACCTAATAGATGATAATGTAGCTAATGATATAAGGGAACAATGCTTCTTAGCGATCCTTAGATAAGTATGAGACCCCTTTGCTCAGATATGTTGTTTAAACCTATAGATTACATATTTGTGACATATTTGACAAAATTTCTGCCATAGCTAATAAGGGTCCAGTCTAGACCTTGTTAATATTTTTTCAAATGTATCATTGTTATGTTGTGTAAATTCATCTCTGAAGGTGTCATTGAGTTTTGGGCAGTGACCTGGGCTTTGGGCCTAAAAAAGTGGCACAAGTCTCGGAGTTGCAGGCACAACACTGGGGGAAAAATTCCCCGGACACTCGCTTGCCCTTACTGTGGGAGCGTGTGAAGCCTCCTAGACACACCCTAGTCCATATCAAGGGAGCGTCCAGGGGTTTGATGCACTAAAACTTCAGTTGGTCTCAATGGTTGGTTACTTGAGTGGTTAGGATGGTTCCTAGGAGTCCAGTTGCTGATGTGGAAGGTCTGTGTAATGTGTCCTGTTGATTCCACTTCCTTAACTGGCACATACGAGTCGAATCATATCATAGTAACTTCTCGTTACATGTTTACCCCGATTGGTCGGTTACTTGGGTAGATGTGGGAGGAGGGTGTTACAGAGTGGTATCAGAGCGAGTTCTGTTCTCTTGGGTGATGTCTGGTTTCCATTCTCTTTGGGCTATATCTAATACCACAGAGTGGTATCAGAGCATGGTTCAACCCTTGGATTGGTGGGCGGAATGTGTTTTTCATGCATGCATGTAGGTTGTATATGTGCTTGTTGTGTATGCATGGTGGTGGTCATTGTTGTCATTTTGTCGCCATGTGGAAGTTGATGATGTTGTTGTTGGGATGCATTAGTCATGAATGCATGTCGATTGTATATGCATTTGTTATGCATGTCAGTGTCTATATGTTGTTATGCATGCATTATTATGGGAATGGTTGCCATGCATGAGGTCGTTGTAGGCATTTCAGGTCATCATGATGTTGTTGGTATGTTATGATGTTGATGTGTTGACTGAGGTGAAGCAGGAGATGCAAACCATCAGAGTGAGGTTGCAGCACTAGACTTTGGGGTAAGAGAAGATTGTCATATAGGTATTGTATGTTTGGCATGCATGTATGTTAGTTAATGGATTGTTATATGCATTAGGGTTATATACATGTTTGTCATTTTATTGTTGTTGTGGTTACATGCATGGTAGATGCTAGTGAATCAATGTGGTCATATAGTCATGAATGATAGTAACTTGTTGTTATATGCATTGTTGTTGTTTTTTATGTTAGTTAACTTGATGATTATGTTATATGTATGATACTAATTTGGAATGGTATATGCAAATGGTTAGGGTTATGACATTTAGGTATGAGTTAATATGTTGTGATATTATGTCATACTAATCTAGAATGACTATGCAGATGTGATTATTATATTAATGATAATTGTTCATGAGTTTATGATGTGAACATGTTAGCTAGTGACTTTTATGGATATAATGACCTTATTTATGTTTGAGTTGATATGTCGTGAAGTTATATCATGCTAATCTAGATTGCAAACAAGATAACTTCCCCTGAGATACATTAAGGTATGAGCTTGCTTATGTTGTCTACTTTGTGCTTGAATGTTTGATTATGTCGTCTATTTGGTGTTTGAGTGTTGGTGTCTATTATGTCATCTATATGTTGTTGAATGTTTGATTAATCACATGATATGAGTATGTGTCTATAAGATTGCATCAAGAACTGATCTTGTTTTAAGATGGTTTTACTCACACATATGTGTTGAGATAACTGGCATGTAATTGAGTGTAATAGGTGATAGTTGCAGCATTATGTCTAATGACTATGAGTTGATTATGGATTATGACATGCTTGTTAGTATTGGTAAAGGTTGATTTCAAATTGATAGATATGATTGTCTTGATATTTAGAAAACATTGTTCACATGTGTGAGCAGTTGCAGGATAACATGCTTGGCATTAGTATGATAAGGTAAGGTGACTAGTATGTTGTTATGTTTACTTATGCACTGACCGTTATGTGTTTATGGTAGTATGATGCAAGGGATTGCATGGAAAAATAGATTGCCATGAAATCTTAAAGAAGGCTTGGGTTGAGATTTCACTTAGAGGCACTAGGAACCATGGGGATGGAGTCATGGTGTCTATTGCTAGTTTTGTACTTTCAATATTTGTAATTTGGTTGCGCCTGATTACATCCTTGTTATGTCTAATGCAAGGCCTTGCCACTTTGTTTGTGGTGTCTTATTGTTATTGATTTTCACGGTTTTATTCTTGTTTGTTTCTTGTCTTGCCTTTTATGTTTTGAGTATTGGGAATTGGTTGGGAAAGAGAAAAGTTAATGGAGCTCGAGAAGGGCTGAACGAAACCCAACAGGTGATGTAAGGCCCAGATGAATCTTAGTGCATGTATAAGGGCAACTGAAAGGAAGAGTATGAAAGTCAGTTAAGTTGGTTGGGTCCACTGGGATAAATGAACGATGGCAGAATAGACATGAGAAAGGTAATAGGAAAGGTAAAGTATATGGACTTGAGGTGTCAGATGCCTTGTCTACGTTGGAAATTGTTGTTCTCAATGTTGTGCATGCTGTGAACAAATAAAGGGAGTTATCTTAACCTTGATCTTATGATATATGGTAATTATGTTGTGATCATGATTATGCTGATGTATATATATGTATATATGTATGTATGTATGTCATTGTCTGACAAGATCATGATTATTTTATGTTGATGTTTATATATATATATATATATATATATATATATATATATATATATATATATATATATATATATATATATATATTTGTCTGACAGGGTCATCAGGGATCGTTCTTGTGGAGGAATGATTGCTTATGCAGGTGAATGACATGAAGAGGTTCATGGTTTATGAGGAATCAAGTGGGAGAGTATTCCTGAAAAATCTACGAGGTCAGTATCATGTGGTTATGAGTTGATATTATGTGCTTATATCATGTCTATGTCATGGACAAGCTATACTGAGGGATACATCAACAAATGAAATCACTGTGGTCTACGGCATGTTGGGACAAGCATGGATAAGACACTGGAAGCAAGGTTTTTTGTTAGAGACAATGTAGTTTTGGATGTGTTGTACTACTATTGTGCATATGTTGTATATGTTGTACATGTTGCATCTGTGATGTTGTGCGCATGCGGTGTTGTGTATATATAGTGTGTGTACATGTTGTTTATGCAGTGTTATGCACAGGGTGGTACAGATAGTGTTGTGTGAATATTTCATATACAGTGTTGGGTACAGATGGTGCTATGTACATATTGGATATGTGGTGTTGTGTACATATCGTACTGTGTGCATGATGTATATATGGCATTATGTGCATATGGTGTTGTGCACATGTTGGATATGTAGTGTTGTGTACATATGATGTTATGTACATGTTGTATATGCAACACTATGTACATATGGTGTTGTGTGCTTGTTGTACAAGTGGTACTATGGACATATGGTGTTGTGTGCATGATTGTACATATGGTGTTATGTACATGTGGTGCTATGTGCAGGGGTGTTGTGTACATGTTGTGCATGTGATGATATGTACATGTGGTGTCATGTACATGTCGTGCATGTGGTATTGTGTACATGTTGTACAGGTGGTGCGGTGTACATATGGCATTGTGTACACATTAAGCAGGTGGTTCTGTGTACATGTGATGTTGTGCAGGTGGTGTTGTGTACATGTGGTACTGTGTACATGTTGAGCATATGGCACTGGTGTACATGTGCTATTGTGTGCATGTCGTGCATGTTGTATTGCGGGCATGCAATACTATGTATGTGCATTGTGTAGTCATGGTATCGTGACATATGTATTCATTGTGTTGTACTATGTGTATGTATTTGTGTTGTGTTGTACACCTAGTGTAGGTGTATGTATTGCGTTGTGTTGTGCATCGGATGTAAGAGTATGAATTGTGTTGTGTTGTACACTGGGTGTAGGTGTATGTCTGGTATGTTAGGTGTAGGTGCATGTATTGCATGGTGTTGTATATCGTTGTATGTGTGATTCACACTATGTGTATGTGCACATGGTTGAGGAGAAGGCACTGGGTGTTTGTCGGGTGTGGCAATCGATCCGGTGTGCGTAGGGAATAAATAAAAAAGTAGAAGTTAAGGATAGATGAAGGATAAGTATTTGTATTTTGTTTTAGTTTTATTATACATATGACCTATGATTCTGATTTATGATGGTTATATGTGATCTAAGATTTTGGTTTATGATGATTGCATGTGATTCAACATTTTGATTTATGATGGTTGTGTTGTGAGTTAACCTGATGTGATATGTTTATACATAATGATTTGATCAAAGATGTTAGTTTGACTTGTTGTGACAAGAAGTAAACAAGATTGCAAGTGTACCTTATTGACGAGCTACCAATGAGGTATGATGTGAATTTATTTCAATTTATTTTAAATCTAATGACAATTATGTGCTTGGTATAGGAAAGCATGAAATGCTCAGATGGGTGGTCGAAACTGACGGCAAGCATTAGCAGCAACAACAAAAGGAATTGGAACGTGTAGTAGTATGTTGGTAAAGCACTTCAGGAGCAGGGCCATTGTGGGAAACTGGTACCCAATAGTGTCCATTTATTTCCATGAGCATGTTATGATCGGTATGATGGTTTTGAGGCAGGTATATGCCTTGGTTGTTGATCTTCCGATGCGAAGAAGCCTTGTAAGGGATGGATCGTCCGAGATAGGAGATGTCAGGGAACTTGGAAGGTGAGTGACTGCACAAGGGGTGATTGGATTGCCTGAGGGACTCTGTAGTAGAGAAGGGAAGGTCAGGGATGGATTTATTTTTCTCATTAGCATTGTGAGACAAAATCAAATGCACATTGGGAGTGTGCCTTGGAACAATAAGCTGGTAACTGTTTGCTGAGAGGATAAGTGGCACAGGATTGTAGCGTTTGACATCGGATGCGGCTTCGACTTTAGTTGTGGATTCTAGACTTCATAGGAAGGGAGTGAATCCTAACATTACTTTTGAGGGTGGAGGTGTAGGCCTCTGGATTCCCTTGTTGCTAATGTAGACATCATATCCTTTACTAGATGGTTGAGCAAATGTGCATATGTGTATATTTTTGTAAATATTGTATTGAGTTGGATTTATAAAGCTCCATAGATAGTATGGTTATTTGCTAGTTGAAGAAAATGTGCATTAGTATATGTGATTGTTACTATAAATACCATAATGAGCTATGTTATAAAGCTCCAGTAAACGATATTTTTTGTCATGTTCAACAATGGTCAATTTAAATACTGCAACAAGCTAAGTTATAAAGATCCATGGCCAGTATGTTTGGTTGCAGTGGTCTTATTGGTTGTAGGTGTCATTGAACACCGAGGACGGTGTTCCCCCAAGGGGGTGGGGGGGTTTGTAATAGCCCTAGTGAAAATTCCGTGTAATAAAAGTTAATAAAGGAAAAATAATAACCACAGATTATGGGACACTTATTCCAATCTGAATGTTGGGCAAAACATCCTAGTGGGTGTTCATTTCGGTTATTATGGATAAATGAATTTGGCAAAGGAAATGACAAAGGCTTTGGAAAGGCATGAGGCATTTATTGGCATTTATTTATGAAATAAAGGAAATTACAAGAAAAGGAAGGTGAAAGGTCACAGGTTGAATGTGAGGAGGAAATTGAAGGAAAACAATAGAAAATGAAGAAAATAGAGGCCTCATTGATAAAAAGCCTTCTGAGGATCAATGGGAAAGTTTTTTCTTAGGTTTTGTCAGTTGGTACCTTTTGTCAGTTTAGTTTTGGAGCTCTCATATTATTCTCTCTCTCTCACACTCTTGGACACTTAGAGTTTTCTTTGAACACTTTGGCATTGAAACAAGAAAGGAAAAGAAGGTAGCAGGAAGGAAGGAGCAAGCAAGGAAGAGCAAGATCAAGCAACTACAACATGATTATTTGCCGGTATCGATTTGCATGTGTGGTTTCCTTGCTATATTTTCCATGCATGGTATTGCATGTGGTTATTTGTTGTCATGGCATGGGTTTTTCCATGTGTGACAATGTTATTCATCCTAGCCTTGCCATTTCCGAATAACCATGGTGTGATGGGGTTCTCATGTTTTGGTTGAGTTGGACTATTAGATGGATTCGAAGTTGAGTGAGGTGGATCTTTGAATAAAAGAACACATGGCCTAGTAACCCATGAACTGGACATGGGTTGTGGTAAAGCCAGATTTTTTGTTGCCTCGATGGGCCTAGGAATCCTCAACCAGTGAATGGTGGGATATATGATAAAGCCTAGAGGTGGGTGCTCTCCATGAAGCCTAGTAATCCCGGGATGGGATATACGGTAAAGCCTAGAGAGTGGAGTCTTGGTTAGGGCCTAGTGATTTGGTATGAATTGTGATAAATCCCAAGGATTGGTGTCTCTATTATGGCATAGTGATCCTTGGATCAAACTATGGATTGCGGTAAAGCCCAGAGACAGGAAAATTCCTCATAGTGTAGGTGGAGAAATCCAATGGCATCCATGCTAGTTTTGGCCTATTGATCTGGTGGAGATCATGGTAAAGCCTGTTATTACATGTTTATTATGTTGGCCTAGTGATCCGGTGTGGATTGTGGTAAAGCCTGGTTTCTATTGATGAGGGTGAGGTAGTTTAGCCTCGGGAAGCCCTGGTTGGTTCTTTTGGTATATGTTTACCCCGGTTGGCTAGTTACTTGGGTAGATATGGGGGTAGGGTGTTACACAACCGCATGCATGAGGTCTCCACGTGGTTAAGGGCCTCCAACAACACGCACAATCTTGCCTTGGTGCGGTTGTGATCCAAATTTCTTAGCTCAGAGTGTGCCGTCCCAGATTCTGACCCTAAATTCCAGGTTAGCCTCCAAATTACTACCCATAACTCAATGAGACTTTCCAGAATGATAAATAACATTTAGACAAAGTCATTCATGCAACACTCTATCAAAGACTTGACCTAACCAGGCATAACCATGATAATCATTTTGTCAAACATATGGTGAACATGTAATCTACAGGTCATGAATGCATATCTAAACATAGGGGTCTGAAACTTATTTAATAATCACCAAGAAGGTCTAATTCCCTCTCATAATAGTTGCAATAACATTTGTTAGCTCATGCATTCATTAATCATTCATCAACTAATCAAAACATATCAAGAGCCATAATTAGAACCTGTTATGGAACCATGTTGATAACCAACATATATCCAGAATAATAACCATGATAGAACAACCATCATAACCACATAATAACAAGTACAAGTACTCATGAAATACAATAAAAAAAGAGCTCTTATTAGCATATGCAAAAGCTAACCAAGTCAGGGACTTCCACATACCACACGACCATAGATTGGGCTGAACCAAAACTTTCTTTTAGCCAATCACCCCCGTGCCATTTTCCAAGCATGAATGTGGGACTCAAGACATAAACAACCCGGGCTTCTTGGAGATTAAACAACCTCCACTTCATGCTCTTGCGATCTCACCAAAACTGATCAACAAATCACATAATCAAACCAAAACATAAACAACTATGGCTTCCCAGAGATTAAACCACCTCCACCCTCAGGCTACCATGATCCCACAAAAACTGGTCAAGAGATCATAATGCCAAAAACAATATCGGATGCCTTAGAATTTCTTCACTAATACCTTGAGGAATTTTTCTGTCTCCACCCAGCTGTCGAGGGCTTCCTAAATATTGAACCACTTCCACCCCCAACCCTTGGGGATTTTCCCAAGACCACCTCACCTGGTTCCAAAACCATCCAACAATCCAAAGCTCAACCAAATAGGAGAATCCCATCACACCATGGTTTTCTAGAAATGGCATGGCAAGGATGAAACCATTGTCACACCTAGCAAAACCCATGCCAATGGCAGCAAGAGAACCAAATACACACATGATTGTACCATGCATTCACAAACCAGCTAGGAAATCACACATGAAACCTGTTACCTGTAAGTCTTGTTGTTGAAGTTGCTTGATCCAACTTTTCCTTTCTTATCCTTTCCTTTCCTTTCTCCAATGCTAGAGTGCTCCAAGAATTCTCTAAGTGTGCAATCATATGAGAGAGTAAAGAGAGCTCCAAAACTGAACTAACAAAAGATCAGCGGACCAAAAAGTTGTGAATTGATCCTCAAAATCCTTTTTATCATTAAGGCCTCTATTTTCTTCAATTTCCTCTATTTTTGCTTCAATTTTCCTCTCACGCAAATATGTGACCTTTCATCTCAATTTTCTCCTATTTTCCTTTATTTTAATAAATAAAATGCCAATTAATGCCTCTTTGCTTTTGCCAATTTCCTTAGCCATAATAAACCGAAACTGACACCCACTAGGATGTTTTTCCCAACATTAAAATTGGAATACGTGTATTTCTTAACTTTATTACATGAACTTTTAACGTGGGGTTGTTGCACCCCTTCAAGGGGAAAACCCAGAAGAACTTATCTTCTTATAGAATCAACTTCAAAGGAGACTTCCCAGACCGAACCCTAGACCAAGGCTACCCCCAAGAACCAAGTTAGCCACCCAAAATTTCTTCTTCAATGCAAGATGAGGTCTTCCAAGAGTAGCAAGACAATGTTCCTTCAAAGCAAGGCTCTTCTAGCCTTTTGTTTATCCAAGCAAAGTCTGCAACTTATCCTGCAATTTTTGGAGCCGAAATGCATCTCGAAACCCTAGGTTTCTTGCATGTGTGAGAAAAAACATGTAAATTTCATACCTTCAATTTATTCAAGGGATTCTCCCTTCCTTGCTAGCCTTCTCTTTCTTTCCTATGACCCTTGCATTCCTTCTTAACTTAAGACCGAATCCAAGATGTGTGATGTTCATATTTGTGATAAAAGGTTGAATGCTCTTCCTTTTATAACCTTTATTAGGGATCAAATATCCGTCACAAGGCCGAATTCATGTATTTTGGACAACTTGGTTCTTAGGAGCCTTCTAGACATTTCCATATACAAAATATTTTTCTTTCTTTGATACAAGTTCCCAAACAAGTCTTTTACAATATAACAATGACTCATAGCCTCATGTAAACCCTGAGAGACCTAATGAAACCCATGATCCAAAAATATTTTTCTTTTATTCTTTACATCATTTTCTTTCTCCAAATAATATTTGCATCATTACATGATTAAAATTAAAATTATGAAGACCGAAACTAGTTACGTTCTTCAACACTCCCTCTTAACTAGGGAGGTATTCATAATTGTTTAACTAGTACAAGGACAATTCTCCCTTTGAAAAGTTATGACAAGAAGAGTCAGATTGATAAGCGACATGTATGCATCAACATTATGATCAACCAACATTGTCTTTGAGGCCTAACTAAATAATCTCTACTACATTCAAGAGCATAATGTTGGGAGGATTTATGTGTGATATCGCACTACTTATAGAAGGCACATACCCCATCGGGATGTCCACAAAATATTTCCTTTAGGAATATTCTTATCTTGGATTCTTAGCCCTAAATCCTCAAATAATATCAGTCCCCTTCGCCCACTCTTATCTTGGATACCTGTCACATCCTCAAAGAGTGTCGGTCCCTTTCCTTTCTTCGATTTTCCATCCTCATGGAAACCATAGATGCCTATCCAATCTTCTACCATTCTCTCTCCAAGGCCTTCACTTAGACTTACGACTGGTATTCCTGGTCAAGTGCTTGACACATGAAGCAAATAATACACATCTAATGTCCAACATCACTCCCTCTCAACCAAAGAGGATATCCATATTCTCATTTTAACTTAAGAATAGATTCTTGCTCCTATTCAAGGAGACTCCTTCACTCCCTCTCAAATCTAAAGGATATTCCCGACTTCCTTTCTAATTCAAAAGACATATCCACAAGATTTATATCTTGTCTTCATAAGAGTATCAAATGTAAGTTCTTCCTAGCTGCCCAACTCCCTCTTTTCTTTGCATTTCATAGTATCAAGCTTGCTTCCTTTTGAGGTATCATGAAGCCATATTCAATCTTGTGACAGGTTCCAGGTCATTAATCTCGCACATCACTTTCATCTTGTCAATTTTAATGAAGGCATTATATTGAGCCTTCCCATGTTCCAATTGATCATATCTTCCCGTGGAAAGTGATCTCTTTTGACCTTTAGGTTATCTTCTCACATTTCTACCCAATATGAGCACATCTTGACTTTATGGTTGTCAGGTTCCAGATATTGAGCTTTCCTTAACATTCTTCATACATTCCATGTAGTTGGACTTCCCTCAACTATCATCCTGCAACATTATTCCAAGTAGAAAGACAATATGTTAGCTATATAACCAACAATAAATATTTAACATCAGACTTACCTCATTATGAAAACCTTCTCACCATCAACATCTTCAAGGCCCATCTCCATATAATTCTTCCTTCATGCATTAGAGTGCCCAAGGATCTAACTTGATTACCAAGTTATCATTCTCTTCTAGAGATTATACTAGAGGTTGATTACTAATATATGCATATATCTGGCAAGAAAGTCTTTAATATTGTTATCATACAAAGTAAGTCAAATTCATCTTATTAGGCATCATATAACCAAATGAAAGATTCACTAACTTTTCTTCTAGGATTATACGAATCCTACCCAAAAGTTACTTCAAACATGCATTCTTAATCTTTCACATAATCATCGAGCTAAATGTATTCAACAATGAACCGGCAACATGAACAACTGCATTCCTTCATCCTTTTCACAGTATTATTTTTGTACAATATGAAATATATACTAATCTTGTCATAATGATTTTTTCAAGAGTCTTTCAAGATGATGAATCTTACATGATCATGATGATCCACCTTAGAAAAATGACTTCCTCTAACATAATGTTAGACAATGTATGGATGAACACTTATGCAAAATGGTCCCCAAGATTTTCATTCTTAAAGGACTAGATGATTTCAAGCAATTCAAACAAGTAGACTTTAACTATGCTACTATCACATGCTTCTATCTATGATGCCATACTAAATCAAGATTCTTCTAGAAAATACAATGATACATGCTTACTCTTTTAATGACCTTGTTAGCATTAGTTTCTTCAGGGTCCTTACAGTTCCCTCCTTCCATCATGCTCATCACTAACAAGCACAAGGACTGCTTTTCTAGTCCATCCTTCTCATTTTGCTTTCTTCATTATGTACCTGCACCATTCATCGAAAAGTATGACCAAGGAAAATATAAGTACAAGAGCATGATAACGACATAGGGTTTCATGCTTTTCATAGAGAATATTCTTCTAGGATTCATAGACGCAAACTCTAAGTTCCTTTGATATTTCTCATAGAAACATTAGCCCAAGGGTTTTGATGTCATATCCTAGGTTTCAATTCCACCCTTTCTTGAGATTACCATATACCCTAGATAATCTGCAAACCATAAAATTTAAGAGTTATGGCTTATATGAGGGAACAAATATATTAGGGTTAGGATTTACTAGGGTTTTCTAATCCAATTCCCATCTAGTGTTTACAATCGTAGATACCCATCAACCTTCAACAGAGTGAAGTCTACAAACCCTATAATCAAAATATGTAGCAAAACCCTAGTACTTTTTGTAAACCCTTTAGCGAAACTTACAAATTAACATTTGAAATCATACATACTTTGCAGACAAGGATTGCATACCTTTTTATTCCATGATCACTGTAAGTTGTAAAAAATCCTTCCTCTAGATCTCAAAAGCTTTTTCGCCTTGACCTACAATCTTCAAGAGTGATATTTTAAGATTTCAATGCTTGATGCTTCCACTAAAGCTAAATTTTATCTTCCAATGATCTTTAGAATGTCAAATAAGAATATTCTTTCCAGGAGACAAACTACTTCTTTTGGCAAGGGTATCCTGTAGGTGTCTATAGGTTCTCAAATCACAGTTCTACTGCTACTTCAAGCTTCAAATAGTTCTTGAATAACATACCATACTATGTTGAACTGAGGAATTAATTATATTCTTTTGGATTCCTTTATAACTTTCAGTCTTGAAGGTGACTACAACCCTCTCTGAAGTTCTTAGGAACCACAAGTTCGAACTTCAGATTGTATCCGCTTCTATACATCCAACAAAACTTATTTTCCTTCACACATTACCTCGTCCCTTCCATGACTTAACTCATCCTACTAATCCACACTTTTACTAGGTGTAGGAGCCCTACAATCAACCTTGTTGTGACTTGGATATTACTCAAGATCACAAACATATTTTAGGCCCTGAGATCAACTTATGGAATAAATATAAGTATGTTCTAATAACTTGGTCCAGAGAGACTTCTTTGCTGGATTAATAGTCCTAATTTGAACTAGTTTAGGGCCTTTTGGTCCTTCCAAACAATTCACTACAGGACCCATGATTATTTTGTAATCTTTACAATAAATGTGACCTAATATTTCCACCAAATCTTACAAATACAACCCAAAAATACATGCATTCTATGATGTATAGACTATCCCTTCAAATAGCTATTGATGCCATGAGTTAGATATGAAACCATTGAATCATATTACATTGGATTTTAAGTGCTCAATTCATCTTTAGCACTTCCTTGGTCTTGTACTAGAACAATTCGGCCTTGTAGACAATCCATTCTTTTGGCATATTGGAGGAAGGAAAAACCTTTCCAGTGATCTTCCAACTGCCTATATCCTTAACCTTAGCTCTGATACCATGTTGGAAAATCCATTAGAGAAACATTTGAATTTAACTTTTCATACATGACAGTTATTTGTGACATTATGTTCTTCTTCATTATTATGTTTATGTTCTTATCATCAAATAATTTCCAAAACCATGAAGATCATGTTTAATAAAGATGAACACAAGATACAGTTTTCAAGCCATGACGAAACCCCTTCAAGGGGAAAACCCAAATAATTTGTCTTCTTATAGAATCAACTTCAAAGGAGACTTCCAAGACCAATCCCTAGACCAAGGCTACCACCAAGAACCAAGTCAGCCACCCAAACTTTCTTCTTCAACGCAAGATGAGGTCTTCCGAGAGTAGCGATACAATGTTCCTTCAAAGCAAGGCTCTTCTAGCCTTTTGTTTCTCCAAGCGAAGTCTGCAAGTTATGCTGTAATTTTCAGATCTAAAGTGCATCCAAAAACCCTTGGTTTCTCGCACGTGTGAGAAGAAGCATATAAATTTCAGACCTTTGATTTCTTCAAGGGCTTCTCCCTTCCTTCTCTAGCCTTCCCCTGGTTTCCTAGGACCCTCGCATTCCTTCTTAACTTCATACTGAATCCAAGATGTGTGATTTTCATATATGTGACAAGAGGTCGAATGCTCTTCCTTTTATAATCTTCCTTAGGGCTCAAATATCCCCCACAAGGCTGACTTCATGTAGTATGGCCAACTTGGTTCTTAAGAGACTTCTAGACATTTCCATATACAAAATAATTCTCTTCCTTTGATACAAGTTCTCGAAAGGGTCTTTCAAATTATAAAAATGACTCATAAACCCATGTAAACCCTAGGAGACCTAATGAAAAATATCTTGAGAATTAAACCCATACTCCAAAAATAATTTCCTTTTATTTTGTGCATCATTTCCATTCTCCAAATAGTATTTATATCATGAGTCAAATGATAATTATGAAGATTGAAATTAGTTACATTCTTCAACAATTTTTGTTGCGGTATGGAAGGAAGTGTTATACCACCATTCTGCTAGAGGTAACCACTTGACCCATTGTGTTTGTTTATCAGATACAAAGCAACGAAGATATCCTTCCAAACATTTGTTCACTATCTCAGTTTGTCTGTCAAGGCGAGGATGATAAGATGAGTTAGAGATAATTGAGAACCAAGGAAAGAAAATAATTATGTCCAAAAATTTCCAGTGAAAATGGGATCTATGTCACTTATAATAATCTTTGGGTTTCCATTTAGCTTTTGAATTGTTTCCATAAATGCAATAGTGAGCAGATTGGATTTGAAAGGATGAGATAGTGCACAAAAGTGTGCATACTTGGTAAGCCTATCAACTACCACAATGATGACGCTCTTTCCTTCGGAATTGGGTAAACTTGTGATAAAATCCATCGAGACATCCTCCCAACGCTAACTTGGAATGGTTAAAGGTTATAAAAGACATGGGGTTTTAATTGTCTCAACTTTATTTTGTTGGCAAAACAAGCATTCTGTCACAAAATTTTGAATATCATATTTAAGGCCATCCCAACAAAATTCCTTCTTGACCATGTGGTAATTTTTCTAAAACCCTGAGTGCCCTCCTAAAAGAGAGGTGTATAATTCCAAAAGAATATTTTGTTTGAGTTGGGAGTTCTTACATAGATATAAGCAATGTTCGTACCATAATGAATCATTTTTCCAGATAAATGTATTAGATGTATTGGGATCTTGCTGCAACTTTTGAATGAATGTCCACACCTCTTCATCATTATTCCATTCATCCCTTGCTTCATTTATGAAACTAGGCTGGATAATAGAAATGGCACAGAGCAATGCTTCCACATCCAAACCCGTTCTTAAGAATGCATATGTAATGTAAGGGCCCACCTTACCAACCATCAGTATTATACTAAGGCTGACTCAAAATGTGATTTAAGTTTAAGTTTTTAAGACGTAAAAGTTAATGCAAGGTTATATATCTATATTTTTATTTTTATTTTTATTGGTATTCTTTACACTACATACTAATTTCTACTAACTAGCTAACCCAAGGTAATATTAAAATTCTCATTAAGGCTATAGGGTCATGGTTCCTCAAGATCCAAAACTTACAACCGTAAGTCTTAAAATCACATTTAAATGATAGAGTCTTTAGTGGGATAAATAATATCAATATTTACAAACCACAATTTCCAATAAGCTAAGTGTTCATTGTATTGCATTTAAGAGTGTTTAAGAGTGACTAATTTGATTTTGTTCTAGATAATATGCATATGAATTCTTTGGTAAAACAATGGGAAGAAAAACAAGATAATTCAACTTCTAAAGGAGTGGTTTCCAATTATTATGAATTCATATGTGAGCTAACAATTACAACATTTCACCTAACCAGTTTGCCTTCCATGGATTTTTACTTCAATGGAATCATCATGCTTATTCTTTGAGATATTTCCAAAAACACCTTGGTTGCAAATCCTAAATTTACTTAGTCATTTTTATAGACAATTCATAGATGTAATTAGCTACAACCATTGAAGCATTATGTCAAACAATTTGCAAGCATGAAATGTACAACCATTGAGGCATTTTGTCAAACACTTACAACCATAACCCTTAAGGTGATTTCACCAAAATTAACTAACATGAATCTAAGATTACATAATTTATTTTTCTTTGTCAGTAATGCCAAGAAGTGAACCTAATACATAAGTAGAACTGTCATCCATCTTTATTGCTGCATATACAAAAATTTAGGTACATAATGACTATAAATATTTAAGAATTTTTACAAATATCTCGCAGCGATGTAGCTACAGCCATCGGGAATTTTGAACAACGGTTGGCAGTCACAAAACAAGCTGCTAACTATTAAAATATCAAACAAGCAGTCACGAGTTTATTAAACTATCAATGTATTAACCATTGATACTTTAAAATAATAATTCCAAGTTTATATAACAGATTGATTTCATAAAAAGAGATTACCAAGTAAATCACAGCTACAAAAAGAAAGCAGCAAGACAAACCACCAAGCAGCAACAACAAATCTGTAAAATATAGAAGATTACAAAACCGGATTCTGAAACTCTGTTTTTTGAAATCAAAGTTGGGGCGACAATTCCATTAGGTACAGATACCCACTGAAGTTAAAATAAATCGAAACAGAAACGCCCAGAAATGCAATTATTTAAAACCACAACCAAAAACAAATTCATACTATCTCATTTATCCCTTTTGTCAAACATATACTCTGAAAACTTATCTACAATTGTAAAAAGAGAAGGAAAACCCAAATTTATGCTATTAACATGTTTTCATAAAACTCATGGCAGCCTGAATGCTTCAGCCATTAAGACATGATGTAAATCAACTTGCAATGAAACTATACAAAAAAAACTTACATAAAATAAACTATAGTTATTTCAAAATTCCTTCAACATTTAGTGTGCAACATTTGATATACATCTAAGTTTCACTCAACAACCAAATAAGAAAAACCATGTAAGGAACTACAAAAAGAAACACAATATAATGTTGTCAACATACCTGGCAGTGAATTTATACAACTCAAAAAAATGGGAGTATGCTCCAGCTCCCATATCCTTACCAACTCATTGTAAACCACCCGGTTTTCCTCCCAACCATATCCAGGAAGAACTTCTCCCCCTGGAGCCCTCGAGCTGCAAAAGCTCACAAGCAGTACCAAAAGACAACAGTAGAGAGATTTGCAAGGCAAACTAAGGAAGCAAATTTTCAATTCCTCTCAATACAACTCATGGCCAACCTCAATAGCTAGAGATCTTAGGATTTTAACAATAATTTCATATTTATTATGGAAGCAATTGGCTACTCTCCATATCTCTCCCTCTCACTATTTTCCTCAATTCTCTTCCACTCTTGGCCTCCTAATCTCCAAGTGAGAATACATGAGACTCATATATAGAAGGAGAAACCAATTATTGTTATAAAGGAGGAGTAATGTGCATGCATTGGATTCCATTTAGAGGAGTGTAACTTATGCCATTAAGGAGAGGAATGCATGCCTTAGTTAAGGAGAGTGTAACATATGCATTAAAGAGAGTGTAAGAGGAATATTTTATGACATATTTTTAATGAGTGAAAAGGAATATGCCATTCTTTGATGAGTGCATAAAATAGAGTATAATGAATTATTTAAGAGAGAGAGTCATGAAAGAGATGTGTGAATTGATTGAGGAGATAAAATTGACTTGTAATTCCTTTTTAATAATAATATCATAGTCCTGTAAAAGATAATAATAATATTAATAATATTGAGGATTCAATCAATATTGAACTATTAGGATTGATTAATGATAAGTTAATTCGTTTTTCTTCAACTCTGCTTGATTACCAATTTATGTAAAGTGATTTACTATTTTTGGAAAGTCGTGCTTGAGATGCTGGACATGATTTTCTACTTTTAGAAATTCATTCTAGAATTGTGAGGATGAAATTTTATTTAAGGAAATTCATCCGTGAGTGTTATTTTTATTCTGAAGAATACGGATTCCGCACCCCTATTTCATGCATCTCCGTGCCTTAGTAGATTGAGGACTTCGCGCCTTGATCTACTCCAAAGATCCAAGCTTCCACAACTTGATCTTTTTAAATATTCAGGACTCCGCGCCCTAAATATACAAGACTCCACGTCTTTATCTTTATTGGATTTAGGACTCCACGCCCTAATTTCCATGCCCTCTCATCTACTGTGCTTTGAAACTTTGTGTTTCTCCTTATGGTATTGATTGTGAGCTTTTACCCATCTGATGGTTCGCTGGTAAGGCCTTGTTCAAAGACCTGCACACATTACAATTTCATAGATCAAAAGAATCAAATGAATTTCATAATGAAATTAAATTAATCATATTTTACCCAAAATGGTGCATGGCTTCTACATTCATTTTGGGTTTGAAGAAATGACTTCCATAGTCATTCATAATTGAACATCCTTGTTGGAAAATGACCAGGTACCCTACCACATCCTACTTAGTACAATATTAGACATATATAATCACACAAATCATGTATCATCCATAAATCATAATTAACCATCTATTCCGCATAACCATGAGAATCCATGGGTATATGTGTTTCAATCTTGGATCACCATCCATGTCATACACCTGCTTCATAAATCAGACACAAATAGAAAAACATATGTATAACATTTGGTTAACCAAAACCATCTAATACATATAATCAATGATGCCACATATAAGAGGAAATATAACTATATAAAACATTGTTCCCCAATCCAGTGATCAATCTGTCATACATAAACATAAAAGGAAATATAACTATGTATGTAAAACATTATTCCTCAATCAAGTGATCAACCTATCATATATATATAAACCTTGATAGGAGTGACAAAACTATACTAGAAAAATAGGACACTACATGTAACAACATTTTTCTTCCCTTTTTGGTAGATGATTTCAAAGTCACAACTCAACATCTTTGTGTCCCATTTTGTTTCTCTTCTGAAGATAAAGTTTGTTCCAAAAAATATTTAAGACTACCTTGAAATGTTTTTACCTTGAAGTGTCTTCCCATTAGGTAAGGGCACCATTTCTTTACGGAATGTAGTATTGCTAATATTTCTTTCTCATAAATAGGTTTTTGTAAATACTTTCCCTTGATTGGATGACTTTAAAAGGCAATGGGTCTTCCTTCTTGCATTAAAACAACACTAATTCCGTTTCATGAGGCATCACATTCCACAATAAAAGTGTTTGTGAAGTGTGGTGTAGTTAATACTAGAGCTTGGCAAATTTCCTCTTTAAGATGTTCAAAGGCCTTAGTTGCTTATGGTGTCTAAAAAATGCATCTTTCTTAAGTAATGTTGTTAAAAGTATTGTGATTTTCCCATAATTCTTAACAAACTTGCGATAATACTATGTCAACTTGATAAATCCTCAAAGATGCTTTAGGGTTGTGGGGATTTTCCTTTCCTTGATGACTTTAATTTTGTTAGGGTCTACCTTAACACCTTCATCAGATGCAATATGACCCAAATATTCCACCTCCCATACCCCAAAGAAACATTTGGAGGGATTTGCATATAATTGTTTCTCCTCCAATAGTTTAAACACCTTGTCAACATGTTAAACATTATCTTTCCAAGACTTGATTTAGATTAGTATATCATCAAAAATACTAACACAAATTTTCTAAGAAAGGGTTTGAAGGTGGAATTCATCAATCCTTGAAATGTGGAAGGTGCATGAATAAGGCCCAAAGGCATGACCGAAAGTTCATAATGGCCTTCATGAGTTCTGAATATTGTTTTTGGAATGTCTTCTATCTTCACACTAATTTGATGATATATGGAACGAAGATCCAACTTGGTGAAGCAAATTGCTCTATGTAATTCATTCAACAATTCATCAATGACAAGAATGGGAAATTTATCTTTAATAATGAGCTTATTGAGCTCTCTATAATTTGGACATATACACCATGATCCGTCCTTCATGTGCACCAATACTACTAGAGAAGACAAAGAACTTTGACTAGGTTGAATTATACCTGCCTCTAACATTTTTGCAACCATATGTTCAATTTCACTATTTTGGACATAGGGATATCTATAAGGTTTGATGTTTGATGCAACACTTCCTGGAATCAAGTGAATAACATGACCATGATCATGCATAGGTGGGAGCCCCTTGGGAGTCTCAAATACCTTCGAATGGTTGTCTAAGACACTTTGGAGATTTGGAGGAATGGATGATTTTGATGTTTGAACATCAAGTGAGCATAATTGTTCAATTGCGTCTCATTGTCCTTTATTCAAAATTTGTGTGATGCCATTAGAGTTGATTATCTTCCTCGGTTTCCCTGTGATTCCCCTTAATTAAATTTCCTTTCCTTGCCATAAAAATTTCAAGGAAAGTTCTTAAAAATTAAAAGTTATCATGCCTAAAGATTGTAACCATTGGAATCCCAATACAACACCAACACCACCCATTGGAATGGGAAGCATTGAACTATTCAATATATATTCCTCCATGGCTAGCTTCATATTATGTCACTTCCTTGAGAAATTTATATATCCTCCATTTGCAACCATCACTTGACATTTTTGGGCTAGATATAGAAAGAAATTCAATTCCTTGGTTATCTTACAATGAATAAAATTATGGATACTACCTGAATCAATAAACACTATTACCTTTTTATTCTTGATATATCCTTCTATCTTGAGAGTTTGAGGAGCAGTAATTTTTGCCAATGCATTACCAGATATTGTCAAATTCATTTGTTCTTTCTCTAACGTTGGATCCTGGTGTATATCCTCTTATTTTGATGTTTCTTGTTCATTTTCTTCCTCCTCTTCACAATCTATGTAAAATAATGTTTTCTTAGCACACTTATGGCCTTTAGTGTATTTTATATCACAATTGTAACAAAGCCCTTTTGCTTTTTTTTCCTCTAGTTGTTGTGGTGTCAACCTTGTAGGTTGTGGGAGGTTAGGAGCAACAACACTTCCATCTTTATAGTTTTAGTTCGTAGACCTCCTTGTTGCTATAATTTTTCTTTCAACTTTTATTGCAACCCTAAATGAATTTTCCAATGAATTAGGTTCCCAAAGGCAAACCTCTTTTTGGATGTTATCCTTTAAAGTCCCTATGAAGACATCAATCATAAACTCCTCTGGAATATTAGTTACCTTGATATTCAATCTTTGGAAGTCCTTAATGCGCTCCATCGTTGAACCCTTTTGTTTGAGATTTATCAATTAGCTAAAGAAGGTATTGCTCTTTGTATCCTGACAATGTGTTATCAATTCTATGATAATTTTTTTCCAAGTGACAATAGATTTACGAGAACAAACCCATCAATACCACACAAACTGATTGGGTTCTAAATATAAAGATGTAATGCATACCTTTTGTGTGTGTGGCACATCATGTAGATCAAAGAATTTCTCCATATGTAGTATCCATGTTACTAGATCCTTGCCATCAAACTTCCTCATATCGATCTTTGGAATATGGTTGATCTTCAACCCTAAGTTAGAGTCTCTAAAATCATGATTCACATTTGTTTTGTTCTCTTCTTGAGTTTCATGGACTACCTTGTTACCATTAGGAAACATTTATTATAACAACTTTGTCAAACCTTCCAGGTCTTTTTCATTTTTGTTTTTAAACTATCCTTCAAACCTTTCATGTTTGCTTTTAAATCATTCTTCAAACCATCTATCGTAGCTTCCAGTTCATTTTTGGTTACTCTTTGCGAGAGTGAATTTTTTTCACTTGGTCTCGTGATTTTGATATATCATGTTGCATTTCTTCCTCTTCTTCATGCACCATACTAGAGATTTATTTTGGCTTACTAGGTGAATCCATTTTTTTGTTTCAAGGCATTTTAGAACCAAATAATGATATATATGCTTCAATATCCCCTTTGAATCACTTCAAATTGATTTTTCAAACAAAAAATATGTAAATTTTAAAAAATACACACATTTTTCTTGCTTTTAGGAGCTTGATATTGAAATTCTAGTATCCTTGTAATTTTGGCTCTCCAAATTATGAAATTTCGTTCTATGACAACCCTCTGTGTCTTCTTTCCAACCCATTAGTTAGACCAAAATTGGATTCTTCAAGCTAAATTTATGCCAATATTTCCAAATTGACTTGATTATTTATTGGTTCAGTAGAGCAAATTTTTATGGTATGCCACGTGTCACTGTTTTAACCTTCAACCCTAAAAATTATACATGAAAAACTATAGTTTGTGCACTTTCTTTCACAAAATTCAAATTTGATGCTCGAAGAGGAAGTTATGTTGATTTTCCCTTGAACACCTTTTTGATTTTGAATTTTAGAGAATGCAGAAACTGTAACTTCCTTGGACCATATATCCAAAACCATGATGAACTAAGATCTGAATTTGTAGACAATGTTCATCAATATTTTAGCTCACGTGGTCAAAATTTTAGTGTTTGAAGCCTTACAAAAAAAACTATAGCGAAAATTCCAAAATTACTTATTTGAAGAAGTGAAACCTTAGGAACTTGCCTTTGATACCAAATGTTATGTAACCAAATCACAAAACAAAACAAAAGATAAATCAACGGCTTGAAAATAAGCCTCTTTGAAGGGGAAACCTCCTTTTAATCACATAAATGAACAATTCTTGGATGATACAAATGATAATACCTCCTTGGTATATATAGGAGTCTAAAGGGTCACACTATAATCAGGGCCTACATAACAATAATAATGTAAGCGCACGAGAATAAAAATATTGGGCTTCTATGGGGCACAATAATAACAATATGGGGACTAAATGGGGCACAGTAATAACAATATGGGGGCTACACTAGTATTATAAGGACCTAACAATATGACTAGGTAAACAAGCTTGGATTAAAAGTACATGACCATCCTTGTCGATATTCTTGGAATGAGTGAATAAGGATTACGAGCTAAACGTTTCCAGAGAGTGCATGCATAAATTTTCCATTAATTCAAATTCTAATGATAAGGTAGAGGTAGACATAATACCATTCGATCTATGTTTTGGGAAGCCCTAATATATGAGAAAGAGTTTTTATCTTCATTAGAAGAGACAACAAATAGTCCTTGATCAAGGATGGTAAGTCCGTCACTATTCACGCACACATGGGTAAAGCTAATTTTCATTTGGCAGGTGCCCATTAAGCTAAGACACTAATTAGCTTAAGAAATAAGTATGCATTTCTCTCCCGAAAACATAACCAACAAAGAAGTGTAGAGGAATATAGATAATAGAAATTTGTAAAAGTATGATTTTTCAAAAGAAGAATACCATATCGACTAGAAGGAATAGACAATAATTATTACACAAGCATGAGGGCAAGTGGTCTTTAGTAAGAAAATTGAAATTTTTTTTATTTGACTCCTTTAGAAGTAAAATATTTTTGGCATCAAAAGCCTCAAAAAATAGAGAGATGTGATTCTATTGGTTCCATAAGGCCATAACTCTGATTTTTGACCTTGTGAAGCACCAAAAAGGATGAATATATATATATATATATATATATATATATATTAAGGGTCAATCTTGATTTGGGGATGTGGGGTAACAAAACTTCTAGAGCACATTTCAAGGACGAAATGCATTCATTTACCTACAAATCAATGAAAACCTAGTTCCTAGTCATTTCATGTTGTTCTTCTTGTCAAGATATTTTTAATGGTCCAATGAGCACATCAATCAAATCTTTTTAGAAGGAGTATGCCACTATTAGAACTTACAAAAAATGTTAGAGAGATTGACAACTATGTAATACATTCTTTCATAAGATATACATATAAATACATCTGATTGATCCTTAGTTTTCATCTTCCAAGAGGGCTCTTAGACTTCTCATGATTGTTAACGTTCATTTGAGTCTTTTCACCTTCCTCTCAAGTGAATAATTCAAATTTACATAGCCCCAAATGATTATGTTTCCAACAACCCCCCCTTCATCCAAATGGGTGTATATGAGCCCAAGAAGAGAGCTAAAATACAAAGGTGTATAGAAACCAATAGTTGGATGTGCTCTCTGAAATAGTGGTTTAAGGAAGACCACAAACCAAATTGGGTAGCATAAGTTGAAGTCTTCTACGAATGGTGGTTTAAGGATGACCACCAATCTGGAACTTGGCTCCAAGCAGTTCTTGGAACAATTTTGAATCTAGCTAGAAGTTGAAGTCTTCTACGAAGTGGAAGTGCTTCTTGATGATGATTTAAAGATGACCACAAATTGATGAGATGTGTAGTGGAAGCTGAAGTCTTTTGTGGGTAGTAGTTTAAGGCTAGATACCAACCAAATCATGCTCATGGACACATGATTCTGTCTCTAGCTATAGTTATAACTCTAGTTCTGGATGACTCCGATTGTAGGCTCTAGTGTAGGTTGTGGCTTAGGCTCACTTGATATAAATTGAAATCTAGTAGTTGACCATAGATCCCCCCTGTTAGATACAAGGTGAGAAGGTTAATATCTCTCCACTGCAAGATGTGTCGATATTTGAGAATGAACTTTGTGGTATGACCAATATATCTTCTTGGTTGTTGAAGACCATTTCCAAGAAGCATTCCATCCAAGGTGAATCTTTGCTATTTCAAGAGTCTTATGTTTGGAACATATGTCTAAATGATGAGTATGTGTTTCACAATGCTCACAAGAATAAAGATAAAAAAAAATTGATCTTCCATGGGGCAAACTCAATCACAATGTTGGCTTTTTGATAATCTGAAGTGGTTATGGAATAAGCAAATATGAGTTGTCCTGGAGAAACTCAATACTTTGAAACTAGATTGTTTTAGAATATTCTGGAATGTGAAAGGACACTTCCTTTTCATATCCGAGTCTAGTTTTGTACTTTTTTTAATGAATTCTTCCCAAGCTATGATGATGGGCTTGGGAAGTGCAAGCAAAACCTCTGTAGCTTCATGTAAATTTGCCCCTAAAGTTTGATCATATGTTGGCCGCTAACATAATTCTTTCTCAAACTTGAAAATAAAGTTATTATAAACAAAAAGCAATTAAGAATGTTGACTCTTTTGCTATAATTCATCTCATTAGAGCTCAGATTCAAGGTCTAGAAACTCGATTTTCTCATGTGAGCATTGTAACCAAATGTTAATATATATGTGAGAATGTCTTTGTCAATTTTGATAATGTTGTCAACAATAAAGACTATTAGAGTGTTCAACAACATGAATAATTCATCAATCGAGTCATTTTATAACAACCCAACCTCAATGAAAATAAAGAGTGTGAGCTTTTATTGAGAATACACTAGTTTAAGTTTCAAAAATACAAATAAACTTTAAAAAAATTGTAATAAATAATTATTCAATGTATGCACTCCACACAAGGCTCTAAGGCTGATGATATGGCTATCCTCATCCAATAACTTCAAATGCTCAATAGTAGTACTGGGACGATGCCCATATACCATATTGACATTCTTTACGTTTCCCATATTGACATCTCTATGCATATCCATGAATAATACTTCAAGGACTGGAGAGCTAAAAACCTTCCAAAAATATAATACAACAACTCAATATATATGACATCAAATGAAAAAACGCTAGCCATTTCCATTTATAAGATTTACTTTCAAGTGCAACCAAAACAATATCCAATTTAAGTTTCAATAAAACTCCCTATTAGGAAATAGGAGAGGGGCAACCGAAGAGGAAATGTACAATGTTGATATAATCCACTCTGTGAGGATGGAGGTGAAAATTGTTTCTACCAACATTGTCTTACTCAAAATGCTGACAATATTTCCTTCAGTAATGTATTTTGCAATACAACTTACAGTGGATTTGGTTTGTTTCTCACTAGATGTCTCAAGCTAAATCGAGTTGAGGGTTGTATGCAGTAGGGAAAATTTTAAGGATGGATGTTTATCTTAAAATTTAGAAACCTTGGCGAATCTTACTAATCCCTAATATGAAAATTGTGAAATGTTTGGTGATATTTTTGTAAAAAATTTTACATTTATAATGATTTTGTATTAAGTCTATAGAAAATTTCGGAGAATTTTAAGGTAAAATAATTTTGTACTATAAAATTTGGGCGAATCATTTTTAGAGAAAAAAGGATATTTGCATATATATTTTTTGAAAAAAACATGGAAAATTAACCCACTTGTGAATATTAGGCCCTAAAATTTTCCTTGGTATGCAGATATGTGCAACGAATAGGTTTCAATGCAAGTATAAAAAATGGGAACAAGATTGAGGTGGTACTCTCTATTGTTACCTCTGTAGGGGCTAGCATTACGACCATATGGTGGTTAACCTTCCCTTAATTTCCAGGGACATCCAAAATGCTAGCATTTTATTGATTGGATATGCTAGAAAACTCAAACAAGATAAATGACATGAATGGTTAATGATGGCTCAAGAACAATTGAATGAAGGTATGAACATGGAGAGAGGTGCATGTAGAAAGAATAATGGTTTGAGGCGATGAATTTTTCCTCAGGTAATCTACTCCAATTCAAGCCCACATAATTATAGCATCTCCAACGCGTGTATTCAATCTATTCTAGCTCAAGATTACAACCCTATTCTACCTCAGGTTGAAGATAATGTGCAGAAAACTAGAACAAATTGTAGTCATCTTGCAAGAAGGCCAGGCGTTTCAGAAACCTAAAAAAACAGATATTTTAAGGACAATGTTTTTTTAGCTTTGAAGACATCGACATTCAAACCTTAAATCCAAGGGCCGATAAACCCTAGGTCTGGGCCAGTAAACAACACATACAAATGTTGTGTTGGGATCCATACTGACAGTTTGGACACATGTCCATTTTGCGTAAGATACGAGAGCAGAGCTCCTAAAAAGTGGTGTTCGACTTTGGAAAAGTGAACTAGATGGTATCAAGGATAAAGCATAGTTGAAGAATGCCCTCACATCCTTTGTCATGAAAAAATCACAACTACAAAGGAAAAATGCCTCTGAAATGAACTAAATTCGTAGAGTTTATCTCTTTCAAAAGTCGTCACTCCATATTCATTTTGACTCTTGATTTAAAAACAAATCAAATCAACTGCACTTAATTTTTTTTCAAATAGGAAAACATTTTCTACTAAAATAAAAATAGATTAAATATATCGCATAAATAATTTTTCAAATAGTCCGCTAATCCCTGGACTGTATCTTGTTAGCACTCAAAAATGAAGAAGAAAGCCATACAAAAGTGAGAAGTGTGTCATCTAGCAATAAAAAAAGCCGAGAATTTTGAAACCTGTGAACATAGTAGTCAGAGACAAAGAGCCCTACATACCAAAAAATTATCTTGATCATTAAATTAGAATGTGTCCATTCCCTGACACATTCCCCTGTAGCATACCATTGTCAAATGTTTGGAAGGAAATCCAATCAGTCGTCAAAAAACAACCTTCCTTTGAGAGTGTTGGAAAATGTAGCTATGTTCGGTCTTGAATAATGTACTTGAGTCATATTGTAATTTACTTGTCAAAATAATAAAGTAAAAGAATTATTATTATTAGTATTGTGACTTATTAAAGCATGGGTTTGATGCTTAGGTCACCATGTTTTAGGTCAAAGTCCCCATTAAGGACGTCTAGGATTTATTCTGAGTCTATAGGATTATTGTACATTTAAAGAGACCCTTCTTGGGCTTTTGAATCATGTAAAAATGTTTAGTATTGGGTCAAATATTAATTATGAAACCTCCACACCATGTCGACCTAAGGGAAGATCAAGTTGGCCTAAGACCTTATTCGACCCCACGAGAATCCTATAAAAGGTAGGACATCGAATTCATTTGGAGCATCACTTCTCATTAATTTTGAATTCTCTTTACTGGGCAGAAGTGCAAAAATCTCTTGTTGTTGGGCAGAAGTGTGAAGTTCTCTTATAGCTAGGAAAGTCTATTATCGGGAAGTCGAAGTGAATGCGAGTTTGGGTGAGTCTAAGGAGACAAGGAAAATCAAAATTTTTGTGGTGGTCCCTCTCTGTTTTGTGCTCTGGTTTGGGAGATCGAAGTCTTCCTAGTTGGACTACTGCTGGAAGATGTCAGTTGCTGCAAGTTGCTACATAGTTGAAGTTGTTGGGAAGAGGTCAAACTTATGGAGGCTGACTTGGTGTGGAGGGAAGGTATTGTCTTGGTCTAGGATGAAGAGTCTCAAAGAATACTATTGAAATGAGGAATTATCTTGATTGGGTTTTCCCCTCAAGGGGGGGTTTGCCATGGCATGTGCCTACATCTTGTGTCTATTGTTTTATGTTTTGCTACTTTTGGTAATTGCTTGATGAACTAAAGAAGGAAGATATAACAAATCGTAATAATAAGAAACATAACAAGTAATTATCAAGATCAAGAAAATCCTTATTGCCTTTCTGATTTTCCAACATGGTATCATAGCTTTGGTGAAGAAAGAAGAAAATGGAAGATCTATTCGTAAGTACTATCTCAGGGAAAGAGTTTATCATATTCAAGGAATATGTCAAACTCAATCAAGGGTGAGAACAAACTTGAAGGAGCAACTAACTTCAAATCTTGGAAGAAGAGGATTGACCTAATCCTTGAGAAGAACAAGGTATTGGATTTGGTAGAAGGAAATGTAAAGAATCCTACAGAAGAAGCCAGTGATGCCGACAAAGCGAAATTCAAGGATTTAGAATTGGTGGCTGTGACTCTAATGGTAGAAGGGATAAAGGACAATCTTGTACCATTCATAGCTAACATCAATCATGCTCAGGAAATGTATGAAGCCCTGCCAAAGTTGTTCATTATGAAGAACATTGGTCAAGTAGCAAGTTTGAAGAATGAGCTGAGGAATACAAATATGATTAAAGAAGATATTGTGGCAACCTTCTTTGTGAAGATAGTTAGCCTGAGGGATGATCTCTTGGCCATCTATGAGATTGTTCTAGTCAAAGAACTGGTGATGACTGTTATATTAGGATTTCCACCCTCTTGGGGTGCATTTTCTTAAGGTCTTCATAGTTGGAAGTTAGCTCCCACCTTTGAAGAATTATGGATCGAATGTAGTAAAGAATAATTAAGGATCTCAATGGTTGTTAATCCTGAAGGAGTATCAAATGCTTATGTTGCTCATCATAAAGGAAAGATATCGAAGGGACCGAGGAAGAAACTTGACATGTCTAAGATGGATTGCTATCAATGTCATAAAAAGGGTCACTGCAAAAGTGATTGTCTTGAGAATCCAATGAACAAGAAGAGAGGATGGGATCAAGCCAACTTTTCCAAAGAAGGAAACTCAAAGAAAGTCAATCCCGAAGAACCTAACTATAGGGACTTACACTATTAAGTCCTTTGCTTGTAGTTTTATATGTCTTGTTTTATATGTTTTAGAATTTATAGGTTTTAACATATTTTGGAAAAGACATTTATGTATTATTTATAAGTTTCCCTCAAGCTTTGGAGGGAGCTCCCAACAAATCTCAAAGATAAGTATCTCATGTCCTTTCAGTTTTGGGTTCTTGTACTCATTTAGTTTTGATTATATTAAATACTAATCACCTTTATCCCTTTGTTGTGTTGATTTGTAAAACATTCGAAAGAAGGAGGATCTCGCAAGACAAGGTTAGTCAATAAACAAAGGTATGCTTTGAATACATTGATTGAAAGGATTATTCATTTGATGATATATTAACTTTATTATGACTAGCTTCATTGAATCTTAGTGATTCTTTATTGGTTGATTCATCTCTTGATAAATCTACCCACCCCACTCATATTCTTGATTGATTGTAAAGAAACCTAAACAGGTCTTAGAAAACCCTAACTGAAGGGTATGCCAATATGAATGTTTGCAATCCTAAGTTGATTAGGGATATTGTGAAATGCTAGTTGAAGTTTTTATTGATGATGTCATGTTTGGGATTTTGGAGTGATTGGGAAATCCTAACTTATTAGGGTTGAGTGATAAGGTCTAAGTCCCAAAACCTTTGATTTTGGTAGTTTGCTATGTTCTACATTAGAACCCTAACACATTAGGGTTTGGTGGAATGTATGTTTCCACATTGGAACCCTAGCTCATTGGGGTTTGGTGGAATGTGTGTTCTACATTGGAACACTAGCTCATTAGGGTTTGGTGGAATGTGTGAGCGAGACCCTTATTGTTACTCAAAATTTTGTCACTGTCCTTCTACTCCTCGTTCCTTGATCCCGAAGGACCTCTATAGTGAACCCTACATGCTTTCCCTTCATGAAGAAACTCCCATTGTATCCCTCTTCATGAGCAGAACAATTCCCTTTTGCACCATTTCCCAAAAATATTTTGTTTTTCCCAATTTACAAGACGGCACTAATGACCCTTGTCCTCCTGTTGTGGCTAGAAACAACCCCCCTTATTATTTAGTCTTATCACTAATACTAAATAAGTGGGGACCCTTATTCAAAAAATTAAAAAAATAAATTAGTGCTCATATTCCCTTTTTAAATAAAACTTACTATCGTAAACTTAGGAGAATACCCGAAAAATCTAAAAAGACTTAAGTTTTATGATAAGTTCGAACAAAACCGTTCCCTTAATAAAAAGCGTCACATCGCAAAAAGGTAATGGAAGCCATCCTACAAACAGAAATATTAAGATTGCGAAATCGCGATGCGAAATCACGAACTAAAAGACACTCATCGCATCGCATGCCTCAAATATTACTTAAGGCGAAATGCCTCAAACCGCCGATATGCGATGGCACATCTCGCAAATCACATTTAGCAGAAAACACATTGTAATGGATGATTGCCACACGCAATGGTTTAGTGATATTGCGATCCGCGATATTGCGAAGCAAATCGCAAAATCGCCTTATCACAGATCTTCAGGGCTCCTCGTTCAAAACAATTTTCCCATAAACCGATGCCTAGTTATGTGCGTTAATGTTAATTCATGAGTTAGTTGGTAATCATTAATGAAATATGGTTTTGATCCATTTCACGTAGGGTAATATATTTTATACGTTTTCGGAATTTAAAGCTTTCCCGTCACCTTTTTTTCTTATCATTACTCTTGCCTCATTTGTAAACTGCAGGAGTGAAGAGCAGAGAAGTATACATAGCAGTATTCAGAATATTATGGGAAAAAAGGGTAAAGCTTTGAGTTTTGAAGATAAAGAAATGACGCCCTTGTACACAGACACTACCTGTAACAGAGATGTCGGTGTTACTACTTGGGAGAGCATGCATAGCCTACTCGAAGAAGCAAATCCCAGAGTAATGGAAGTTACAGCAACTGCAGATTCACACAGGTCATCTGAGGCATCGATTATAGAACTAGCATGTTCATTCTTGCACCAGATAGCGGTGAGGCCCAAAATTCTTCCATACACGGACATGGTCAAAACCCCTTGCGAAGGAAAGCCTCTAATCGCTCAGTCGCCTATAAGCCCGTAAATTTGTAGAAAAAGCACTAAAAGCAAAAGGCAAAACTTGAACTCTAAAACCAATGGTATTTATCAGGGATATCCTCAAGTGGTATGTAAATTTCTACCAAATGTACAACATCTACAGACAAACTGGAGACAGAAGGCTCAAGAAAGAGCAGAATCCATCAAAAGGTTAACCAAGTTGAATTGGGACTCTTACTGGACGTACTTGGTAAAACCACACATCCAGTGCATGACTCTCAAATGTATCATTAACTCTGTTCAGAAGATGGCGCCAACACTTTCCGATTTCGTTTTCACAGGACAACTAAAGTCGGAGGTCGGCTAGCCAACTCTCCTCAAGCAAATGCTGAACGCTTGCGACTACAAGGAACATATACATAGATATTTAGTTTCCAGTTTTAGTTTTAGATTCAGTTTTAGTTTTAAATTTTTGCTTTATTTTTGCCTAAAATGAGGACGGTCATTTAAACCGTATCCTACATTTTTGTAATAAATTATTTTTAGATTTAGCTAGTAGTATTTAAACCCTTCTCATGCATTTAGAGAAGGGTCCTGAAATTTGTCAAAAACTTGTCCTCGGAACATGCACTTTTGCACCCTCCGAGGAGGTTTTGATGAATGAATGGAACATGATTTATTGATATCTGCGTTTAATATCTACTACTGAAATTGCACTTTTGTACTCTTAGTAGATGTTGGATTAAGAAGAGATAAATCATTATTGTTGAAGCTCATGAGTAGAACTAGTTATAAATGGTACTTTTATCTCTTAACTATTTCTGCTTATGTGTTAAGGTGATATTCATGTTCAATTATTTATATATGAATGCTTGAATACTTGAGTTATCATTTGGCACTTTTGTACGATGATAGCTATTTATTTATGCTTAATATATGAGTAGCTTATTATGCAATATGTTTTTCACAATTGTTTCGTCTAACTTTTTATCCGAAATGGTTTATCTTTATTGAATTCTTTTCTCATAGCATTTGAATGATCTTTATTACCAATTGCCATTTGAAATTATTTTAGATCGCATAACTGAAAGATTAAATCATGGGTTAGTTTTAGAATTAGATATTTCTTTTCATTAGAATACAATTACATTAGATTTAGATTCAAAGCATTTTACTTAGAAATTATTAGGAAGGAAATATCAATTCTCAACACACACACACATAAATTGGGAAATTGGTCCCATATCCCCAGTCGGACCCACTATACCAAACGGAAAAGGAGCTGCTAACCAAGGTTCGGACCGTGTGGGTAACCCCCTTGTTGTAGACCCGATTTTCAGGGCTTCAACATATTTGGCGCTAGGAGGGCCCCGAATTGCGAATGGCAAGTAAATCCAAATCTAAATACCATTCTGAGAGTAAATCGCTGTCACCATCTCCTCCGACTTCTCCATCGCATTTATAATCTTTAAAGCTTGAGCAAGAAGTCGATAAAACAACAACCACTGCCACAAACCCGAACATTTCAGAGAAATCTACTATTGAACCTCCTGAAGTTGAATCTTTGATCCATAAACTTCAACGATTTTCTATATCACCCCAAAGATCTAAAAAATCTCAAGGTAGTGTGACTTCGTAATATAACCCTTCTCATCCTCTTACCAAATTGAAGAGTGAAAAGTTTGGTATTGAACCAACTAAGTTACCTCTACCTACAAGGAAGAGAGCAATGAAATCACCTAAAGGGTCTGATAGCGAGACTCTTTCGTCATCATCATCCATCTCAACCTCTCCACAACGAAGTCAACCATCCACCCCTCCACTTCAGATTATTGTCCACTAGCCCACGGGAACTTCCACATCTCCTTCTCAATCATCTGGAACTGTAATATCCTTATCTTCCCAACCGCAGGGATTATCTTCTGCGCTTTCCTCTGTTAGTAGTTCAACGATGGCCCAAACTCCATGGAATAACCTAGGGGCAGTCTTAATGCCTGTGCCCTTGAGTCAAATACGGCCCATCCTGAAAAATGGCTGCCTAAGTTTAATCCTGAAGCATGCATGCTAGCAGAAGAACACATAAACAAATTTATGTTATCTATAAATCTCAATGGGGTTACTAATGAAGACGCTATTGTTCGGCTCTTTCCTTACACTTTGCAAGGAGCAGCCGGATCATGGTATTTCTCATTACCATCTGGATCTATCACTAATTGGGATATTTTCCAAGAACAATTCTTGACTAAGTTCGGTGATGACAGGTCTATTACGACACTAATCAATGACCTGCCTAACCTTAGGGCTGAGTCAAGGGAACCTATCAAAGATTTCAACTCACCTTTCAATAAATTGTTGAACAAAATTCCTACCACTTCCAAGCCTAGCGAAGAAGGTCGAAGTGAATGGTACATATCTGCTCTACCATCGAACATATCAATCTTCGTTGATAGGGCTAACAAAAGAAATTTAGCTGACAATATGAAGGAAGCAATAGTGGTAGAGAAACATATCATAGCCTTAGAAAAGAAAAACGTTGTTGATGAACGAAAATCTAAGATGGTTACTTTTAAAGAAGATCCAAAGAAAAAACAATCGAAAGACCCATTCGATTTAGAAGGATTGCAGAAAGTTTTGAAAACCATGTCTAACGAAATGGTTGACATTAAGAAACAAGTAGTAGAGACTTATTCTAAAAAGCCTTACAAGCCTTATAGAAGAAATCCTTTAACTGATTCAAAGCCTCCCAATGCTATTACAAGTGTTGAATTAGAAGAAGAAGAAGAGGAAGTTGCCAACGAAGAACCTACTGATGAAGAAGAAGTTGTAGAAGTACAAGGTATGTGGGATTTCATCCTCCCAGATGAAGAGGATCAAGAGGCATCGTCGGTCAGTACTAGAAGTAGAAATCAACTCGATCCTCCACAACCTACTCCTAAGCCAAAGAGCGCAAGCTCGATGACTAAGGATAAAGTCGCAGCTAAGAAAACGTCACCCAAAGCGACTCAAACAAACCCAGTCCAAACAGATTCACCAGCTCCATCTAAAATATTGATTGTTTCTAACGAGATGGAGTATAATATCATAGAAGACATGGAAAAGACTAGGGATAACATTATTTTTTATGAGTTGAGCAAGTTAAAACGTCAGCAAAAGATACTTTTGAAAGAGTTACACACAGTACCAGTTGCACCTTTGCTCGCCGCTGTAATCTCGCAAGCTTCTCACGAAATGGGAAGACCTCCAACTAATGTGACTAATAAATTTGATCCAAACGATATCGCTCTAATTGGAGGAAGGTCAAGATCTCATACTCCCCCATTTCTTCTTACTTACGAAGTTTTCAACAAAAAATTGCATAATTGTTTAGTTGATTCAGGAGCTTCATCTAATATCCTACCTAAATCAATATGTGCAAAGTTGAACGTTCAACCTCAAAAATCAGCAGTACGCATAGTTCAGCTGGACCAGTCGCAAGTTGAAGTGATCAGTGAACTAAATCAGGTTACAATAAGGCTGTCATCTAATCCAGAGGTGTGTCAAGTTATAGAGATTTTAGTTGCGGACATTCCAGAATTTTATGGCCTAATTCTTTGCAGAGATTTGTTTGAAAAGCTTCATGGATATTTTGCAACTGACTGGTCGCATATGTGGCTCCCTTACAATGGTAAACCAAATCAGATAAAGGTTGAGCGAGAAAGACATCAGAAATACATAGTAACAGAATTGGAAGGAGAAAATGAACTGGTAGCATACAACAACAATATAATTGGCAACTATTTTGTTGACTCTTTCTTAGGAAATTTTAATGCTCATACTTCGCCTTACTTAGAACATTCTATTTTATCTCAAGTAGAAAATTTTTCTCAAACAGATAGTTCTAAATGTGTTAATTTCGTAGATAGTCTTGTAAATAAATCTTTATTTTGGAAGTTATTTTTTGACGATTCTAAGTCTAACGAGGGAGCAGGAGCAGGATGCGTACTAATCAGTCTAGAAGGAAACAAAACTATGCTAACTTGTAGACTCGAGTTCGATTGCACCAATAATACTGCAGAATACGAGGCTTTAGTCCAAGGATTATACAAAGCAATCGGATTAGATATCAAATATCTACAAGTCTTTGGAGATTCTGAAATTGTTATCAGATAGGTACGAAATACTATACATTGTCTATCAGGTCATTTAAAGCATTATCAATCTTTAGTACAAGATCTGACTGGATATTTTATAGCATTCAATATTTCATCAATTCCTAGACTCCAAAATGCTAGTGCTGACCTCTTGGGAAATGTAGCTTCCAAGCTCATTCCCTCGGAAGGCTATAGCCTCGATAGATTTTCAATCGAATTAATCTTTAGATCCTCGATTCCTGATAACATTACCAATTGGAGAATTTTCAATGATGATTATGATATTGTAAGTTTCCTCACATCAGAAGGATCTTACACTAATCAGATAATAGATGAGGACCAACATGACAAACAATTGCAACAAGATAACACTAATAATGATATGCCAAAATCAGTAGTCAAATTGGAAGACCTATATGATTTGAAAGATCGTTTCAAAAGATCTACCAATTCGAAACTTCAAAGTTCAACTTTGAACTATGAATTAGTAAATCTAGGAACCGATTCCAAGCCGTAGAATATCAATCTAGGTCTTGGCCTAGCCCATGAAGAAAGATTAGCGTATGTTCGTCTCTTGAAACAATACAAAAGTGTCTTTGCCTGGAACTACGATGAACTTAAGACTTACGACACTTCTATCATTCAGCATACTATCCCAATGATAAACGATGAAAAACCTATCCAGCAAAAGCTGAGAAAGATCCATCCTAATCTAGAAAACCAGATCAAATCTGAGCTCAATAAGTTATTGAAAGCCAAAATCATTTTTCCCGTTCGACATTCTAAATGGGTTTCCAATATGGTTCCCGTTAGAAAGAAAAATGGAGACATTAGAATTTGCATTGACTTTCGAAATCTTAACAAAGCCTGCCAAAAAGATAATTTTCCTTTGCCTCCCATGGAGCAAATATTACAGGCAGTTGTAGGATCAGAATTAATGTCCTTTTTGGATGGTTTCTCCGGCTACAACCAAGTTTTGGTCCATCCCGACGATCAATTAAAGACCACGTTCAGAACCAAATGGGGTACTTATGCATATCAAAAGATGCCTTTCGGTCTGATCAACGCTGGCGCCACATTTCAAAGGGCCATGGACATCGCATTTAAGGGATTAGTAAACAAATCAGTAGTAATCTACTTGGATGATATAACTGTATATTCCAAAAAACGAGGTAATCATCTCAGAGATTTAAAACATATCTTCCAACGTTGCCAAAGGTATGGAATTTCACTTAATCCAAAAAAATCCTTTTTTGCATGAAGTGAAGGAAAAATTCTTGGATTTATAGTGTCAAAATCTGGAATCCAAATTAATCCGAATTGAGGAGATTTCTGAAATACCCTTGCCTCACAACAAGAAAGTTATGCAATCTTTCCTTGGCCAAATTAATTTTGTTAAGAGATTTGTTCCAGATTTTTCAAGGATCGTATCTCCCTTACAAGCAATGATTAAAAAGAATTCAATCTTCAAATGGGGCCAAGATGAATATGAAGCATTCAATCTGATTAAACAAGCGATTGTTAATGCTCCATCTTTAGCAACTCCAAATTTTTCCGATCCTTTCATTTTGTATACATTTGCCTCTGACAGATCATATGCTGTGATGCCCACTCAAGCAAATCAAGACAAGGTGGAAGCCCCAATTTCCTTTTTCAGTTCAAATCTACAAGGGGCTGAATTAAATTATTCAGACGTCGAGAAACAAGCTTATGCTGTTTTCAAAGCAATCAAACATTTCAGACCCTTTCTGCTTAAAACCCATACAAAAATCATAGTACCGTTTCCAGCGGTAAGAAATCTTTTAGTACAGAAAGACGTGGGTGAGAAAAGAGCCAATTGGGTTACTGCCTTATAAGAATATGACACTGAAATTAAACCAACAAATATTGTAAAAGGTCAAGGCTTTTTCAAAATTTTGGCTGGAGCATCGCTTATTTCCGAAATACCATCTGTAGAAATACAAACGTAAGAGGTAAGCTTAAACGATATTGAATCATTATACGCTGATATCATATTTGATCTAAAGAACGGATATGCTCCTTCAAACCTCGATTATACAAAGAAAAGAGCCCTAAGGTTGAAGGCTAAGCAATATCAACTCGTAAACGACGTACTTTTTAGGATGAATTATGAATCTGTCCTCCTTAGATGTGTCGAGAAATCTAAAGCTGAAAAGGTGTTACAGGAACTCCACGACAGACCAGCAGGTGGACATTATGCTGGAGATGCTACCGCACATAAAATCTTGCGTGCTAGGTACTATTGGCCTACACTATTCAAAGATGCGCATAGCTATGTAAGGAAATGTCAAGTTTGTCAAACTGCTGCTGGGAGACAAAAGAAACCATCGTTACCTTTGCAACCAGTCAATATCGATCAACCCTTTGATCAATGGGGATTGGATATAATAGGTGAGATCGTTCCTCACTCTTCTAAATAGCATAGGTATATCCTTACAGCTACATATTATTTTACTAAATGGGTAGAAGCAGTTCCTCTCAAGACAGCTAATGCCGAACACATCATTGATTTCATAGATCAGTTCATAATCACCAGGTTTGGTTTACCCTCTGCTTTAATGTTTGATAATGCATCGTATTTTTCTGGCAATGCTATGACTGAATTTGCGCTCAAAAGAGGTTTTAAGCTTAAATACTCTGCCAATTATTACCCACAGGGGAATGGATTAGCTGAATCAACAAATAAAAACTTAATCAGAATCATTAAGCGAACCATTGATCAAACTCATAAGAATTGGCACAAATCCCTAATATATGCTCTATGGGCAGACCGAATAACGCAGAAAGCCTCCATTGGCACTTCTCCCTTTAATTTAGTTTATGGGAAAGAAGTGGTCCTTCCAACTCATCTAGCGATTCCTTCTTTGGCCTTAGTTCAATATATTGACGAAACACCAACTTCTTCCTTACAACTAAGGCAGCTGCAAATTCTTAAGCTAGAAGAACAACGAGAACAGGCTAAAATAACTCATGCTCATCACCAAGCATTAGTAAAAGCTTCTTTTGATTCAAACATGATATCCAGAAAGGACTTTCAGATTGGAGATCTAGTTTTAAAATGGGACAAGGCTCATGAGGAAAAGGGCAAACATACGAAATTTCAACGAATGTGGCTTGGCCCTTTCCAAATTGCAGAAATCATAGGTCCATCTACTTTTATGTTACAGGATTTAATAGGAAAAAGAGAGTCTTTACCTGTTAACGGGCAGATCCTCAAAAAATACTTTCCATAGGAGATTATTCTTCTATTTTTGTAAATTAGTTTTTCCTTTATTTTGATAATAAAACCAGTTGTAAATGGTTACATTTGGAATTCACGAAAAAGACAAGTATTTCTTTTAGATTTTGTTTTTCGCTTGTATAAATAGAACTGATTTAGAAAATTGGTCATTATTATTGAAAGATACAGTCAAAGGCTATAAGCCTGAAAATGATACTAGTTTCAACCTTGTAAATTTTGATAAAAAACGACCTTTAGTGGGAATTTGTTTTATATCAGTCAAATGAAAAGTATCAATAACAAAACAAAAGATTCTCTATAGAAAAGCTCTTTCCAAAAACTCTACAATTGTCGTCCAGAGCTATTCTTAAGGAAACAATGACTTCCTCCCCACCTAGGGAATTACGAGCTTCAAAGAATAATCCAGCAACACACTTTAACTTGAAGAATAAGAGGTCTCATCACGAGCCGACTTATCATGATCATAGATATTATAACTTGCTGACTTTGCCAAAATTGCATACCACAACAGGGCAATGACTCAAGATTATTGCAATCAAAAGACAAGGGGTCTCATCACGAGCCAGCTTGTTCAGCAAAGTTATAAATCAAGTGAGTGGCACTGTCATAATTTGGCTACCAAACCAAGGCATTGTTCTTTAAGGATTAAAAGAAAATAAAAGCAATAAGTGTGGATATGGATTTCCCTTTGAAAATCGTATATTTCTCCAAGTAGGATACATGATCATTGCTAGGTAACAGGTAACCCTGTCGAGGCTATAAACGCCTGCTGGCAGTAGAGGCTCTACCTACGACAAATGAGCATATTTAAAACTGATTTACAGAGAGGGATTTGTTTTTATCTTTATAAACCAATTAGTGACTAATGTAAATACAATAACCAGCTCTAGGACGTAAATAACCAAAATTAACATAGAAGAACAAACTATCATTGACAGCTGAAAGCATGGTGTATTTTATCTTTCTATAATAAAGTTTGATTTTCTGGAAAAGCTTTCTGTTTTGGAAGTTTTGAAGATTCAAAAGAAAAGCAGAGATAACTGGTTCTTCCAAGTGAATCGCCAATTGTTGTGGCGAGCAACAACCCCCCTTCTTATTTAGTTTTATCATTAATACTAAATAAGTGGGGACCCTTATTCAAAAAATTAAAAAAATTAATTAGTGTTCGTATTCCCTTTTTAAATAAAACATACTATCGTAAACTTAGGAGAATACCTGAAAAATATAAAAAGACTTAAGTTTTATGATAAGTTCGAACAAAACCATTCCCTTAATAAAAAGTGTCGCATCGCAAAAAGGTAATGGATGCCATCCTACAAACAAAAATATTAAGATTGCGAAATCGCGATGCGAAATCACGCATTAAAAGATACTCATCGCATCGCATGCCTCAAATATTACTTAAGGCGAAATGCCTCAAACTGCCGATATGCGATGGCACATCTCGCAAATCACATTTCGCAGAAAACACATTGTAATGGATGATTGCCACACGCAACAGTTTAGCGATATTGCGATCCGCGATATTGCGATCCGCAATATTGCGATTTGTGATATTGCGAAGCAAATCAAAAAATCGCCTTATCACAGGTCTTCAGGGCTCGTCATTCAGCAAATTTTTCCCATAAACCAATGCCCAGTTATGCGCGTTAATGTTAATTAATGAGTTAGTTGGTAATCATTAATGAAATATGGTTTTGATCTGATCGAAGAGCCATTTCACGTAGGGTGATATATTTTATATGTTTTCGGCATTTAAAGCTTTCCCGTCACCTTTTTTTCTTATCATTACTCTTGCCTCATTTGTAAACTACAGGAGCGAAGAGCAGAGAAGTATACATAGCAGTATTCAGAATATTATGGGAAAAAGGGGTAAAGCTCCGAGTTTTGAAGATAAAGAAAGGACGCCCTTGTAAATAGACACTACCTTCAATAGAGATGCCAATGTTACTACTTGGGAAAGCATGCACAGCCTACTCGAAGAAGAAAATCCCAGAGTAATGGAAGTTACAGCAACTGCAGATTTGCGCGGGTCGTCTGAGACGTCGATTACAAAACTAGCATGTTCGTTCTTGCACCGGATAGCGGCGAGGCCAAAAATTCTTCCATACATGGACATGGTCAAATGGGTACTGGATAATGCTGATAACACAAATAGACAATTTAAGACTCAGAACCAAGAACTCATGAAGTCGTTCTTTCCACAAAATTTAAGGTTATATCCTCTAACAAAAAGTGCGCAAGAGGCAAAAATCGCACTAGGGAAGCCTGGATCAAGAAATGGAGGTAGTTTCCGATGCAAAAACCCTCGAGAAGGAAAGCCTATAATCGCTCAGTCACCTATAAGCCCATAAATTTGTAGAAAAAGCACTAAAAGCGAAAGGCAAAACTTGAACTCTAAAACCAGTGGTATTTGTCAGGGATATCCTCAAGTGGTATGTAAATTTCTACCAAATGTACAACATCTACAGACAAACTGGAGACAGAAGGCTTAAGAAAGAGCAGAATCCATCAAAAGGTTAACCAAGCTGAATTGGGATTCTTACTGGACGTACTTGGTAAAACCACATAGCCAGTGCATGACTCTCAAATGTATCATTAACTCTGCTGAGAAGATGGCACCAGCACTTGCCGATTCCATTTTCATAGGACAACTAATGTCACGCCCCTACATCTGCAGTGATCTTCCAACCGCTTGTAGCGAGGTGCGGCACCACCAAACGCTTTCTTTTTAACAATACTAACGTTTATGGGCTACGCCTATTCCAACATGAACATACTTAACTTGTGTTCTTATAACCAAATAAAGTGTTATCCTTTATACTTTAACAAAGAACATTCTCAATCATTAACCATGTACAATAAACCGAGAACAATACACAAGTATAAAGGGAGGGGCAACTCCCGGTAAAGTCTGCCCAACAATATATTATAACAACTTCTTCAATTTTACAATACAAGTGTGCTTGACAAACTTCAAGCCAACACTTAGAATAATTTTACAACAGGCATAGAACAGCCTTATACATCATCATATGCACCCTTGCACAAAGAAGAATGCCCACCCGGGCCACCTATCTTACTTTGTCAAGTCCTGCACACAATCTACACACCTCGGCATGCTTGCCTTCACCCAACCCGCACTTAAGTCAAAACTGCACCTTTAGTAGCACTACGCATGAGGTATGCGTAGTCTACTTTTACCCCTGCTGTTTTACCCCTATGCGTATAAAAGATGAGCGAAGATTCGATGCCTTAATGAGCTCTCATGCTCATGTATATATACGCTCTACACCTTGGGATATAACTTTGGGCCGACATGTTAAATGGTATTATGAAGCCCTTATGTCATCTCTTTGGTATATATTTATCTTTCATGTTTAATTATTATAAACCTTCGTATTACATAGTTTTAATCTTGTCGTGTATGTGCTCCATTATATTTTATGTTTTATTATTCCATGCATATATAAACCTCCATATTGTTTATATAATATGTGCGTCCACATAACACTTAGTGTTATTATGTGTTTACATTATCGTCGCATATCGTCGCAAACTGTCGTTCAACGCGCCCGTGCGCCCACCCGTGCCCGTGCACGATCGCCCGCCCGACGCCCGTCGCACCCGCAACTGGAGGTCCTTACATTCTCCTCCACCTGAAATCGTTGTCGTCCTCGACAACATACCATCATCCATGATGTTGACTCCTCCACATAAGGCAAACATCACTGCAACATATGTAGAACCACTGTCATCTGCACTATGTTGTCCATGTGTGTGTCTCCTCCAAAGTGAAGAGATAATCTCATCAAACCATCTCTCGGTGTGTCCCATTCAGGTCCATGAAGCCCTCTCCATCATCTGCAATGTGCCACCCTCAAGTCTTCATTCAACTCTCGATGTGCCCCATTCAGGTCCATGAAGTCCTCTTCATCATCTGCAATGTGCCATCCTCAAGTCTCCAATCTTATCAACTCTTGATGTGCCCCATTCAGGTCCATGAAGTCCTCTTCATCATCTGCAATGTGCCATCCTCAAGTTCCCATGTCACACTAGCAAGTCCTCCTGCATAACACTCCTGCCTTAGCACCTTGTTTGGGATGTCCCTTGACATCTCTACAAGTGCTTCCACACAATGTCCTTGCATAGGTCTCTGCCATGCTCCATGTCTTCAAGTCTCCAACCTGATGTCCATGACTAAGCTGCCCATGTAGTCCAACCAAGTAGACACATCACAACATCTGGCCATCTCATCCAAGTCTTCAAACTTCGGTTTAGTGAACTCGGTCACTCAACCATCATGTCATGAGTCTCTTCATCATAGCTCCTCCACCAAAGTGTCCATCAAGACTATCTCTTGGTCTCGGCCATGAGAAGCCTACCCAGAACATCACAAGTGTGTGCCCTCTTCAACCTGTCCATGAGTCATGCCGGGCACTTAGCCAATTCTCCATGTGGCTAAAGCATGACCCAATCTCCCATAACGATCATCAAGTCCCACCCTTGTCAAGGGCCTTTGCACCTTCAACCATAAGGTCACAAGTAGCCCCAACAAGCCCTGCAATAGTTGACAATCCTTGCTTCTCCATACAAGGTCCCATCATAGTTATCCATGGTAAGATGTCCTCTTGCCTTGGCAAACTGACTTTGCCCTTTCCTGCACATGGCCCATCTCCCAAATTCCCAAATGAAACACAAGTATCATCACTTACTTCATCATCATGAGGCTTCTCCATGTGAGTGACCTCATCCATACATGTTGACAAACTGCACGATCCTGGTTCAACTTGATCATCCTCAAGTTCATCCTTCATCGTAGTCATGTCTTCAACATCTTTGATCATCACGGCTTCCTCTTCCTTGATGGCACAATCTGCAACTTCACCTTGCTCCATTGTCCAACCGGGTTGAAGAAGTTCTTTCTCAGCTTCCCTCTTCAAGGCTATGAGATGCTCCAATTCCTTCTGTCTCATCTCGAGCTCCTTGAATTCAGCTTCAATCAACTCTCCTTCCTTTGCAAGTCGAAGAGCTTCCTCCATATCAGGAACCCCTTCCTTAACCAAGGCCTGAAGAGCATCCCTTGTTTTAAAGAACCTTTTGCGACATTCCACAAATCCTTGTGTTACTCTCTCTGACTCTTCAAGTAGACTCCTTCCGAATTCTTTGAAGGATGTATAACCCAATTTCTCCAAGATAGACATCTTCACCTGCAAGTACCCTTGTCACTGTCACGAGCAACCCTGCTCAAACACCAGCTCCAACCGAGCTCTGATACCAACTGTCACGTCCCCACATCTGCGGTGATCTTCCAACCGCTTGTAGCGAGGTGCGGCACCACCGAATGCTTTCTTTTTAACAATACTAACGTTTATGGGCTACACCTATTCCAACATGAACATACTTAACTTGTGTTCTTATAACCGAATAAAGTGTTATCCTTTATACTTTATCAAAGAACATTCTCAATAATTAACCATGTACAATAAACCGAGAACAATACACAAGCATAAAGGGAGGGGCAACTCCCGGTAAAGTCTGCCCAACAATATATTATAACAGCTTCTTCAATTTTACAATACAAGTGTGCTTGACAAACTTCAAGCCAACACTTAGAATAATTTTACAACAGGCATAGAACAGCCTTATACATCATCATATGCACCCTTGCACAAAGAAGAATGCCCACCCGGGCCACCTATCTTACTTTGTCAAGTCCTGCACACAATCTACACACCTCGGCACGCTTGCCTTCACCCAACCCGCACTTAAGTCAAAACTGCACCTTTAGTAGCACTACGCATGAGGTATGCGTAGTCTACTTTTACCCCTGCTGTTTTACCCCTATGCGTATAAAAGATGAGCGAAGATTCGATGCCTTAATGAGCTCTCATGCTCATGTATATATACGCTCTACACCTTGGGATATAACTTTGGGCCGACATGTTAAATGGTATTATGAAGCCCTTACGTCATATCTTTGGTATATATTTATGTTTCATGTTTAATTATTATAAACCTTCGTATTACATAGTTTTAATCTTGTCGTGTATGTGCTCCATTATATTTTATGTTTTATTATTCCACGCATATATAAACCTCCATATTGTTTATATAATATGTGCGTCCACATAACACTTAGTCGTATTATGTGTTTACATTATCGTCGCATATCGTCGCAAACTGTCGTTCAGCGCGCCCGTGCGCCCGCCCGCACGCCCGCCCGTGCCCATGCATGATCGCCCGCCCGGCGCCCGTCGCACCTGCAACCGGAGGTCCTTACGGCTAAAGTCGTAGGTCGGCCAGCCAACTCTCCTCAAGCAAATGCTGAACGCTTGCGACTACAAGGAACAGATACATAGATAATTAGTTGCTAGTTTTAGTTTTAGATTCAGTTTTAGTTTTAAATTTTTTCTTTATTTTTGCCTGAAATGAGGACGGTCATTTAAACCGTATCCTACATTTTTGTAATAAATTATTTTTAGATTTAGCTAGTAGTATTTAAACCCTTCTCATGCATTTAGAGAAGGGTCCTGAAATTTGTCAAAAACTTATCCTCAGAACATGCACTTTTGCACCCTCCGAGGAGGTTTTGATGAATGAATGGAACAGGATTTATTGATATTTGCGTTTAATATCTACTACTGAAATTGCACTTTTGTACTCTTAGTAGATGTTGGATTAAGAAGAGATAAATCATTATTGCTGAAGCTCATGAGTAGAACTAGTTATAAATGGTACTTTTATCTCTTAATTATTTCTGCTTATGTGTTAAGGTGATATTCATGTTTAGTTATTTATATATGAATGCTTGAATGCTTGAGTTATCATTTGGCACTTTTGTACGGTGATAGCTATTTATTTATGCTTAATATATGAGTAACTTATTATGTGATATGTTTTTCACAATTGTTTCGTCTAACTTTTTATACGAAATGGTTTATCTTTATTGAATTCTTTTCTCATAGCAATTGAATGATCTTTATTACCAATTGTCATTTGAAATTATTTTAGATCGCATAACAGAAAGATTAAATCCTGGGTTAGTTTTAGAGTTAGATATTTCTTTTCATTATAATACAATTACGTTAGATTTAGATAGAAAGCATTTTACTTAGAAATTATTAGGAAGGAAATATCAATTCTCAACACACACACACAAATTGGGAAACTGGTCCCATATCCATAGTCGGACCCACTATACCAAACGGAAAAGGAGCTGCTAACCAAGGTCTGGACCGGGTGGGTATCCCCCTTGTTGTAGACCCGATTTTCGGGGCTTCAACACCTCCTCATGCCGATATGCAGGGATTAACACTGTCCCTAGTGCCGATCGGAGTGATTGAGATTTGTTTCAGTCGCGTCGATCCTCTTTTGGAAAGTTTTTTAAATAAGGAGCCGAAGCTTCCAGCTCTAGAAGCTTCGTAACGAAAGTCTGGTAAATGGTTGAGCCAGATGGAGTCAAGGATGTCAGTTTGGGCTCCTTTCCCCTATAAATATGGAACTAACTCAAGAGATAAGACCTTCTCCCATGAGAAGAGGAACCATCTCTGATCCATTCATGCTATATCAACCTCCCTTTTTCCCAAGCACAAGCTAGTTTTGTAGTGTTATTTTTGGTGTGCTAGTGCTAATTAAGTTTGGAGTAAACAACAAGCTATTCATAGTTGTAGCTCTCTAGTTGTGTGAGGGAGAAGTGTGAATTTGGTTTAGTGTGAAGCCTAAAGGGAAGAGCCTTAAAACTATCATTGTTGAGGCCATCATGGAATGCTAACGAAAGTGTGTGGGAAATTGGTTTTGTCAGAGGAGAATAACAACGTCAAGACAATGGTTGTAATATCTTCTTGATTTAATATATATGCAACTATCGATTAATTTCCTACATAATGTGTGATCTCAAATGTTTATGGTTTAATGTTTCTTGACCAGTTCAATAGGTTGAATTACAATTTGTCTATTATCACGGTTGTTGTTTGTTGTTGTTTACTTGTTTCAGGTGTTCGAAGAAGGAAATGGGAAATAGCTAGAGCGAGCAATCAAGGTCATCACTAAACGGGATAAGCGTACTAAGAGGTAGGCCCTTTTAATTGGTTCTAACCTAAAGAAATCTTCCATTGAATGTCTTATTAGTGGCTTGACCCGCTATCGAGCTAGAGGAATTGTTTGTGTCCACACTCATAATTTTACTTCACCACAAATTGGTGACTCCACTGGGGAACCAATCCTTCTTTTTGCTTGTTTGTAATTTCATGGTTTTGTGTGAAGTTTTCTAGTATCACCATTTCCCTTTAGTCCTATATCCTTTGCCTTGTTTCCTACAATGGGTCTAAAATTTACAGTAGCAAGTCTGGTCTCAGCCTTTGAATTTTTTTTATTTTTTCCTTGCATCCTCGGTCAGCGCGCTTATTTTGCTAACAGTTGTGTCGATCAGTGCGATATACTCAGAAACAGTTGCGTCGACCCCCTTCTGGCGCTGATGCTTGTAGGTGAAGATTAGGGTTCACCCCAGATCTCGACCAGTGTGTCTTGCTATCTTGATTTCTGGCTTGTAGCTTGTTTAGGTTGCATTCTCCCTTACTAGAAAGCTTCATTTAGATTGGTTTGTGTGCTTGCTTGGTTTAGCCCACCCTATGATGTGTTAAGTCTGGCCCTGTGTGAAGTTCTTTTTTCTTTTTTCTTTGAATCCATCGATTAGTGCTAGTTTTCAGTTAGGCAGTCGCGCCAATCAGGCCATCAACGCTAGTTGTAGTACTGGTCAGTCGTGCTGGTTGTGCCTATCGGTGTGAGTTTTCAGTTAGGCAGTCACTCTGGTTTTTGAGTTAAGAAAAATTAGAATTTCTCCCATTCCAGTGCCAGTGTGTCTTGACCCTCAGACTCTCTTCTTCCTCCCAAAAGTGACTAGGATGCTTTTTTTGCTTCATTTTCAATTGAATGAGTGAAAGAGTCTCGTTTGTTCTCTTATTTCGAGTGTCTCTTTTCTCATTCCGAGCATAGATTACATTGCTTGGTTTGTCGATTGAAGCTTTTATGTGTTTGGTTTGTTCGATTAAGGGAAGAAGTTTCTTTTAGTTTCATTTATCTTGCTTTGGATTTGATTGATGCTTGTTTGTTCGGAATTGTGAAAATTTTCATTTAAAGTGCTTTATGTGAAAGATTCATTTTGCATTTTATGAAAAGGAGAACATCATTCTAGTTTACTTAAGCGAAAATATTGCATTAGTAGCGTTATTGAGAAGCTAGAATTGCATCATCATAGGCATGGAAATGAAATGAAACTTATTTTGTTGTTAAGTGAAGATTAAGTGCATTTAAGACATATCCTAGTGAAAGATTTAATTCTTTGATTGTTGTACTAATTGTGTGCTCTCTATCCGTCAATTAGTGTTGATTTTCATCAAAGACAAAGATCTCTTTTCTCATATAGCTGCATGTAGAAGTTTTTTTCAGATGACAATGGTAGGGCCTTGTAATTGAAACCATTTCAAGATCAACCGTTAAAATTTATTGAATTAACCTAAGGAAGCATTGAAACTTAATGCTCACATTTAGTGGTCTAGGCTAGAGACATGTTCCGGCGCCTTTAAACCTAGCAACCGTTGTTCGCTTAGGCACTAGACAGCACTAGTATGGACTTGTGCTCCTCATACCATCGTGTCTATGAAGGGAGACCTCACTAGGTCTGCAATCCTTTATCCACAGGAAGCCGAGTCTGCCACCTTATAGACAGGATACACTGAACATAGTATTAGGGGTGATTGCCTGCCTGTACTTCTCAATTCGCCGGGAGGTATTTTGCAGTTCACAGTTACCTGGTAATCCTTTTCCATAGATTATTCGGAGTAGTCATTTTGGTGTTTTTGACTCGTTAAATTTAAAATATCATCGAGCACTTTTCCTTTCAAGCTCGTTAACTTCGAAAGCGACTAGAGCACCTTTTGCCCTTTTCTTGACTCTTAAAACATGAAAGGTAAAGTTTTGTTTCAGTTTTCTAAAATTAACTTCCCACAAAATATTCCTGGTTAAAGTTATATTCCTTAGTAATTCTTTAGGGTTGATTCCAATGGCAACGTTTCCAGAATCTACTAGTCAAGGATTTCCCTTGGATGGGAATCCTTGTCCTTTTCCTTCTTTTGGACACGCTGGTGCTCCTTATATGGAGACGTTGTCCCTTCCTGGGTTAACCATTGGTCTACCTATCTAGTTGTTTTCGACCTCGGTGATCCTGAGTGTCCTGACTCCTGCCCCGCCATCTCCTTCATTCGAATCACATCATGATGATTCTAAGGTTGACCCCTCACCTTCTTCCCCCATTTCTTCACCCTCCTCTTCTACTTCGCTTGGTGAAAGTTTGAAATCCAGTAACTAGGAGGCTAAGAAGAAGAAGAAGAAGAAGAAGAAGAAGAAGAAGAATAAGCGAGAGGCCAACCGTGCAGTTATTACTCCAAATGCACCCCCTGTCGACAAACCTTCTTATCCTTTGTGGAACGTAAAATTCCCTTGCAAGCTGTGTAAGGGTGACCATCTCCTTCGAGACTGTCCTGGCATTCCCAGAGTCTTAGAGGTATGGTATCAAGACCTGAACCGACCATCCCCGTTGACCTCTGGAGATCATGTCCATGCTACGCCTTCAACTAATGATGATAAGAAGAAGGGAAAGGTTAGACTCCCCTGTAGGTTATGTGAAGGAGAGCATCTTCTTCACCTTTGTCTTCTAATGGATAAAGCTTCCAAAGTTTTGGAAAACCTTGCAGCTCCTCAACCCCAACTTCCTGTCGGTTGTCAGAGGCTTTCTTCTAACCCTCTCCCGATTGGTAAAGAGATTGACTTGAATTCATCTCTTGCCCTTCCTGCTCTTCTTGAGCATGAATCTCTTGTGTCTATTATCGACCAACCATTGGTCGAAAAGTGTTTTGACTTGGCTCCACCTTCAGTGGTTCACTCTGTTCTCGAAGAGAGTGGTGATCATACAGCTCATGTTCTTCTTGTCTCCTCAGATTCTCATGAATCGAAGAGTGACCCTACCATCCCAGTTGCTCAGGAGAGTCCTTCTCCTATTCCTGTACAGCATGGGGGCAGTCATATGATGCCCCCACAAAGTAGTTCTGTCATTTCTTTCGATTGGCGTCACTTGACTGCTTTCTGCCTCCCATATTATGTGCCTTTCCATATCATAGTACAAGCCTATAATATGGTAGTGCATGGCACTATATTAGATGAAGTCACGTCTGTTAGCATCATGTCTTCTACTACTTGGCCAACTTTTGGCTCCCCACATCTTGTGCATGTCACTCAAAATCTGTTGGCCTTTAACAGAGGAACCAATCAGTCCTTAGGGATCCTTCCGAGGTTCCCTATTACTTTGGGAGGAAAGACCATCTATATAGACGTGATGGCAGCCCAAGGTCCATTAGATTTCAATCTTCTCCTTGGACGCGACTATGTTTATGTCATGGGAGCTCTTGTTTCTTCGCTTTTCCACGTGGTTTGTTTTCTGCATGAAGGGAGAATAGTGACCATTGATCAATTGTCATTCATTGGTCACTAGGCGTCTCCTTTGCAACCATCGTCCCCTATCGACCCTTGTTTGCAAGTAATACCTTCCTTGCCACAAGTCAATTATGTGGCTACCGATTCCATCTCTGCATCTGCTGATGATCACATAGATGGTATAGTACATTATGTACTGGGGGAATTGGAACCCGATTTGTCTTTGGTACCAAATGACATGTATTCTTCCCAGAGCGTGCTTCTTCCATCTAGTGGAGACCTCTTGGGAGTCATGTTCTCGTATGGTCCATGATCAAATTAATGAGGATAGTTATTTTTCTTTTGTCAACCTCGTTAAAAAATGAAATAACGTATGAGGATAGTTCCTGGTCTTGTGTTAACCTCGTTAAAAAATGAAACAAAGGGTGTGAGCATAGTTCGTTGTCTTGTGTCAAGCTCGTTAAAAAATGAAACAAGGTTCTCAAGGATAGTTCTTTTACTGTGTCAACATCATTAAAAAATGAAGCAACTCCCTTTTCCAAATCGAGTCTTTGATTAAGATCTCATAAAATCCCAGTCGAGTCTTTCCTGGATCTCGAAAGTGAACCTTCATTCCATTCACCTAGTTGACTGAAATGAAGCTTGGGGGGCATGTACCTGGATTGAGTCATTATGCTGGGGGCATGCCAACTTATAGCAAGCAGAGTTCTCCATGGTTCAAGCTTGTGTAAAAATGAACCCATGCCTAATTTACATCTCGTGATTGCCGTTTTTATCAGCTAATTTCTGCTAGATGAGCCTTGGTTGTTTCATTCCATTGCCACCATCTCTTTGGCCAATCATATGCTTTCACTTGGTTGTTTTTCCTTTCATGAGGGACCGCAACAATGAGTGGTTTTATTAGCCAAACTCTTGACCATTACATGTTTCGAGCAGTTCCACCATTGTCGTAACTAGTTGCTACTCTTTATACTACTCATTCCTCCAGAACGAGTCACCTTTAAGCTCTTTTCTGACTTGTAACAAATGAAAAGCTTACCGAGCATTTTTCCCTTTTGAGTCGTAAAAGAGAATAAAATGGGCGGTTCGCTTTCAAGCTCTTTTCCGACCCTTTAAACACGAAAAGATAGCCAAGCCTTTGTCATTTCGAACTCGTTAACAGATGTGAAACGTCGTGCACCCAGTATATGTTTACCCCTTTTTCGGGCTGGGATGCACTATTTACGAAAAAGGTACTCCTTGACTGAAATGATCAAGCGGTTCTCTCAAGTATCGTTTTCTACCTTTTCGGGTTCGAGAGACACAAATGTACGAAAAGGGACCATGTGGAGTTTTCTTTTCCGTGTCTTTTTCAAACTCTCTAAACATGAAAAAGATACCGAGTTATACCTTTGTCAGACTCATTAAAATATTAAACGACATCGGATTCGTCACCATGATGAACATGAGCTTCTCCTTCCTAGGGCTTGTTAAACTTACTAGGTCGGATTCGTCTAAAGGATGAACTTACAGTGCAAGCATATGCTATCCCCTTCAAGCTTGCAATTAAAAAATAATTTGGGTAGCTGGCAGAAATGGTGGGGGGAAATTTGGAAATCCAATCAGTTGTGTTCGTAGCTTACTCTTGAACATGACACTTTCTGCTTCGTGTCAGGTTGAGATATCCTCCTTTTTTATCGTTGCCCTTCCTAGGCTGGGCCATTCATTTTTTTCCTTCCATTTGATCTCTATCACGTCATCATAACCACCGATCATATGGATTTAAAAGCTACCAAACTTCTAGTCGTGTCGCCAATATGTTCAAGAGTTGTCCTTCTGCAATTACACTTACCCCTGATTCTCTGTATCATTCGAAATCATTTTGCATCCATTTGTCTCGTGTCGATATTGTGGGATACATTATGGCCCTCCTTTGACATGATCACTTCTTGTCGACTTTTGCTCATTATCCAGGAAGTTGACCAAGAGACTCCCTTCCAGTACCTTAGAGCTTGCATGCCCTAATGGCAAGTTCTTCGCACTCGATGACAAGCTCACATCATTGGCTTTCGATCAAGTTATTTCACGGATGTTCGACTTCAGTTCCTCTATTCACATTCCGTGAACTGTGTTGATAGTACCTTGAGGACCATTGTCATTATTGGTGGTTTCTCTCATGCTTGTTACAGTTTACATCATTGGCTGGTAATCAAGCGATTTTCTAGCATGTTCGACGTCAACAAATCTATTCACATGTTAGAATTTGTACTTTGATCCGGTCATGTTGGAGCGCAAGACCCTGGGCTCAGTTTACAAACGTCTACGTTGCAAGGCGGTGTGACAGGATTATGTTGATATACATGTCTCTCTTAGATGGATGGATGCGACCATACCATGATTTATCATATGTGATCCTTCTCATTATTGGATGGTTGCGACCATACCTTGGTTTCGATATGATCCTCTTTATCGGATGGCTGCGCCCATGCTTAGATCCATTTACATGATCATTCTATGGATGGTTGCGTCCATGCCATGATTCATGTATCATTTGACAGAGTTTTCAGTTATGTATATGTATCTGTACTTGCTTGCAGGTTTTCCGATGACAGACTCCGGTTCCCCGCACTGATTCATAAAGCATTTCATCCCTCACTCTAGTTCGACCTTCACGCTTTAGGGGGAATTTGTTACACAACATTTTGTCACTGTCCCTATACTCCCCATTCCTTGATCCTGGAGGACCTCTACAGTGAACCCTACATGCTTTCCCTTCATGAAGAAACTCCCATTGTATCCCTCTTCATGAGCAAAACAATTCCCTTTTGCACCATTTCCTAAAAATCTTCTGTTTTTCCCAGTTTACAAGACCAGTGCTAATGACCCTTGTCCTCCTCGCGCTGATATGTAGGGATTAACATTGTCCCTAGTGCCAACCAGAGTGACTGAGCTTTATTTTAGTTGCACCAATCCTCTTTTGGAAAGTTTTTTAAATAAGGAGCCGAAGCTTCCAGCTTTAGAAGCTTCGTAACAAAAATCTGGTAAATGGTTGAGCTGGATGGAGTTGAGGATGTTAGTTTGGGATCCTTTCCCCTATAAGGATGGAACTACCTCAAGAGATAAGACCTTCTCCCATGAGAAGAGGAACCATCTCCCATCCATTCATGCTATATAAACCTCCCTTTTTCCCAAGCACAAGCTAGTGTTGTAGTGTTAATGTTGGTGTGCTAGTGCTAATTAAGTTTGGAGTAAACAACAAGCTATTCATAGTTGTAGCTCTCTAGTTGTGTGAGGGAGAAGTGTGAATTTGGTTTAGTGTGAAGCCTAAAGGGAAGAGCCTTAAAACTATCATTATTGAGGCCATCATGGAATGCTAACAAAAGTGTGTGGGAACCTGGTTTTGTCAGAGGAGAAAAAAAACATTAAGAGAATGCTTGTAATCTCTTATTGATTTAATATATTTGCAACTATTGATTGATTTCCTACATAATGTGTCATCTCACATGTTTATGGCTTAATGTTTCTTAACTTGTTGAGTAGGTTGAATTACAATTTGTCTATTATCACGATTGTTGTTTGTTGTTGTTTAATTGTTTCAGGTGTTTGAAGAAGGAAACGGGAAATAGCTGGAGCGAGCAAGCAAGGTCATCACCAAACGGGATAAGCGTACTAAGAGGTAGGCCCTATTAATTCATTCTAACCTAAGGAAATCTTCCATAGAATATCTTGTTAGTGGCTAGACCTGCTATCGGGCTAGAGGAATTGTTTGTGTCCGCACTCATAATTTTACTTCACCACACTTATATTGTCCTAGAATTGATTTACTTGGCATGTGTGTGTTATCTGATCTAACCCTAGTATAATTGAAATGATTGTGTGTCTAACTCTTATTTGATATTATTGAGAAGTTGACTTTGACCAACACATGACATGATATATATTTGCATGATGATGAAATATAGGAATATTTATGGATACGTCCTTTTGGTTGAAGTCCTAGGTTGGTCTAGGTCAAATGTATTTATGTTATTGGACATATGATATGATTATGTATGGTTATGATTTCCTATATATGTGTTGACCTAGTCATTGATGGTCATGAGTGTTAGGATTCAATGAAATTCCTTGTCTGAGATTCTTGGATCATGATATTTGGAAATCTAGGGTGTTATAACTAAACCCTAGTGAAGTTAAAATTGTCTGGTATGTGTGATATAACAATATCAAATCTATTAAGTGATTATTGAATATGAAAATCTAGGGTTTTACAGTTAAATCCTAATAGTGACATTGTCTAATCTGTGTAAAGTAACAATTTGAGATCTACGTATTTGATGATTGTTGAGATTATGGAATTATAGGGTTTTGGAGTTGAACCTTAGTTGAAGTAGAAATCTCCAATGAATATATGATTTGTGAAGTAATTCTTGAAATTTGATTTTTTTGGTTGAGATTGATGATTGATCATAAATCTAGGGTTTGCAACTAACCCTAGTAGAAGTTGGTCAGATTAATGACTAATTGATGGTTGATTAAAAATATAGGAGTTGTAATTAACCCTAGTGGAAGTTGGTTAGGTTAATGACTAAGATGTGATTGAATGTGATTGATTATCTTGTATGAAATCTAGGATTTGCATGAACCCCCAGTGAGAAGTCTGTATTTTCAAAGATTGTTAGATGCTTTGTAGAAATATAATTTGAATTGTTTCTAGGGTTTTCTATATGTTGTAGTAAGGTATGTCATGCCTTTGGAAGACACATTGAAACCCTAGATGGAATGAATGTTGTTATGAAGTAGTCTAGGGTGTATGATAAATTCCCTAGCAAGATGTTTAAAAGTATATGTCTCTTGTTTAAAATTCCGGGTATTTGATTTGTATAAATATGAAATGCTTCCATGATTTTGATATGGCTAACTTCATGCTTTTATAGATTTGGTTATACTTGTTATCTAAGCTGTGCAGGTACACAATCTTCAACTTGGTGAAAATGCTTGATGTTACAACCATGATGAGGATGATAGTAACTCTGATGAAATGTTTGGAAGCCACGAAAGATTCTCCTATGTTGAAAAGAAAGAAGCTGATCTCCCAGTGGAAGAATGAATATAGGAGATCTCCCTAAGATTAAGAGGGAGTCCAGATAAAGAGGTGCTTTCTGGTTAAGAGGGAGTGACACATATCATTCCTTGCTTCATGTGTCATGCACTAGACCAGGACTAACAATCATAAGTCTGAGTGAAGGCCATGAGAAGGAAAAGGAAAAGCAGGATTTGATTGAAGAATATGTCATTTCATATGAAGTAGGAAGAAAAATGAATGATAGAGGAATCTTTTGTTAAAGATTCGATTGACAGTCCTACTATGGAAAGTTGAGAAGCAAAATCTGTTGTCTGTAAGACACCAAAGGTTTTTATTTGATTATGTACATGTGAAAGTATATTATTAATTGGGGTTGTGTTTGTACAGGTGAATATCTCGAAGGTTTTGATAGCATGTTGGTCACCAATCAGTTTGGTTGGAAGAGAATGGACATTCTTGATCTGCTGGATCAAGGAGTGTTGAGGCTTTGCGAGTGAAGAATTTCCCGGGAAACATATGGTTGGCACTTTGTGCTGATGTCTAGGTCCTCAAGTTGGAAAGGTGGTGTTGGTTATTGAGCTCTGTTTTGGATACACACCTAGTTTTTTGGGTTCATGGTTAGCAAGTAAGCTTGAGGGTACCTAAAGGGGCTGAAATATTGAGTCCATCTTAGTCTCACCTAGAGAGATTTCCTTGGTTAGGAATCTAGTCCTTGGCATTGTAGTGCCTATACTATTTGGATAGATTACCCTGGTCAAGAATATAGTCCATGGCATTGCGATGCCTAAAGTTCTTCATGGTTCATATAGTCTGATATCTTCCATTGTATATGTACATTATGAATACCTCCCTAGTTAAGAGGGAGTGTTGGAAAATGTAACTATGTTCAGTCTTCAATAATGTACTTGAGTAAGCCCCAAGGGTTAGCTCAACTGGTCAAATAAGTGCCTCGCCGTTCGAGAGGTCACAGGGTCAATTCTCCTCGAAGCCCTTGGGGTTAGGCCTAGCTATTAGCCATGGGGCTTGATACCCTTGATCAAGCTCATATATTTCTGTGGATGTAGCGGCCACCTAGTGACCGCGGGTGTCCGTGAACCACGCGTGAAAAAAAAAAAATGTACTTGAGTCATCTTGTAATGAACTTGTTAAAAGAATAAAGGAAAATATTTTATTATTATTATTATTGTGACTTATTAAAGCATGGGTTTCATGCTTGGGTCACCATGTTTTAGGTCAAAGTCCCCATTGAGGACTTCTAGGATTTATTCTGAGTCTACAGAATTATTGTACATTTAAAGAGACCCTTCTTGGGCTTTTGAATCATGTAAAAAGGTTTAGTATTGAGTCAAATATGAATTATGGAACCTCCACACCATGTTGGCCTAAGACCCTATTCAACCCCACAAGAAGCCTATAAAAGGAAGGACATCGAATTCATTTGGAACATCACTTCTCATCAAGTTAAAATTCATTTTACTGGGCAAAAGTGTGAAAATCTCTTGTTGTTGCGAAGAAGTGTGAAGTTCTATTGTAGCCCGGAAAGTCTATTGTTGGGAAGCCGAAGTGAATGCGAGTTTGGGTGAGTCTAAGGAGACAAGGAAAATCAAAATTTTGGTGGTGGTCTATCTCTGTTTCATGCTCTAGATTGGGAGATCGAAGTCTTCCTAGTTGGACTGTTGCTGGACTCTATCAGTTGCTGCAAGTTGTTGAGAAGAGGTAAAACGTGTGGAGGGAAGGTCTTGTATTGGTATAGGGTGAATAGTCTCAAAGAATATTATTGAAAGGAAGAATTATCTTGACTAGGTTTTCCCCTCGTGGGGGGTTTTGCCCTGGCACGTGCCTAAATCTTGTGTCTATTTTTTATGTGTTGCTGCTTTTGGTAATTGCTTTATGAACTAAAGAAGGAAGATATAAAGAATCGTAATAATAAGAAACATCACAAGTAATTATCAAGATCAAGAAAATCTTTACTGCCTTTCTGATTTTCCAACAAAGAGTTGATCAACTTCACTAATTTGTATCGGGTAGTTGTGGGAGATGAAGATTATGTGGAATATAGAGATCATGTGAAATTTTTTTCTAAGACCATCAATGATGATTAAAAAACAATAGCATAGACGTAGCGCAACCCTATCGGAGTCCTCTGGAGGCTAGGAAGAAATCTGTGGGAGTATCATTTATCATTATGGCAAAGGAGGCAAACTTTATGCATGATTTGATCCATTTTATCATTATGATGCCAAGACCAATTTTTTGCATAATCATCCAAGGTAGTTCCCAATCCATGCAATCAAAAGCTTTAGTAAGATCAATCTTCATGAGACAGGAATCCATAAGGACAGTGTTGATGGAATGTATAACTTCCTGTGCTATAACAACCACATCATGAATATGGCGATGTTCTAAGCATCCAAACCGTTCAACAGATATATGTTTAGACAGGAAATGTTTAAGGTGATTTGCTTTGGGTTTTGAAATCAATTTATAAATAACATTGCAAATTGATATTGGTCATAGTATGTAAAATAAACATGATTAGAAACCTTTGGAATGACGGAGACAAAGGCGACATGTGTTGCACCAGAGACCCATCCAAGGCATCTGGAATCTTTGACCATCTCAGTGAGCTTTTCAAACATAATGTCCTGGAAATGGAGGAAAATTTCGATAGTCCATCCATCTGGACCACGACTTTTACCTATGCCTAGTGCTTTTAATATAAGTTGAACTTTTTTCTTGGTGACATGGTGTTCCATTTGATAGTTGTCCTCCACACCAGTCAATGTGGGGAAGAGATCACAAAGGTCCAATTGTTTGTTGAAGGGAACTTGTTCCTTGGACCAATATATATTACTGAAGTAGCTCATTACCTCCCCTTTGATGTCATTTTGTGAAGATATTTGTACTCCATATTAAGATTCAATGCTCCAAATAGAGTTTTTTGGATGCCTCATGGTAACTTGTTTGTGGAATAATTTGTTATTTTTGTCCCCTTCTTCAACCCACATATTTCGACTCTTTTGTTGTAGTTCTTCAACTTAGCGGAGGAGAATTTGGGATCTTCATAGTTCCAAATCGAGGATCTCATTCTTGTGTGTTTCTGAAAAGTATTTTGGGTCTGTAGGATCCTCCAATATTTTGACCAGTTTATCTATCATGATTAATTCCTTAATCAAATCCCTTTTCTTTTTCCTAGCCCATTGTCTTACATTTTCCTTTAGAGCTCTCAATTTACAATTAATTTTGTCCATTTTCCATGGAGCAGAGTCTTCATAAGGTGTCTGCCATAACGAGCGGACAAGTTCAATAAAATATGGCTCCTTCAACCATAAATGGTTGAATTTGAAAGGAGGGGAATTTTGATGTTGAACCGTAGTGCAATTCACCAGGATGGGAAAGTGATTTGATATTTTCTATGGGAGGATACTCAAATGCAAGTCATTTAGTTTGTTGGTTGTAGATTCTTGTACATAAAATCGATCTAGTCGCTTTGTTATGCCCTGCCTGCCCCATCTTCCATTTCTCCATGTAGGTTCTATGGGCTTTGGTTTGATATCTCGAAGACCTTTTTGCTTGAAGACATCATTAAAGAAATTACGTAGTTGATCTGGACGACAAAGGGACTCCCAAATTTTCAAGGAGTCGATAGAGAATTTGAAGTCACTAGCCAATATCAATGAATTGAGATCTATAAAACCACTATAATTAGTTTTTTTTCCAAAAATACTTCTTATTTGGGTAGGGAGCATATACATTGATAATACAAAGATGTGTTTTTGTGCCTTGCCGACTGCCAAAGGTTATTACTCCCACTGAGGTATTGTATGCCTTAAATTTGTAAATTTATGGGTTCCACATCACAGCCAAACCCCTAGATAAACAATTTGCACTGATTGCACATACATGCCATTTTGTACAAATCTGTAACATAAATCCCCACGCCTTTTCCCTGCAAGTGATTGTTTCTCGAAGAAGTACTATTCCAGGGTTGTAGATAACTATGATATTTTTCAGGAACTGTATTTTCCGAGCCGATCCCGAACCCTAGACGTTTAGGGAATTTATTGTCATTAAGGAAGGTCAAATTCGGGAGATTCTACTCTAAGGACCAGAGATTTTGGGAGATCCACATCCAAGTGGCCAACCCAAAAGATGGCAAGTACATGGGACCAGGTGACTAAAGTATCTTGGAAATGTTCCAATAAAGATTTGATGGGGGAAGGGTAGAGTTTGAGATTTTTTTATATTTAGTCCCTTTCTTCCTTCTAGTGGTGACATTCTTACGAGAGACTGGGCTAGTATTAATATGATGGTTATTAAAGAAGGATTTTTTAATAGTCAGTGGCTCCATAGTATTTTGAGTCTCTCTGCCAAGAACCTCTAGCTCCATGCCTTCTAAGAAATGGGAGAAAGTTCGATCATAGGGAGCCCTAAATTTAATGGGGGAGGAGAAATATGGATCAATAGTGGTTTGGTTCACAGGAGGAGGGGAAATAGACCTTGTGTTATGTTTTAAGAGTGTCGATAGAGGATTGGGCGGAGCAGAAGGCAATGTGGTCTAAATTAAAAGAGTCGATAAAGGCTTTATAATTTTAAGGGAAGATGATTTAATAATCATATTAATGTGTGAAGTGGATGACGTGGGACAGAGCACCGACCAAGATGTATAGAGAGGCACTGAGAGAGAGGAGATTTTTAGTTAGGGGAATTTGGTTTGGTTGGGGGAAGTGATATATTGTGGGGTGATGTTATTCTAAGGTAGAAAAAAGGGAGGAAGAATACTTGACCTGACATGAAATTTAGTTGAGTAGTCCTTAAAGGTTGTTCTTCTCCAAGCTGTAAAAGAGGACCTTGATGGTTGAGTGGATCTACTATGTCTCTCAGGGCAGTCACACATAATATATCCCATCCCATGGAAATAAAGACATCTAAATGGGACTGCCTAGTATTCTATAATTTGTTTGCGTGAACATGGTCCACAATAAAGGTCAATTTTTGCTAGGAGACCCCCTAAAAGTGTTCTTTTTACCAGGACATAGGAAGTGTGTTTGGTCATACCTCCAAGGCTTCCTTCATCAAGGTAGTAAAATATACCAATTAAATTAGAAATATCTGTTATTACTTTCCTAGTCCATAGCTCCAATAGAAGTCGTGGGAGTTTGACCCAGAGGATGTTCCTCCGCGACATGTCAATGGTTGGATCGAAACTGAAAGATCATCTTTGAAGGGATGAATATACATGTCCTTTGACCCAAGGATTAGCTGCAATGGGTTTTGCGTCCTCAGGAGATAGGAAATGGAAGGAATACCATCCATTTTGTAATGCAAATGATACAGGGACGATAATTGAGTAAAGGGAACCACCAAGTATTCGTTTATTTTTTCATTTGAACTCCATTTAGCATGTAGAAGACCCAATGACCAACCAGAGCTTGATTTTTTAATTTGATGTATTCTTCCTAGTATCCCTCAACTTTGATGATCAGACCATGTGTCTGTTGAGTGACATTAATTCCCTCATGTTTACGAGAAAAGGGGAGCTTTCATGGGAGAGGATCCACATTGTTGTGAGGATCGGGTAGTGATATCTTTTCATGCTCCAAATATGCATCCAGTGTTTTGACCTAGTGTATTATTCCTCTGCCTATATTGTTACTTCGATCAACTTCATAATCTATGGGGAGGAAGGTCGAATTAGTAAGTCATCCATTAGCGAGAGAGCAATAACGATCCAAACAATCAGAATTTGAGCTAGTGTTTAAGTGGACCAGTCGAAATTGTTAAAATAACCCTATTGTCCCTTGACTTTGTTCAAACTAGATTCATCTAAATACTACAACATTCAATAACAACACGTCCATCAAATATAAGAATGAAATCAATCCATCCAATCTAGTTTTGAGCGGATGCATAGGTGGACCATGTTGCAAAATCAGAAAGGCAAAAAGATTTTCTTTACGATGGTAATTACTTGTGATATTTTTATGTTCTTATTAATTTTCTTTGTGTTCTTGTTTTACCTTAGTTCATCAAGTAATGATCAAAACCATAACAAGAAGATCAATGACACTAGATGTAGGTGGACAACCAGGGAAAAACCCCTATCTAGGGGAAAACCTAGTCAACAACTCTTCCTTTAATAGTTTCATGAGATGATCCAAGACTCCTTGACCTAAATACAGACTTCCCCCAATCACAAAGTCAACCCTTCCCTTATTTTACAGATGATAACCATCCAGTAATAACTTCGAGCTAGTAGCAACAACAATTTTTCGACCTAGAATTAGCAACGCTTCAATCTTGAAGCAACAACAAAAACTCAACCTTGAAGCAACAACACTTCGACCTATAAGCAACAACAGAAACTCGACCTTGATGCAATAGTAGAGACTTTGACCTTCCAACAGTAGCCCAATAACTTCACATGTGTGAGAGAGAGATGACCCAAAAAATTCGATTTTATTCTCCAACAGTCATCCTTCTACTTCTCCTGCAATTTCGTATTCTTATGCTTCCCTTTCTTGAATATCAAACTTGTGTGAGATATCCTTCAGATGAATTGAACTTCTCTTTACTTATAACCTCTTCTGTGGGACGAATTACCCTAATGTAGGCTGACTTGATCAGGTAATGGCCGACTTGGTGTGGAGATGACAAATGACTTATTTGACTCAATAAAATTTATTTTTACATGATTCAAAAGCCCAATAAAGGTCCCATAAAATGGACAATGACTCGAATGACCCAAGAATAAAACCCATGCTTCAATAAGTCATAATTAGAATAATAATAATAAAATAATTTTCTTTCTTTTGATAAATACAATTCATTATGACTCGAATACAATTATGAATACCGAACCTAGTTACATTCTTTAAGGCTCCCTCTTAACTAGGGAGGTATTCATAGTTACAAATATATATACAAGTACATGGAAGATCTCAAATTACATGAACCATGAAGAGTTTATGCACACACAATGCCACAAACTAGATTCTTGACTAGGGAAATCTATCCGAGTGGGATTAATATGGACTAAAGCTTTCTTTTACTCTAGGTACCATCAAGCTTACTTGTTAAACATCAACCCAGGGAACTAGGTGTGTAATGCAACTTCAGAGCTCTATGACCAATGCCACACTCCCTACTTCAAGAACTAGTCATCAACACACCGACTGGCCAAATGTCCTCCCAGGCATACACGATGCCTCAACAGTCCCCATTATTCAAATAGGTAATGAATCTCTTCCAGTTAAACACATCGGTAACATCCAACATGAAAAACATGCTTCCAAAAACTTCAAGAGATTTACCTATACAAACACAACCCTAATCAATAACAATCTTTCAAATACACGTAAGTAAACACAAACCTTCAAGGTCTTCAATCATCTCGATGTTTTTTCACAATTTATCATGGTAAGATTCAGAGGCTTCCTAAACAAATATTGATAGAAGGTTCCTCAACCATACAACTTCCTTTCCTACTTCACATGTAGTAACATACTCTATAATTGGATCCCACTTTCCTTCTTTCAGCAACACCTCAATATACATTCTCCAATTTCTTCTTCAAGATATCCATTATGACTATAATATGCCCTGCTTCTCAAGTAGGGAGATACACCCTTTCTTTTATCCATGCTCCATCTTAACTTAGGGAGATCAACTATTTTCTATGACATCAGAGAATATTTCATGGATTCAATCCTTCTTATCATAGTCATCTTGATCATCATCATAACTTATGCTTTCCAGTCAAGTCAACTTTTCTTACGAATATCTTCAACATCTTGAATATTATGTACCTGCATAACTTAAACAAGAAGTACAACCAAATATATATATAGAAGCATGAAGTTAACTATATAGAAATCATAAAATAATGGAAGCATTAGACTTTAGATATCAAATACCTAAACTTAGTTAGGTTTGTAATCAACAAGAAACACATATTTCTATACATCAACTTCATGCTCAGTTTTTGTTGTTGTTGTTACAAACCCTAGATAACATCATTTAAAGTAACTCAATCAAGATATTAGTCTCAATATTTCCTTCAGAGATATGACAAACTCTTCTATGACATATTGGAAACCCTAGAAGTAATTCAAACAAGTAATGCATCAAACAACTTTAGAATTCATATGTTATATTTCTACTAGGATTTAATGAAAACCCTAGATTCCATTTTGAGATACTAAACAAAACTAATCACAACATAATCTAATACCACCCTAGATTTTATCATCACAAACATATCCTAGAATATCAAACTTCTACTAGGGTTTAATTACAAACCCTAGAACTATGATCATCAACAATATACATATCTAGGATTTCATAATCATGCACATATCATAGCAATGTTTATCAAACAAACCCAAGAAACAAATATCAATACATTAAAGTTAGACATATAAAACCTTTGATCAGACTAGGGTTTTGTTGAGACAAGCAAACATACACCTAGGGCTTCATTCCTAGCAGCTAACTCTAGATATTATAAGGGTTTTGCTCATAAACCCTAATTTACCAAAAACTCTAAAGATCTAGGATTTCAATATACAACAAACCCTAAAGGACTAAGGTTTCTATTGTTGGGTGTGTGTTATATTATTTCCAAGACTAGCCCCAAGAAATTTTTTTTGGACCCTATATTAGATGGTGTTATCTAGGTAAATCCTCTTTGCGGACAAAGACGATCCCTCTAGCCCAATGATTGGGACTAGCAACCTACGTGACAATCTACAAGACACTTTCCTAAATTACAATCGAAATGGGATAAGAGGAAGATGGCATGCCTCTTTTTGATGCTATAACGCACTCCTTTGTTGAAGATATCGAGTCACTTTCTCCTCAGGTTCAACTCTACTGCTCATAGCGTTTGGGTACCTACACAAGAGATCAAAGACACAACAAAACATACAAGTACAACAAGCATAATCGAAAGTAATCCACTTAACAGATCAAGGAGCATTAAGATAAATGATGCATTAACACAAACATTTATGGAAAGTGAACCAACAGTTGTATATATTAATGAAATAAAGGAGGAAGCATACAACCAAGCCTTGATGTCAATAAGATCTCCTTGAGTGAATTTCCAAGTCCAAGCTCAAGCTCTCTAAGCACTCCTTCTCCAAGCCAAATGAGTAGCATGTAGGCACTATCTCAGCATAAGGGTGCAAATAATCAAATACCAACCATTTGGGAATGGGAGAGGATGAATATATAGGCAGGGAAAGGGAGTTAGGATCTCTCCAAAGATAGGAGAAGGCCCTCATCTCAAGGAGGTAGCTCATAGGGATAAGATCAAAGGGAAATATTGGGAGAATTCGACCACATCCACATCGAACAACCTCTAGCTCGTCATTTTGGAAGCCTCTAGATCACGAAGCTTCTTGTCCTCTTTGGGAAAACTTGCCTTTTAGGGATCAACGTGGGTATCCAAGTAAAAAGTACGCTGGCAGTGCGATGCCAGTATGGTGCAACTTGTCACCAACACTAGTTGTTAGTGTCACAGACGCGTTGATCCTCAAATTAGAGTTTCAGAGCTTACTTCTTCAGGGAAGGCTCTAGGCGTGTTTTCATCAATGTTTTAGGGAGGATCTAAATTGCATATCAGGATGGGTATACTACATGATTTCCAAGTTTGGAGCACTTCAATATATGACACCGGGAAGTGTAGGAGGCGTGACAAAATATTGTGTAACAGATGCCCCCTAAAGCATGAAGGAAAACAATGAGTGATGGTTGAGATGCTTTACAAGATTTTGCAAGGAAGAGAACAAACACTATCAAGAGACCTGCAAATCAAGGATGCATATACATATACATATTTGATATCAAAACATGAATCCATGGTATGGACACAGCCATCCGGATAGAAAGGACTATGTCAAAAGATCCGTGGCATGGGCACAACCATTCGAATGAAAAGGATCATCTGTAAATCTAAGATCCAAGGGATGGACGCAGCCACCCGATATGGAAGGATCCTCATCATCATCATACATATAAAGTCCCAGGATATGGTCACAACCATCTGTATAAAATATACATGTGTACAATCATGAACAATACAACATCCACGCATCCTGAGTCATATCAAACAAGACTCGGGATCTTACACTCCATCCCAACCCAATCAAAGTGTGAATTCTAACATGTGAATGAATGTGTCGAAGTCGAACATGCTAGAAAACCACCTGATTACCGACCAATGATGTGGATCATTAACATGCACGAGAGGAACCACCAATAATGAAAATGGTCCTCAAGGTACGACAGTACAATCCGTGAATGTGAAAATGAATATGATGTTGAACACTTGTGGAATCACTCGATCGAAAAGTTGTCGTTGGATGCGAAGAACTTGCCATTAAGGCATGCAAGCTCTAAGGTACTAAAAGGGAGTTTCTAAGTCATCTTCCTGGATAATGAGCTGAAGTCGACAAGAAGTGACCCATCGAAGGAGGGCCATGATGATTCCCCCATCATCAACACGAAACAAGGAATAAAGTGAAATGAATGAGTATGATCAAGACTGTAGCAAAAGGTCAGACAATGTATAGGTAACAAACTGCATATAGGACTTCTCTTGAACATATCGGTGACACAACTCTGGAGTGTGGCAACATTTGACTCAACATAGGACCAACGGTCATGATGACGAAATGGAATAGTCAGATGAGAGGAAAAATGGATCACCCAAACCCCATAAAGAAAAGTGACTGAGCGAGGATATCCCAAACCCGACACGAGAAACAAATGAGTGTCATGTTCAAGAGCGACATGCTGCTTATACAAGAGATGTTTCACTTTCATTTTCCCCACTATTTCTAGCGAGTACCCCAATTATTTTTATCACAAGCTTGAAGGGGATAGCATATGCTTGTCATATAAGTTCATTCTTCGAATGAATCCATCCTAGTAATTTTTATGAGTCCTAGGAAGGAGAAACTTGATCTCGTCATGGTGACAAGTCTTTCGTCGTTTAATTTTTAACGAGTCTGATGGAAGAATAACTCGGTGTCTTTTTCATATTTAGAGAGTTTGAAAAAGAGATGAAAAAGAAAACTCCATCATGTCCCTTTTTTAATTTGTCTCTCGAATCCGAAAAGGTAGAAAACAATATTCGAGAGAACCTCTTGACCATGTCAACCAAGGTGTACCTTTTTCGTAAATAGTCAATCCCAGCCCGAAAAAGGGTAAATGTACACTGATACGACATCAATTCATTTAATTTAATGAGTTTTAAAGGATAAGTACTCGACAATCTTTTCATATTTAAAGAGTCAGAAAAGAGCTTAAAGATGACTCCACCTGGAGGAATGAGTGGTATAAAAGGATAACAGCTAGTTTCAGTGATGATGGAACTGCTCAAAACATCTAAAGGTCGAGAGTTTGGCTAATAAGACCACTCATTGCAGATGTTCCCCAGGCAAAGGTAAAATAACCAAGTGAAAGCATATGATTGGCCAAAGAGATGGTGATGATGGAATGAAAAAACCAAGGCTCATTTGGAAAAACAGGCTGATAAAAATGACAATCACGAGATGTAAAGAGGGAAATGGTTTCATTTTTACACAAGCTTGAAACATGGGAAACTATGTTTGAGTATACCTAAAGATGGTTTCATTTTTTCACAAGCTTGAAACGGAAACAAACAATGCTTGGGTTTGGTTTCATTTTTACACAAGCTTGAAACAAAGATAAACTATGCTGGGGACAAGTTTACATGCCCCCAGCATAATGACTCAATTCAAGTTCGATGCTCCCCAAGCCTCATTTCATTCACCTAAGTAAAGTACTAGTTACTAACAGGTGGATGGAATGAAGGTTCACTTACGAGATCAAGTGAAAGACTCGACTCGGATTTTACCAGATCTATTCAAAGATTCGAATTGGAAGGGGATTTGTTTCATTTTTTAACGAGCTTGACAAAATAAAAGAACCATGCTCATGACACTTTGTTTCATTTTTTACTGAGCTTGACACAAGTAAAGGAACCATGCTCATAGCCTATTTCATTTTTTAATGAGGTTGACATAGTAACAGAACTATCCTCATAGTCCTTGTTTCATTTTTTAACGAGCTTGACACAAGATAAGGAACTCTGCTCCAAACCCTTGATCATAGACAAAAAGATGCCACGTCTTCCTACAGGTTTTCATCAGATGGGATAACAACACTCTGGAAGGGATACAGATCTAGGGATCCAAAAGAAAAATTAGGCTCCAATGCCCCCAGTACATTATGTACTACATCACCTACTAGATCATCAGTAGATGTGGGCATGGAACAAGTGGCCACATAATTAACCTGTGGCGGGGGTGATACTACTTGCACATAAGAACCATTTAGGGATGATGGTTGATTGGGAGTTGATTCAGGACCAATGAATGTAAGCTGATCAATGATCACGATGCTTCCCTTATGTGGGAAACACATCAATCGAAAGAGGGAAGAGACAAGAGCTCCCATGACATAAACATAGTCACAGCCAAGGAGTAGATTAAAATCTAAAGGGTCTTGGATAACCATCATGTCTATATAGAAAATATTTCCTCCCAAAGTGATATGCAACTTAGGAAGGATCCCTAATAGTTGATTGGTTCCTCTATTAAAAGCTAACAAATTCTGGGTGACGGGGACAAGCTGCGAAGAACCTAAAGCTTGACAAGCAATTGAGGACAAGATGCTAATAGATGCACCCTCGTCTATGATTGTGCTAGGTACATCCACATTGTAAGCCTGTATTGTTATATGGAAAGGAACATAAGATGAAAGACGATATCCTGCCAATTGACTCCAATCAAAATAAGTGACTAAACTTCGTGGAGGGGGTGTCGTAGGAACGTGAGAGCTACCTTCTTGCACTATGGGGACAAGAGAACTACTCTCATGTACCTCAAGAACGAGAGGATTTACCTCAATTTCATTTGAAACTAAAGAAACCAGAATAACCTAAGACGATAGAGACGATCCGTCTAGCCCAAATGAGTGGGACTAGCAACCTACGTGACAATCTACAAGACACTTTCCTAAATTACAATCAAAATGGGAGAAGAGGAAGATGGCCTACCTCTTTCTGATGCTATAACACACTCCTTTGTTGAAGATCTCAAATCACTTTATCCTCAGGTTCAGCTCTACTGCTCACAACGTTTGGATACCTACACAAGAGATCAAAGAAACGACAAAGCATACAAGTACAACAAGCATAATCGAAAGTAATCCACTTAACAGATCAAGGAGCATTAAGATAAATGATGCATTAACACAAAAATTTATGGAAAGTGAACCAATAGTTGTATATATTAATGAAATAAAGGAGGAAGCATACAACCAAGCCTTGATGTCAATAATCTCTCCTTGAGTGAATGTCCAAGTCCAAGCTCAAGCTCTCCAAGAACTCCTTCTCCAAGCCAAATGAGTAGCATGTAGGCACTATCTTAACATAAGGGTGCAAATAACCAAAGACCAACCATTTGGGAATGGTAGAGGATGAATATATAGGCAAGGAAAGGGAGTTAGGATCTCTCCAAAGATAGGAGAAGGCCCTCATATCAAGGAGGTAGCTCATAGGGATAAGATCAAAGGGAAATATTGGGAGAATTCAACCACATCCACACTGAACAACCTCCAACTTGTCGTTCTGGAAGCCTCTAGATCACGAAGCTTCTTGTCCTCTTTGGGAAATCCTGCCTTTTAGGGATCAATGTGGGTATCCAAGTAAAAAGCTCAATGGCAGCGTGACGCCAGTATGGTGCAACTTGTCACCAACACTAGTTGCTATTGTCACAATCACGTTGATCCTGGAATTAGGGTTTTAGAGCTTACTTCTTAAGGGAAGGCTCCAGGCATGTTTTCATCAATGTTTCAGGGAGGATCTGAACTGCATATCAGGATGGGTATACTGCATGATTTCCAAGTTTCGAGCACTTCAGGTTATGACATATGGAAGTGTAGGAGGCGTGACAAAATACTGTGTAATAGGTGGGCATACCTACCTATGGTTTTTTGCATGGGTTTCACACATGGTTTTGGTTAGGATGGTTTTCTGCCCATGATATTTTGTAGATTCGGTCAAGGGAACTACGATTATGTTCTAATCCATGGTTAATGGATTAGGGTTTATGTATGCTTTGGCATGTATATATATGTATTTTTAACATTGAAAGGAATATAATTAAAAATCAATCTGGTAGTCCCGATTTTGGGATCCAGGGGAAATATATGTGTATTTGTTTTGTGTTTCTCACCATTGTATATTTTCTGTTTTTAAGAATTCGTTTGCAGGTAATTTAGGAACATAAAACCTACATCTATAATAGTATCAAAACCCCAAACATGTCATTATCGAAACCACAAATATCAGGAGAATACTATTTTCTAGATTTCATTAATAAACCTAAGAAGACTAGGGTTTTCACGTTAGCATCAACATACCCTTAGGTTAGGGTTTTACAGAGAACCTTTTTAGAGTTCCACAAGAATAATCAAATATATAAAGAGGGTAGATTCAATCTAATGATTAATCACCTAAATAAGAATCTTTATGATTCAAAGGTCCTAGACATCACAATGTTAGTATTGTAAAGAAAATTTAATGAATATACCTTTATCATGAAGAGAACACAGATTTTGGTCTAAGACATACCTTTGAGTTTTTTTCTAGATAAACCTTATAGGACATCAACTCCAATAGAACTTATATCATGCTTTGCCTTGTGAGGTCTTCTCCATAACCCTTGAGCATTCAAGAAGCCTTTTCTAAACAAGGAAAATATGAAAATAAATGTTATTAGCATCTTGTACAAACATATCTAGATAAGAGAGGGAAACCAAAGATAAAAAGACAATACAATGAGTAGGATACTTATTTTTGGAAAAATGGTGAGGGCTCCCTCTTAATCCAATCTCAAGGGATACCTATAACTTTATCAAAACAATTCAAAAATGTTTTTCCAAAGCATGTTAAACCTATAAGTACTAGAAATCAAAGCATAAAGGAAAATAATTCAAAACTTAGAGTAGAAGGCTATGTAAGGGATATATTACCTAAGAGTCCCTAGAAAATTGATCTTTGACTTCTGATCCTTCCATCTTGTTCTTCTTTAGTGAACCTTCTTCGGAAAGGTTTGCTTGATCCCTGTCCCTCTTTTTATTCCTAGGATTGTCAAGACAATCATTTCTATAGTGACCCATCTTGTGACAATTGTAGCATTCTATCTTGGACATGTCTACCTTCTTTCTTGGCCCTTTATACTTCTTGAAGGTTCCTTTGTTTTTGTGATGAGGAGGAATAGAAATTTGACATTTTCTCCTCTTAATTATCTTTGTTGTTTACTAATGAAATTATGGCTTCTTCTCGAATACATGTATTGCATAATTGCTCGAATGTAGGAGTTTCATTCCAACTATTGATCCCTCAAGCAAAGGCACTCCAAGAGTGTGGCAATCCCAGAAGTGCAGTGATCACAAGCTCTTTTTCAGATACTGTCTCATCTATTTCCTGGAGATCATGCCCAATTATAGCTATCCTTACAAAGAAGGAAGCCACAATGCCATCATTTTTCATATTCATAGTTCTTAGTTCATTCTTGAGAATTGCAATTTGAGCAAGATTCTTGATTATGAAGAACTTGGATAAGGCCTCATACATCTCTTGAGTGGAAACTATGTTGGAGATATATGGGATGAGATTATCCTTTATTCCATCTACCATTAGGCTCATGGAAAATATTTCTAACTCTCTAAACTTTGTTTTTTTCTTCATCACTTGATTCATCTATAGGCCTCTTCACTTTTCCTTTGACTAGATCCAAAAATTTATTCTTTTCGAAGATTTAGATATGGTTCTTGAAGATAGTAGGCTTCTCTCCTTATATGATACCCTTTGATGACCCTTATTCAACTTCTTAAGATTTCCTTATTTTCCTTTCAATAGATCTTTAGGCTACCTTTTTTTCTTCTTCTTTACCTTAGCTCTGATACCATGTTGGAAAATCAGAAAGGCATAAATATTTTCTTTATGATGATAATTACTTGTGATATTATTATGTTCTTATTAACTTTCTTGTGTTATTATTTTATCTTAGTTCATCAAGTAATTACCAAAACTATAACACAAAGATCAAAGACATGAGATGTAGGTGGAAAACCAAGGTGAAACCCCTAACTAGGGGAAAACCCAATAAACAACTCTTCTTTCAATAGATTCACGAGATGATCCAGGAATCCTTTACCTAGAGACAATTTTCCTCCAATCACCAAGTCAACCCTTCCCTTCTTTTACAGATGATAACCTTCCAACAACAACTTTGACCTAGTAGCAACAAATATTTTTTAACCTAGAGGCAACAACACTTCAATATTGAAGCAACAACAGAAACTCGACCTTGAAGCAGTAGCACTTGGACCTAGAAGCAGCAACAAAACTTTGACCTAGATGCAGCAAAAACTTCGACCTTGATGTAGCAGAAACTTTGAACTTGATGCAGTAGCAGAAACTTGACCTTGATGCAGTAGTAGAGACTTTGACCTTCCAGTAGTAGCCCAGTAACTTCACACATGCGAGAGAGAGATGACCCAAAAACTTTGATTTTCTTCTTCATCAATTCCCCTTATACTTCTCCTGCAATTTCATATTCTTCTGCTTCGCTTTCTTGAATATCAAACTTGTGTGAGATAACCTTCAAATGAATTGAACTACTCTTTACTTATAACCTCTTTTGTGGGTCGAATTACCCTATTGTAGGCCGACTTGATCATGTAAGGGCTGACTTGGTGTGGAGGTGACAAATGAATTATTTGACTCAATAAAAATTCCTTTTACATTATTCAAAAGCCTAAGAGGGGTCTCATAAAATGGACAATGACTCTAATGAATCAATATAAAACCTAGAAGTCCTCAATGGGTACTTTGACCTATAAAATGATGACCCAAGCATGAAAAACATGCTTTAATAAGTCATAATAATAATAATAATAATAATAATAATTTATTTTTCTTTCTTTTGATAAATAAAATTCATTATGACTCAAATACAATTATGAAGACCCAACCTAGTTACATTCTTCAACATACCATCCATACAAGCGAAAGGATCCCTGCAGATTTGAACTGATGCAAAGGTGGACCAATATTGATTGAGCAGATGCTTAGAAGGACCAACCAGACGTGCAAAGGGGTCCTCATTATTGCTTTGTCCATATATGATGATTCACATGCCATTCAATGATAAGGGCATGCAATGTGACACTTCAACGCTAGGTGTATTGGACACCAAAATGATTTATTGTGTCCACAAACCAATTTGGAAAGGTAAGGTCCCAATATGTGACATAATCAGTGTCAGGTGTAGTCCAGTCTATGATCTAGTCAAGATTTTAATTGTTTCCAAACTCCCAATAAAATAGTTGACCAAAGCCGTTCAATTTTAGATCTTAATGACAAAATCCAGAATGATATCCAATTGAGAAAGGTATGCCGACAGAATGGGGATTGGAAGTTTTGTCTGTCACAGTTGTTAGATTGTCAGTCCCTATAAAATCCCCAGATTTTTCGTAGCCAAACAACAATGTTTAAGAAGACAGTGGAGGAATATGTTAGAACGCATCAACTCGAACCAATCCCCAGGGGAATTTTGTGAGCAACGACACTCGACTTTTAAACCAAGTCCAATTGTTGATGCTTTATAAATGCAGAGGCGCCAATATGAGAGAAGGATTGTGTGACATTAAAGGCTGAATCCCCAAGTTAATTTGCCATTTTACTTTGCAGCCATATCAATGATCTACTTCTTTATGTACCAAGTGCAGGTAGATGAAAATTTGTTCCAGATTTACCAACCTCCAACTGTCCAATTAATGCGTGGAATTTGAATTTGGAAAGCCAATCCCTTGTTGAAATGCTAGACCAAGGGTCGAAACTCACAATAACAACTCTGATAAAAATGTGATTTACATAGATCATAAAATCTGTAGGTATTTCTTAATATCCTTCAATTTGATTTTTCACACGACAACTGCAAAAATGACACGAACGAAGGTTGATCCATAGCCAACAAAAATGACAATTCCAACCAATGCGTTCTTTTATATTTCTTCATGGTTGTTGGGAAATTCTCCCCCCAAGTGCAAAACATTTTGACAATATTTTCTCTTTGATATGTAAATGAACTTACCCAGAGGTCTTACAAGCATACATATTGTTTTCTTTGGAGGTTTCCATAAAATAGAATTAAGAATGCAACAATAATCATCCCCACTATTAGCAAACAATCAATGATATGAGGGAAGTCCCTAATGTATTTCCTTAGATGCTAAAAATTTTTGCGATAGCCCAAACCAGTTCTTATTAGGAATCCACTCCCACACAAAATAGGTGGTGTGAAGTAGCTTTGTCCTTCGCTATGTAGATAAAAGGACACACCCATATCATAGTCTGAACTGCATGTTCTATCATCACCAATGTTGCTTGGTCTACCACCCACTATGCAACGCCCAAATCCATCTCCCTACACATGCCTACATGGCTTTCTCCTCCCACTATTAGAAGTCGGTTATTGTATATTGGAACTGAGTTGTGGAGCTCCTCCAAAGCAGAACAAGATCATGTAGATTTACTCCTCTACTCGGTTTTCAACAATAATGCTTACCGACTTCCATAAGTTTACACCTGCGGTGTAATCCAAGGAATTCCTCCAAGGTGTAGAGTGGGTGTGGCTATGAAACTTTACTTTTTAGAATAAGTAAATTCTTAGGAGGTTGCCATCAACATTTGGCCACTGTTTGAGGGAGAATGAGTCCATAGAGAAATAATCTAGCGTAGCTTTGTCATCTGGAAATAATATTCGACTGAGTTTGGCTAGGGTTTAATTTTTTTTATTTTTTTTAGTTGAGAAGCTCAAACTTATTTACTAAGTTGTTTTTATTTTGGCTAGGGTTTAATTTTTTTTAGTTGAGAAGCTCAAACTTGTTTACTAAGTTGTTTTTCACTGTACTTTCCATTAGTGGCATAAATCATATCATTCCTAATCAATCACACATGCATGATATCCCCTCTTTAAAATAACATGATGCTTATTGTGATAGTTATGTAGTTGTGGAGAGAGGATGAGCAATCCTTCAAATTTGTGTTTTTTAAAATTTAATTAATGTTATATATTTATTATTTATAGATTTATGTTCTACTTATTATATTTTTATTTTTATTTGTTTTATAATTATTTTAATAATTAAAATTCTTATTTTCATTTTTTTAAATTATTATGATAATATTTATAATTTATAATTATAATGTTTTTGTAACTATTTATTTATGACAAAAATCTTTAATCTTCTTATTTTATATAATAATGATTATAAATTATAATCACTGTTATAATAATAATTTTTCTATTAGGTGAACATGAATAATTTTGCTGTGAAGATTTGAACATGTAATTTTAATCTAGGGAATAGGGAAATAAAGTCATATGATGAGGGGAACATCAATATAATGAATAAGGAATTATGTGAGGCAAAACCTATAGAGGTAGCGTAGTTTTAAAGAGGGTTAAATTAAGCTCCAACAAGTAGTTATGCCATTTTTACCATTTTAATTAAATTGATTAATTAAAAAAAAACACATGAACAAGTGTCATATGAAGTGAGTTATAGTTTTTGGACATGTGGTATTGATAAGCCATGGTATTGGCTAGTGGTATTGTAAAAAATATATCTACAAATTAGGAATCTCCATGGTGTTAGTTCTTATGGTTTTTTTAATTTTAGCAACATAAAGTGTATAATAAAGTAAGTGTTTTGATGTTTATCATAGATTAATGCTTATCGACATTTACCAACCATTTAATTTATATGGTTGCGCTATTTTTTTATAAAAATGAACCTACAAATTGACACACCAACAAATCTTCTTTGTTGTAGAGGGTATAATTTGCTCGTTTCATGGATTATTCCTCCAAATGTTTATGTCAACATACCTATTGGTATCCACTGGGTGAAGGTCATGTTGATTATTATATATGTTGGAATTTGTTGCAAAGAAACTAAGTTAGGGTTGTTGTAACTAAGAGAAAACATGTGCCACTTCTTGAGAAGATGACAAAACACTTAGAAAACGGAAGACAAAGTATTGGGAACAAAAGAGATACACTCCCAAGTATAATTTCTCATTATGGAAACATATTCTTCCTTCATTAAATTTCTCTTAAAATTTCAAAGGTTCTATGTTATTCATCACTTTAGTCACGAAAACATAGTCTTTATACATTATCGGTGGTTGGATTTGGCATGATGACCTTCTTGGTAGTTCATTGCTTTCATCCCTTCTCTTGATTTGTGGTGACCCATCTCTTGCTCTGGGTGTGCTTTCACTGCTTGATGTTTCCATATTACTAGATTCTTCCTCTCATTTCTACTCATGTTTGTCATCAACTTCTTATTTGACATAGTCAAAGTCATGGTGAACATGACATGCATCATAACCATCCTCCCAATGACATTCATCTACATGTTAATGAAACAAAACATCTCTGCTTGCAAAAACTTTATGTGTAGAGGGATCAAACATCTTATATGCTTTATGATCAGAACAATACTCGATAAAGATACACTTAATTGTTTCTGCATCAAGTTTTCTCTGTTTTTTTGTGGAACATGAGAAAATTCTTTATATCCAAATATTATTAAATGGCTTATTGCTAGTTTATAACCATAAAAACTTCAAAGGGACTCTTTTGTTCTATGCTTTTTGTTGGACTTTTATTTTTTAAATAAATAGTAGTACTAACAACTTTAGCCCAAAAAGCATTAGTAAGGTTTTTACCTTTCATCATGCTCCTCACTCATTTCACTAAGGTTTTGTTCTTCTTTTTAGCTACTCCATTCTGTTGTGGAGTATGTGGCACCATGTACTGTTGTACAATTCCATAGGCTTTGCAGTACTTGATAAATGCAACTAATATATATTCTCCCCCTTATTTTCATGTAGTTGCATGTTTGCTTCTCAACCAAGTTTTTAAAATCTTTGAAATATTCAAATGCATCACTCTTCTTTATCATGAAATAAACCCATGTATATTTTGTTGAATCATCAATAAAGATCAAGAAATAATATTCTCCTCCTAATGATATAGTCTGCATGGGCCCACACACATTTGTATGCACAAGTTCAAGAACATACCTTTTTCTTCTATTTGTATGAGTAGTTAACTCTTCGCTATGCATCTTCCCTAATGCACACCGAGCACATGCAAATATTCATTCTTTAATAATGGAAGCCACTCTACCATTGTTTGTTCTTGAAGTAGCAAAAAGTCATGATAATTAAGGTGGTCATACCTTTGGTTCCAAAAATATTTTGTTGTCATGGTTGTGGATGCCAATGCTTGATGATTTTTCCTTGTCACATCAATCTTGTATAAGCCTCCAACAACCTCACAATCTATTGGATTTTTTTGTTCCTCATATTGATATATTTTTCACACCCTTGTCTAAATAAGGGGCAATATTCTCTTGTCTCTCACCACTAATTCTACCCTTGCAACTGCCATTGTCGATGCTTTTGAGTTACGATGAAACAATGTCCTATTGATTATTATTATTCTCTGAAACTTGGGAAGGTGAATTATGAATACATAGTAAGCAATAAAGTTGTCTCAACTTGTAGTCAGGGAAATATTGCAGTAGAGGTTCTTGAAATGAATGAATGCCTTAGGCATGTTGTAGTGAGAAAACTGACGAGAAATAGAGTTGTTAATTCCATTATGATTTTGTGCATTCTCATCACCATTTAACTCACTTAATTGTGGAAACTCTATCTTATACGACTAACAATTAATGAATGTAGAAGTTAACTAATTTCTCATACAACATATAAGATTTGGTGGGACACATTCTTTCACATTTTCATGAATAAAATCTTTAATATATGGCCTATATTGATGGTAATATGGGAATTAATTTTTCCTAGAGTTGGTGTTATTTCATAAACCTCTCTAAATGAAAGGGATGAAATCATTATTTAACAAGTTTCTTGCCTCGAATATCCTCAACTTGAAATTGAAGGCCTTAACATAAATGTAGAATGGTCATTGCCACACTTGCTAGAACTTAAAACCCCAACACTTCATATGCCAAATTTGAGTTCTGAAACGTAGCCAAATTTGGCTAAGGAAATTGGCAAAGGCATTAGGCAAAAAGGAATTTTTGGCACATTTATTTATGAAAATAAAGGAAAATAGGAGAAAAGTAAGGTGAAAGGTCACAGGTTGCATGTTTGGAGGAAATTGAAGAAAAATAGTGGAAAATGGAGAAAATAGAGGCCTCATTCATAAAAAGGCTTCTGAGGATTAGTTGGTAACCTTTTGTCAGTTCAAGTTTGGAGCTCTCTCATTATTCATTCTCTCTCTCTCTCACTCTTGGTCACTTAGAGTTTCTTGGAGCACTCTAGTTTTGGAGCAAAAGGAAGGAAAAGAAAGAAAAGGAAAGGAAAAGCAAGCAAGGATGAAGGAAGGAAAGCAGGATCAAGTAGCTTCAACAGGAATACTTGTAGGCAACCTTTTGCATGTGTGATTTCCTAGCCGGTTTGGACATGCATGGATTTTCATGTTGGCATATGGTTCTCTTGCTGTCGGTGGCATGGTTTTGTCGGGTTATGACAGTGGTTTTCAGCCTAGCCTTGTCTTTTTCTGGATGACATGGTATGTTGGGATGTTTATCTCGATTTTTGAGCTTTGGTTTGTCGGATGGATTTCAGAATCTGGGGCAAAGGTGGTCTCAAGGTTTATTCCCAAAGGCCTAGGAATCCCTTGACCGATTTTGGTAGGATACACGATAAAGACTGAGGGAGAAGTCTCGGTTTAGGGCATAGTGATCTGGGTTTGGATTGAGGCAAAGCCTGAGAGACAAGGAGAAATTAAATTCCTCAAGGATAGTGATGGATTCCAGATGGAATTCCAAGTTCTGTTCGGTTGTGATCGGAGCACCAGTTTTAGTGTGATCACGGTTTGATGAGGGTGGAGGTGGTTTAACCTCTAGATTCCCTTGGTTTTTCTTGGATTGGTTGTTCTATAATATCCCACATTCATGTTTGGAATATGGCACTAGGGTGACTGGCTGAAAGAGAGGTTTGAATCAACCATGTCTATGGTTGGGTGGTATGTGGAAGTCTCGAACCTGGTCAGATTTGCCTATGATTAACAAAATCTAAGTTCTCTTACTTTTTCACAGATTTATATATGGATATAATGGTTGTCTGATCTCTGATATCTACATGGTTTAATGCTGGTTATAAGCATGGTTAAGTGACTAGGTTATGCCATGGTTATTTCTTATATTTACTTGTAATTGTTAAATGGATGGATGCAAGACCTAATTTACGATTTAGTAGCTCAATGGAGAAGGAGGTGATCCTTCTGAAGATGTTTCATATGTTTTTTAGTCATTTATGCTCTATCCTGTATCCTATACCTATAGGTTGCATTGATGTCAAGTGTTTAACAAAATGTCAGTCCCGATTGGGGAAGATTCTAGGCTAGAGAAGTGGCTTAAATCCCAGTGTCGCTAGCACAAAACTAGCAATTTTGGACAACAGTTGCTGGCAGGCAGGCCTGTGAGAGTGACTTTGGGTTGTTGATCGCTCCCTTGCCCATAGCATGAGAGAAACTATGGCCCGAAAGATGTAGAATAGTGGTGGGACCTAGGGATAGGTTGTCTGAGTGGTTGACTTGTCTCCTGAGGGGTTTGTTAATGATGCTGGATGACTGTAGGTGATGTTATATCAATTCCATTTCCTTAAGGTGACATAGGAGGTCAAATATAATCATAGTAGCCTCTCTTCTCATGTTTACCCCGATTGGCATTGTTACTTTGGGTAGACCTGAGAGGGGGTGTTACAGATTGGTATCAGAGCATGGTTTCACTCTCTTTTGGTCATATTTGGTGCTAGAGAGATGGTGAATGTGTTGGTTATGCATGCATGTCAGTTGCGTGTGTGGCTCTTACACTGACGTTCCATGTGCTTGTTGCATTGCATAATATTGATCATGGTAGAAGTAAGGTTATCATGAGTAACTTGATGCCAATTTTATGGAATGCATCGTCATGAGTACATGACTAGTTATACAATTATATACAGCTTGATTACATCATTGTACATTGGGGTTGCATTCTTGTTTATTTAATTACATGCATAAGTCTTGTAGGTTGATTACAAGAATTGATCGCTTATGTTCAACTACATACGGTTATGTGTATGTGTAGTTGATTAGGCATTGCTTATGCATGTTGATAGTTGCATGTGGCAATGTGTATACTTGAGTAATGGTTGTTTCCATGCATGAGGTCATAGCATGCATTGTTGATATGGCCTTGCATTGATGACTGGGCCCTAGCTAGTATGATGGTTATGCGTTGATGCACTTATTGATATATGTCTATATGTTATTATGGTTATGTTGTACATGCATTACACTGATTTGATGATCTTGTAGACAAGGTATCCTCCCCAAATTATGCTAAGGTACGTTGATTTATGGTGATTTGGTTTAGCTGACATAGTATGCCTTGCAGGAAAGAGATGAGATGGCTAGAAAGGTATAGAATCTCCCTATGAATCAGATGGGCAACGTGGTGTGGGGAACTCTTTTGAGTTGGAAAACACATTGAGAAGCTTGAAGGAAGAAATAAGGAGTTGCAAAGCAAATAATGACAAAATCATGCACGCACAAAAGAAACAAGCAGAGGTGAATGTGATATTACTTCAGACTTTGTCAAATTTGCAATGACAGGGACCTCTTCGGATCGACCATGGATAGGAGGACATAAGTAATGGGGCATATGTTAGCAGGTCTCATAGTAGGCATAGGTCAGATAGATCTGACACTATCAGAGATGGCAGGTTGCTGGACACTATGGATAGGAGAGCTTCTGGACACATGTATTACTCTAGTTCTGGTTCTGATAGACATCATGATCATGATCATTATCGTTTGTACAGGAAGAATGATAGGGGATACTTTCCAAATGAGTTCAAGAAGGAAAAGCCACCTACCTTTGATGGAGAGATGAAGAAATCGCAAGATGCAAAGGCTTGATTGCTTGGCATGAGAAACTTCATTAGATTGCATGATTATTCAGAAAACATGAAAGCAAGGATAACCCTTTTCAGTCTCAAAGGTAAAGCGGATATTTGGTGGGAAGACGTGAAGAATGTCAAGGACATACATGAGGATGATCTAATGTGGCATGCATTCGAAAGGCTCTTCAAGAATAATTACGTGTCTGAGAGGTATTATGATGACATATCTAAGGAGTTTTATGAGTTGAGAATGGGTTCTATGACGAATGAGGAGTATACTAGCAGATTTTTGGAGTTGTTGAGATATGTGCCTTACCTCAAGGAGGAGAAGGCCAAGGTTCAAAGATTCGTAAGTGGATTTATAGTTGCATACAGAGACCAGATTGAGTTCGATGAGCCTATATCGTTGGAGGAGGCCATTCAAAAGTTGAAGCATTGTTATGAGAAGTCAAAGCGCAAAGTTGACTCGAAACATGACTTGAAGAGAAACGACAAACCTAAAGGAAAATGGCCATTCAGAAAGGACACAGAGAGCAACATGATAGAGGCAGTGGTAGAGAACCATTACAGTGTTGGATATGTGGTAAGGATCATCGTAAGAGGGATTGTCCGCAGTATCAGAGTGGTGGTAGACCCAGATCTACAATGCTCAGGAGGCACATACAGTTGGTGATGTTGGTCATAACATTCCTTGGATTTATGTAGTTTTGGAAAACAGGGAGGAAGATCATTAGCCATTGATCATTGAGATGGACGGTAAGCTTTGTGATCAAGTTGTTTCTATTTTGATTGATCCTCGATCTAACTATAGCTATATTAGTCCTGACCTGGTAGATACGTGTGGTTTGAGAAAATAAGTGCATGCAGAATCTTGGATGGTACAATTGGCTACAGGTATGAAGGAGCGAGTTCACCATTGGGTAAGAGCTTGTGCATTTGAGTTAAATGGCATGCCTACAACAACACATTTGAATGTATTTCCATTGGGATCGTATAATATGATTTTGGGTATGAATTGGCTATACCTTCACAGAACCAAAGTGGATTTCTTAGACAAGGCCATTGATGTGTGGATGATAGTGGGGAAAAGAGGACCTTGTAGAGAAAGAAGAAGCCTACATCAGTGAGGATGGTCACCACTATGTAGGCTAAGCGTGGTTGCAGAAAAGGTTGTGTGATGTTTGCAATACACATTTCTAGTGACAAAAGTAAGGAGGTTGAGGTTACAAATGTGTTAAGCAGGTACCCAATTTTGCAATAGTTTCAGGATGTATTTTCTGAGGACATTACAGAGTTGCCACCTCAGAGGGAGGTAGAAGTTTATATTGAGTTAGTTCCAGGGGAAGCTCCAACATCAAAAGCACCTTACAGGATGAGCACACCTGAGTTGGTAGAGTTGAAGTTGTAGCTAAAGGAAATGTTGGACAAAGGATACATCAGACCCAATGTATAACATTAGGGAGCACAAGTGTTGTTCGTAAAGAAGAAAGATGGTACTCTCATATTGTGCATTGTTTACAGGCAGATGAACAAGGTAATGATCAAGAACAGATACCCTTTGCCGAGGATTGATGATTTGTTTGATCAGCTAAAGGGAGAAGTAATGTTCTCTAAGATTGACTTGAGATTGGGATATCATTAGGTACACATCAAGGAAGAGGATATCTTCAAGAATGCGTTTAGGACCAGGTATGGGCATTATGAGTTTGTTTTTGTTCCATTCGATTTGACTAATGCTCTAGCTACATTCATGTGTTTGATGAATAGTGTGTTGCATCCTTATTTGGACAAGTTTGTTATTGTATTCATTGATGACATACTGGTATATTCTAAGAATGAGGAGGAATATGCCAAACATTTAGCATCAGTGTTGAGATTGCTAAGAGACGATCAGTTGTCTGCTAAAATTAGCAAGTGCATATTCTTTCATACTGAGGTACACTACTTGGGACATGTTGTCTCCTAGGAAGGCATAACAGTAGATCCAGAAAAGATAATGGCCATCATGAAGTGGGCAACTCCTAAGAATGTATATGAGGTGAGATCATTGATGGGATTGGCAGGTTACTACAGGAGGTTCATCAGGAACTTCTCACGGATTACATATCCTATCACATCATTGCGGTGGAAAGGTAAGAAGTTTGAATGGACAGCAGAATGTGAAGATAGTTTTGAGCAGTTTAAGCAATTGTTGACACATGCACCAGTGCTAGAGATTGCAGATCTGGACTAGGAGTTTGTTGTGTGTACAGATGCTTGCAAGAGAGGGCTTGGTGGAGTTCTCATGCAAGAAGGATAGGTAGTTGATGAGCCTTATCATTGGGTAATTATATGGGCCTTAATTCACCTCCTAGCTTAGTCAAACCAACTATTCTCACAACTTATTGCATACTTTTGATTATATTTTTTTATGAGATGAGTTAGAGTTGGATATTTTGCTTTGTGGTCTAATGTGCATTTAATGCAGGATTAAAGGATAAAAGCAAGAAATTTTGGCGAAGACCTTGGTCAAAACCCAGATGGGAAAAGGGAGAGGATTTATAGGAGGTAAATCCTCCTCATTTACTACCCCTCCATTTGAATATTCCTCCATTAGCTCAGAGTGCAAACAGCCAAATCATGAGGACTAGAAGGGAGCCGAGCAAGTGAAAGACAAAGCACCATTTTATCTCGAGTTTGGGAGCCAAACCTAAATAATTTTAAGGAAATTGTTGGAGACTTTAGAGGTATAAGTAGAGAGGCCCAGGACCTCAGTAGGATTTGGATTTTTGATTGTAAAACTCTACTCTATTTTCGAGCTGCAAGACTTGTGATAGTTTTTGATGTAATCCATGGTTTTGATAATAAGAATGAATTTTGTTTTGAGCCAACACTGAACTAACTCAGAGGGCTAAAGCTCTTGGGTTAGGGCCCAACCTTAGCATACAAGGCTCCTCTTTATTGTATATGTATGCTATCATAGATTCATAGTTTAATTGTTCATTTGCTTAAGTAGCTGCATTTCCATTACAACAATGTAGAGTAGATTGGTTGTATTTTAGTTTGCTTCCATTTGTGACTTCTTTCAATTCGCAGGTTAGCAAGGAGAAAAAGATCATTGTAAGGTTTTTAGTAGTTGTCTCGGCCTCACCTCCTCCCTCTGGGACCATGACTTGAGGAAGAGACCCTTCAACAACCCCAAAAACACAGATTTCTAGTTCTTGCATGAGCTTTGGAGTTTGTTATCTTGATTCAGTACTTGGTTCATTGCATTGTCATATTTTTCCATCACTCTCTTTCTGAAATAAGATCTCACTCATGTTCTCATTCCCTTCAACACTTTCTTCATGCATAATATGGGCAATTGATTCATGCTTTTCTAATTTATGAGAATGTATCTTGTTGCATAATTCTTAGAAGACACGCGTGTTTTAAGCATTGCAGGTACTTCAAGAGGAGGTCTAGACTTCATCACCAACATCCATCTTCCACCTCATCCACCTCAACCATCTCTTGTTCCACCATCACCCTCACTAGTTTTTTTGTCCTTTTTTATTGAAATTCCCCTAGACACATTGAGTGAATCTAGCCATCTCTTCTTTTGGATATTGACTCCTGAGTGTTCCTAGACCTTCTAACACCCTATCCCACTCATCACACACCTTTTCCAAGCTTCCCAACATCTCCAACACCTCATAATTAGCTCTTGGCTGCATCCTGTAATTCCTACAGGATCATCCTGTAGGTAACTAGTACATCCTATATGTTTTCTTGAAATGCCTGTTTTGAGGCCGAATTGATGGGGAACCTCTAGGAAGTCACAAAAAGCCTCCTAGGACCCTCCCACACCATCCAAACACTCCATAGACCTTCTAGCCATCCTCAACCACCTTCCATCCACCTGTCACATCCACAAGAACAATTAAATTGCATGCTTGATTTTACCAAAGAAAACCAAAAAAGTGAAAACATATTTAGTTTAGTTTTCTTGCTCACACATTAGTATGGTTTGATGCTCTTTACTTCTGTAACTTAGATAGCAACATTAGGTTAGTGTTGATTTAGCAATTCTGCTTAACATAACTGTTTAAATGGTTAATTAGGATATGGTGTGATTTAGCATTACATGTTGTTTTCTTCATTACTGCAGTAGAGTAGCTCTCTTAGAATAAATTTGCTCTTCTTCCATCAAAGAATCAAGCTTCTTATGACTCTATAGAAGTCTGGCTTGGAACCCCTGGGGTCTCTTGCCGGATGAATAGTGACAACAGGCAAGACCTTCACTTTTACTTGTGCATATAGCACTGTCACCTCCAAGTTTGTACGAACCCCAGGTTGATAAGTAAAGCTGGTAGCCCAGGAGTTGCAACATCCTTGCTGCAATATTGGCGCTCATCACTTTTTGGCGCTGTTGCCAGGGAGGTGTCTGAGTAGAATGTGATTACTGCTTTCTTTTCTTCTATTTCTAGTCTCCAATTTTCTGTCATTAGTTTATTTCTGAAAAGTAATCTAGTAGCTTCCTTTCCTTCAGTTGTCATTATCTGCTTTCCTTTCCATTATGCAAGTAGAATTTCAATTCAGGAAGTAGTTTTTTTTCTGTCAGTAGTTTTCATTCAATTAGCAATTTCATTTCTGCAAAGTACTTTCCAGTTTAAAAAATCTTATAAAATCCAACCCAAAAACATTTCCTTTCATGCCTCGTAGGAATAGGGACAATTTAGGGAAATTCTTGCCAAATACGCCCACTACATCCAACAACCAACCTTCTCTCTTCTTCAGTGGCTGTGAACTGGAGGAAACTTTAGGTGAGCAACCTAACATATTTGAAGAACCTACAGGGGAAGAAGAAGAAGAGGAACCTATTCCTATTGAACTAGTGGCTGAAAACAGAAATGACAGAGGGAATAGAGAGAGAGTTGAGGGTGCCTTCCCCATCAGGGAAACCAATGGGGACACCAAGATGAAGAATATAAGCCCCTCTACCCTACCTCATTTCCATGGCCTGACCACATAGGACCCCAACACTTTCCTATTTGAGTTTTTGTTATATGTTGAACCTATGACTATACAGATGATGAGAAAAAGTTAAAAATGTTTCCATCTACCCTCAAGGATGCATCATTGCATTGGTTCATGGGTTTCCCTGGAGATAGCATCACAACTTGGGATCAGATGCAGCCATATTTTAACAACAAATATTGGGACTACTGTAGGTCAAAGGATACTAAAGAAGAAATTTTCAGGATGACCATGGGCCAGGATGAATCCTTATAAGACTACAAAGAAATATTCTAGCTCAGTTACAAAAGGGACAGGTGCACACTTGCAACCGAGTCACTAAAGCTGGTCATCCTCAGAGGAATAAGGGAAGATCTTTTGGATACCTTACATTTGTTAGCAGGAGGAGATATCTACCAATTACCCTATGAGGATATCAAGACTGTCTTTAGAAACCATTCTAGGGCAGCCATGAAAAAGGGTAGGAGTAGTCAACCTATGGCTAGTACATCATCTTCCAACTCATCCATCAAGGGTGAAATTGGAAATATGCTGGAAGATTTCAAAAGTGAGATGCTGCAAACCCTTTCCTTGCAATTGGATACCATGAATATCAAAAGGAATCAAGAGGAAGCAGAGAGAGCCTTGGCCATCTTTTGTCCTAGATGCACCAGGAGGCATCCTAGGAATGAATGTCCATTGAACTGTATTGAAATTTGCTTGGTCTGTGAAGAAAACCACTCCACAGAAAAGTTCCCTTCTTTACCCAGACTCAAAGCTGTATATCAAGGAGCTGAAGGGGTCACTGAGCAGCTTTGCTACATCAACCAAAGGAGACCTCCTGGGCCTAGACCATACTAGCAGGGTATGCAAGGGTCATCCCATGCATATTACAACCCCAACCAAACCATAGTTATACCTTCTTGGGGACCCCCTGCTCATCCTTCCTGGTATACACCCCCTCCTTGGTCCTATGCATCTCAATATCATTCTCAACTAGCCAGCCAATCATTTCAACCTTACGCTCCGCCACAACCTCAGTGGAGTCCACCACTCCAAGGGTGGAGGCCCCAATACAACAATGCTCCAGCTCTATTGCCTCCACCACCTACCCAACCACAACTCCTACACTCTGCTCCACCCAAGAAACCCTAGATTCCTACCCAGCCAAATCCGAACTCGAACAATAGGTAGTCTCAACAAGTATACAATGGAGAGACATCATACCTAGCTTATGCTGTAGAAATCCAGGAGATCAACCTAAGATCTTGGAGAATTCTCCCAGATAACCAACCTCCCTCTCCACATAGGTAGGTTGAGGAAGAAAGAGAGGAAAGTAAACTTAAAGTAAATCCACCCTTTCCCGAGAGATTAGCCCAACCACTCTAGCCTACCCTAAAAGAAACTGAACTTATGGGAGGATTGAAAAATCTATGTGTAAAGATCCCCCTTCTCCAGGAAATAAAAGATGTCCCCATTTACAATAAGTTGATTAAGGAGAAGTTCTTCAAGCATCCAGGAAGAAGAAAAAGGGATGCCCCTACCATTAATGTCATTGGGAAGTTTTCTGACTTAATGCTGGGGCAAGTAATATGTCTGAAATATTTGGACCCTGGAAGCCCTATAGTAGATGTGCACATAAATGGAACCATTGTCCCACACACTCTGATCGATCTTGGGGCTACCATTAATGTGATGACCAAGGACACCATGCTCAAGCTTAACCTCCAAGGGTCATTGAGGAAGACCACAACAGTTCTGCAACTTGTAGACCGTTCCACAGTCACCCCCGAGGGAATTGTGGAGGTTGTAATGGTCTCCATTGACTCCTGGGAGTACCCTGCAAATTTTCTAGTTCTCCAGCCTACAGATAAGCTTACTGGTTACCCTCTCATCCTTGGGAGGCCATGGTTGGCCACAACCGATGATTACATTAGCTGCAGAGCTGGGAATATGACCATCAAGAATGGCCATATGTCCAAACAATTAGTCCTATACCCTCCTGCTCAACCTTCTCTAGAGCATGATTTACCTTTATGGTTGGAGGAGGAGGAAGAAGATGAGGTTTATTTTGCCCAACTTTATGCTTTGGAAGCAACCATAGGAGGAGGACAACAAGATGAGGATGACTTAATTGAACACCTGCTCCAAAGTCAAACTCCTGGTTCGTTACCATTAGAGGAAGAAGTAAGGGAAACCTAGAATAATCATCCAATTGACTTATTCTTGGCCGATTCCAACCCACTCCGTGTCAAAACCCTGAGAAAACCTTGAAAATTAATCCATCTCTTTTTGCTCTCGAAGAGAAAAGCTATGCAACATGTTGAGAGAAAACCTAGAAGCCTTTGCTTGGAGTTACAAGGAAATGAAGGGAGTACACCCCTGAGTGTGTACTCACCACATATACATCAAAGAAGGTTGCAAGTTGGTCCAACAACCACAAAGGAGGATCAATCTAGATCCTAAAGATATAATCAAAGAATAACTGTAAAAACTGTTAGATGTAGGATTCATTTACCCTATCTCTGATAGTGAGTGGGTCTCTCCTTTAGTGCTAGTTCCCAAGAAAAATGGTAAGTGGAGAAATTGTGTCGATTACAGGGAGTTGAACAAAGCTACAAATAAGGATCATTTCCCCCTACCCTTCATTGACCAAGTCTTGGATGGCTTGGCAGGGAAGAAGTTTGTTTCTTTCCTAGATGGATTCAGTGGGTACAACCAAATCCAAATCTGCCCAGAAGACCAGGATAAGACCACATTCACCTGTCCTTGGGGTACTTTTTCCTATAGGGTCCTTCCTTTTGGTCTATGCAATGCTCCTGCCACTTTCCAGAGAGCAGTCTTGAGTATTTTTGCCGAATTAGTACATGATGCGGTGGAAATTTATATGGACGATTTTACACCTTATGGCTATGATTTCCAAGAAGCCCTGACTAACCTAGGCAAAGTATTGCACAAATGCATTGAAATGAACCTGTCTCTCAGTTCGGAAAAATGTGAATTCTTAATGACTGAAGGGACCGTGCTAGGTCATTCAATATCTCAGCAAGGACTACAGGTGGACTTGAACAAAATAGAAATCATCCAAAGGGTCCCACCTCCGCAAAAGCAGAAAGATGTCAGGAGTTTCTTGGGGTTAGCCAGATACTACCGAAGGTTCATAAAGGACTTCAACAAGTTGGCCTCTCCTTTATTTGGGTTGTTGGCCAAAGATTTTGAGTTTATATGGTCAAAAAGTTGTCAAGAGGCCTTAGACATTCTAAAGGGTAAGTTAACCACTGCACCAATTCTCCGAGGCCCAAACTGGGCCCTCCCTTTTCATATTCATGCTAATGCCTCACACAAAGCCATAGGAGTAGCCTTAGGTCAGGTAGAGGAGAAACTGCCCTATGCCATCTATTTTATCAGTAAGAACTTGTCAAAGGCTGAGCTAAATTATACAGTGACCGAAAAGGAACTCCTGGTTGTTGTGCATTCATTAAACAAATTTAGGAATTACATTATAGGTTATCAAACATTTGTGCATACTAACCATGCTGCAATCAAATATTTAATGAACAAACCAGATGTGAATGCTCAAATTATAAGGTGGTTGCTTTTATTACAATAGTTTGATCTAACCATTGTTGATAAGCCTGGCAAAGAAAATGTTGTTGCAAATTTTTTGTCTAGGGTGAATCTGCCTACAAGTGAAGAAGGAATGGTGGATGACCAGTTACCAGACGAGCACTTGTTTGCTATTTTAGTTCTCTCTCCATGGTTTGCTGATATAGAAAACTATTTGGTATCAACATAATTCCCACCAAACTTTCCCTCCAAAGAAAAGAGCAAGATAGTCAGGAAGAGCGCCCCCTTCACCTGGATTGGGGGCAATCTTTTCAAACTTGGCCCAGATCAAATCTTGAGAAGGTGTGTAAGGGAAGATGAATTTTTTGACGTCCTTCTAACCTGTCATAATGGGCCTTGTGGAGGTCACTTTGCAACAAAGAGGACAACATTCAAAGTGTTACAAGCAGGCTATTATTGGCCCACCCTTCATCAGGATGTGAAAAAGTACATTAATCAGTGTGATTAGTGCAAGAGGATGGGAAAGCCTACTCCAAGAGATGAAATGCCCCTACAACCTCAAGTGACTTTCGAGCCATTTGACAAGTGGGGCATGGACTTCATTAGGCCTATCAACCCTCCTTCAAAGCAAAAGCATTACATTATTGTGTGCATTGATTATTTGACTAAGTGGGCTGAAACCAAGGCAATTAAGGCTGCAACAGAAGATAAGGTGGCTGAGTTCATAAGGGAGAATGTATTCTACAAATTTGGGTACCCTAGAGAGCTAGTCACATACCAAGGCAACCAGCTTACCTCCAACATGATTGAAGAACTGCTCAGCGATCACAAAATCAAGCATAGGACCTCCACTCCCTATCATCCACAAGCTAATGGGCAAGTGGAGGTGACCAACATGGCACTGGAAAGCATCTTAACCAAGGTAGTAAGCAGCAATAGAAAGGATTGGGCAGAGAGACTAGTTGAGGCCACCTGGACCTATAATACAACATGGAAGACCACCACTGGATTTACACCCTATGAGCTGGTCTATGGGAAAAAGGATTTTTTGTCCATTGAGTTTGAATATAACACATTAAGGATGGCAACCCAAATAGATTTGGATCTCAGTCATGCACAAAAAGAAAGATTGTTCCAATTGAATGGTTTGGATGAATTCATAATGCAGGCCCTCCTACAAACAAAGATAGTTCAGTTTCAGTGGAAGATCTGGCATGATAAACATATTAAGGAGAAGCAATTCCAAGAGGGTGATTGGGCATTGTTATATGATTCTAGGTATAAAGACTTCAAGGGCAAGCTAAGGACAAGATGGCTCAGACCTTATGTGGTGGAGAGATGCCATGATAATGGTTCAGTGCAAATCAGAACTATAGATGAAGAAGCCATTCCATTGCTTGTTAATGGACACCGATTGAAAATGTACAAGAGGCCTTTATCAAAGCAAGATTTCATTGACAATATCAATAAAATAGTGATGATGGTGGAGCAAGTTCCAACTCCTCCCTCATCAGGTCACTAAGGAAAAAAAAGAAAAAAGAATAAGGACTCAGGTGAAAACCTCCATGAGGCACCTGAGTCCCATCTTTGGGTTGAAAACCTCGTGAGGTGGCCTAAGGATGAGAAAAAATAGAAAGAAGAATAAGAAGATCCCTAGGTGAAAACCTTCCTTGAGGTGGCTAGGGAAAACATCTAGGGTGAAAACCTCTATGAGGCAGCCTAGGTGTTTTTCAAAAAAAAAAAGAAAAAAAAAAAAAGAGAGAAAAAGATATAATTATTATTTGTAGGTGGGTGAGAAAGATAGTCAAGAAGCAAAAAGAGGATCCGAAGGGAACCATGCCTCACACATATCCATCAACTCCACTCCTCACCATGCATCGCTCCATAATTTCTATCGTTTTCCACTCCACTGCTTCAATTTATGCGTAGACTGTGTTTTCTACAGGATCCCCTGAAAACCTATAGGATGATCTTGTAGGAATTACAGTGGCCCGGAAAACCTACAAGAAGAAATCTGAGGGTGAATGGTAGGGTTGGTAGGTCCCTAAAATTCATCCTAGACATGATCTAACACCTCACCTCGTCCATTATCATCATCCCTGTAATCACCATCCAAAACAAAAAGAGATCAGTTTCTTCCAGTTATGAAAAAAGAAAAAAAAAATGCAAAAAATGAGGAGAGTGAGAACATTACCTAAATGTCCCTTGCTCCACACACACTCCTACTCCCTCTATCCATTCATTGCACCATCCTCACAACCCCAGCCAGCAGCATGATCCAGAAATTATAACGGAGAAGCAGCTACAGGACATCCTGTAGTAGTCTATCCCACAGAATGTCAATCATCATCTACAGGTCTTCACTGGGATGATCAGGGAGCTCCACAACAACAAAAACATTAGATCTTCAGTCACAGACACCTGCAAAAGCCAAGAAACCATCAATAGACAACAAGAGGAGAAAGAAGAATGACCATGCAGCAAATAAACAACACAACACCTCTGATCTTCGACAACTGCAGCATGGCATCGAGACCATAGGTAAGTATCCCGCTCACTCACTCATATGCATCATTTGATCAAAAGTTGTAAGGGTTACGAGATAGTTGGTTTATAAGTGAAAAGGTGGCCAGTTAACTTGGCCACCTTCGTTCAGTCATCACATGCAAAACCGGGTGTCCTCTCACACGTGGCTGCAGTCAACTCAAAGACAGAGGAGGAGTAGGACAAGAGGTGGTTAACTACGGATCTACAAGGTGGGAGCTGATTATGAGGAGAGGAAATGATGAGGTGGTAGTGGGGACCAATGGTCCAAAAATGGCAATGTACCTCTGCTGCCAGCACACCACCTCACCCCGAAACACCATAAAGGGAAATAAAACATCGTTTGCATGCATTCATGCATTCCACCTCCTCGAAACTCCCTCACTCAAGTCGCTCTCATAACTCTGGCCACCCACCGGAAGCAAGGATCCATCGTTCTACAAGAGAATTTCTACAGGAGCATGCACATGAATTCCTACAGGAGTAGTCTATAGGATACAATCTACATGAGCAGTCTACAGGATACACAGAGGCAGTTTACATGATAGGCAGAGAAGAGTTCAAGAGGGGATATCACGGGAATTGTCCACTGTCACTAATTTAAGGAGGTAGGATCTAAAAGTCCATCCCCATTTACAAGCAAATGAACTAGAAATGCTCTAAAATCTAGTGGATTTAGCAACTGTAGGAGGTGAATTACATACACAATAAACTCTATTTTCCTCCTGAATTTAAAAATTCTGTGTCAAACCTCTCATTTTCTCCTCAAGCCTCACAAGCAAGACGACAGGAGGGTTTAATAGGAGAGAATCCAAAAACATTGTGAGGATACAACAACACCCCTAGGTGCTTGAAATATTTACAAGACACAACTGGATGGGGTTTTTTGGAAAATTCACAGGGTATGATGATGAGGTGGCTCAAGAATTTGCTCATTCCCTCACTCCACACTGCAAAATCCATGCCATTATTATAGTTAGAGGGCTCACTATAGATCTCACCCTAGAACTCATTAGTAGGGTCACAACACTTCCCCTAGGAATTCCATGGAGAAAAGAAGACAAAGCAGACAGTCAGGTGGCAAAAAGGAAATTCTTTTTAGAAGGTGAAGAACCCACAAAGGATAAAAATGGAGTAAGGAGGGACAACCTTCCATAGCAATGGAGTGGGGTAGGCTACCAACTCATCGAATATACCTCATGTGAGGGTAGATACAGTGTTGTTTATGGCTACCACTTTAGGATCCTTGAAGAATTAAGATTTGGGGTAGAGACACTAGTTCACCAAAGACTCAACATACCCAATTTCTTGATGCAATCACTCATAGACTCCAACAACAAAGTAAAGGAAGGGAATTCCAAACAATTGTCTCACCTTGTGTTGATCAAGGTCCTCATTGAGGATGACCTCCAAAACCTCAGAATCCCTATAACATGGTTAGTCTTCATAGACTTGCCAGCAGAGGATGACATCAAAACCCTCACTTATGATGTTAGTCCTTCTGTTAATGAGGAGGAGGCAAAACAGGAAGAGGAAGATACAGAGTTAGATAAGGATGAGATGGATGAAGAAGAAGAAGAAGTTGACACAAAGGAACATGATGAAGCAAAAGAAGAAGAGGGAGAAAAGAAGGAGGATGATGCTAAAACATAGGAGGAAACTAAGGAAGAAACTGATGGAGATAAGGAAGAACAACAAGAGGAAGAAGAAAAGAAAAACAGAGAGGAAGAAGGCATTGAAACAGAAGGGGAAGAACACAAGGAGGAATCACCTAGGGTGTCTCCAGAGGCCCCTGAGAGGGAGGTAGTAGCTTCCCTCACTGTTCTCAGCACCCTAGTCAACCAAAAACTGAAAAGAAGGAGGCAAACCCCTCTATATTTCAGAACAAGAAAGAGCACAAGAATCAAACAAGGGAAGCCACACATATCAACAAAAATCCCTATTGAGATTCAAGATTCCCCTACACCAAGAGACAAAATGCCTTCCCCTAAGTCACATATCACCTATGTAAGGAGGCCTAGTACCATATCAACTTCCCTAAAAGGTAAGGCCATCCTACAGGATCCACAACAAAACCTACAAGAAGCAAAAATAGTCCTACAAGATACTTTGCAAAAACTATAGGAAGCACAGAAATTGGAAAGAAAGGTAGGGGAGCAGCAAGAAATAAAAGAGGAAGACCTTGAAACAAAGGAACCAAGTCCCCAACCTAACCTAGACTCCTACTATCGGTTTATTGAAGGAGGCAGGGTGATACCTCAAAAATTTGCCATCCCATTGTTTTTCGAACTTGAGAAGGAGAGGGCTAGAACCCACCAATGGATGCAAATCGCCAAGTCAAAAGGGGTGGAAGACATTGGGCACATGGAAGAGAAGCTCAAAGAAATGGGCAAAGAGCTAAGTGTCTTAAGGGACAGAGAAGCAATAATGAGAGATCAACTTGAGAGGGAAAATGCATGGTTGAGGGGACAGCTACAAGAATGGGAGAACCAACTAGCATGTATGGCCAACCTCTCCTTGGAGGCCATACAATGTATGATGCTAGCTAAATCCTATGCTCTTTACCTCAAAGAATAATGGCTGCAGTTTCAAGTTAAAACACTAGCACAAAGGGGCACCATGCCATTTCAAGACTACAGGCAATTTATTGATCTTTGTGATCAAAGTACACTAGAGGATAGGGCCAAAATGGCTAAGTTTTACTTGCACAACATGGCCCTCACATACATGAATGTTTGGGACCCTAATGCCAAGCTAGGAGATCTACAATTAACCCCATGGCCCTAATAAGCACCCATAATCTGATTGCAAATGATCCTCAGCTGGCACCTAGATATCTTGCTGCTAGGAGGTGATAGTATACATGCCTGCCTAAGGAGATGGAACACACTGCCACACAGCTTGAAGATCAGGGAATATCACTCCCCTCAAAGGTTGAGAGAGGCACTCAACAGGACACCTATGTATAAGCAATCAATGCAAAGGTTGAAGGTCAATTGGATAGGCCTAAAACTCAGTCCACCACTACTCCTAGGGATGCTAGAAGGGAGAAAAGAAGAAGAGGAAAAGAGGCAGTGGGAAGAAGTAGAAAAGAAAGTAGGCTTCTATGAACAAGAAGAAGAGACCACAATAGAGGCATGGGATGTCAGAGAGGCTACCAGAGCCATGAAGGACATGGACATTGACTAAGTTGCTCAGAGGATGAGCAACACTTTCAGTAGGGGGGTGATGATGAGCCTCATCATTGGGTAATTATATGGGCCTTAATTCACCTCCTAGCTTAGTTAAACCAACTATTCTCACAACTTATTGCATACTTTTGATTATATTTTGTTTATGAGATGAGTTAGAGTTGGACATTTTGCTTTGTGGTCTAATGTTCATTTAATGCAAGATTAAAGGATAAAAGCAAGGAATTTTGCAAAGACCTTGATCAAAACTTGAATGGGACAAGGGAGAGGAATTATAGGAGGTAAATCCTCCTCATTTACTACCCCTCCATTCGAATATTCCTCCATCATCTCAGAGTGCAAATAGCCAAATGAGGACTAGAAGGCAGCTGAGCAAGTGAAAGACAAAGCACCAGTTTATCTCGAGTTTGGGAGCCAAGCCTCCCTAATTTTAAGGAAGTCGTTGGAGGCTTCAGAGGTATAAGTAGAGAGGCCTAGGACCTCAGTAGGATTCAGATTTTTGATTATAAAACTCTACTCTATTTTCGAGTTGCAAGACTTGTGACAGTTTTTGATGTAATCCATGGTTTTGATAATAAGAATGAGTTTTGTTTTGAGCCAGTGCTGAGCTAACTTAGAAGGCTGAAGCTCTTGGGTTAGGGCCCAACCCTAGCAGCCAAGGCTCCTCTTTATTGTACATGTATATTAGCATATATTCATACTTTAATTTTTCATTTGCTTAAGTAGCTGCATTTCCATTACAACAGTGTAGAGTAGATTGGTTGTATTTTAGTTTGCTTCCATTTGTGCCTTCTTTCAATTAGCAAGTTAGCAAGGAGAAAAATATCACCGTAAGGTTGTCAGCAGGTGTCTCGGCCTCACCTCCTCCCTCTGGGACCATGACTTGAGGAAGAGACCCTTCAACAACCCCAAAAACACAGATTTCTAGTTCTTGCATGAGCTTTGGAGTTTGTTATCTTGATTCAGTACTTGGTTCATTGCATTGTCATCTTTTTCCATCACTCTCTTTCTGCAATAAGATCTCACTCATGTTCTCATTCCCTTCAACACTTTCTTCATGCATAATATGGGCAATTGATTCATGCTTTTCTAGTTTATGAGAATGTATCTTGTTGCATAATTCTTGGAAGTCACATGTGTTTTAAGCATTGCAGGTACTTCAGGAGGAGGTTGCATGTACTTCAGGAAGAGGTCTATACTTCATCACCAACATCCAACTTCCACCTCAACCATCTCTTGTTCCACTATCACCCTCACTAGTTTTTTTGTCCTTTTTTATTGAAATTCCCCTAGACACATTGAGTGAATCTAGCCATCCCTTCTTTTGGATATTGACTTCTGAGTGTTCCTAGACTTTCTAACACCCTATCCCACTCATCACACACCTTTGAAGCTTCCCAACACCTCACAATTAGCTCTCGGCTGCATCCTGTAGGTTTCCTGTAATTCCTACAGGATCATCTTGTAGGTTTCTAGTGCATCCTGTAGGTTTTCCTGAAACGGCCTGTTTTGAGGCCAAATTGATGGGGAACCTCTAGGAAGTCATAAAAATCCTCCTAGGACCCTCCCACACCATCCAAACACTCCATAGACCTTCTATCCATCCTCAAACACCTTCCATCCAATTGTCACATCCACAAGAACAATTAAATTGCATGTTTTATTTTACCAAAGAAAACCAAAAAAGTGAAAACAGATTTAATTTAGTTTTCTTGCTCACACATTAGTATGGTTTGATGCTCTTTACTTCTGTAACTTAGATAACAACATTAGGTTAGTGTTGATTTAGCAATTCTACTTAGCATAGATGTTTAAATGGTTAATTAGGATATGGTGTGATTTAGCATTACATGTTGTTTTCTTCATTACTGCAGTAGAGTAGCTCTCTTAGAATAAATTTTCTCTTCTTCCATCAAAGAATCAAGCTTCTTATGACTCTATAGAAGTCTGGCTTGGAACCCCTGGGGTCTCTCGCCAGATGAATAGTGACAACAGGCAGGACCTTCACTTTTACTTGTGCATATAGCACTGTCACCTCCAAGTTTGTACGAACCCCGGGTTGATAAGTAAAGCTGGTAGCCCAGGAGTTGCAGCATCCTTGCTGCAATACTGGTGCTCATCAGTAGTGCGATATTATTCACAGAAACTAAATGAAAACAAGCAGAACTATCCGACGCATGATCTTTAGCTAGCAATGATTATACATGCATTGAAGATGTGGATACATTATCTTCTTGGCAGGAGGTTTAAATTAATGAGCGATCACGGTTGGTTGAAGTATTCATTTGACCAACCGAATCTAAATGCCAGGCAAGCTAGAAGGTTGGCCAACCTTAGTGAGTTTGATTTCGAGATCAGATACATCAAAGGGAAGGAGAATCAAGTTTCAGATGCTCTTAGTAGGAAGGTACAAGTATATCATATAGCAACTATAAGCTCTTATGGGATAGAGTTACAGGATAGGATTTTGTAGGCAAGTTAGCAAGATGATAAATACATGGATATCATGCACAGGTTGTAGCAGAGTACAGGTACAAAGGATCTGGATGCAGGAAATCATCTCACGACAGATGGCTTGGTGAGGTTTCAAGACAGGATCTATGTGTCGAATTGCAGTGAGCTCAAGAAGCTTATCTTGAGGGAGTTTCATGTGAAACTGTATTCAGGTCATCCAGGATATCAAAAGACATTGATGATGGTGAATAAGTTCTATTATTGGCCGAATCTAAAGAAAGAAATGGCCGAGTTCATGGCTAAATGCATAGATTGTCAGCCAGTAAAGGCAGAGTGCAAGCATCCAAGTGGTTTACTACAACCTATATCAATTCCCAAATGGAAATGGGAGGTGATTTCCATGGATTTCATTACAGGTCTTCTGAGGAAAATAAAGTAACATGATTCTATTATGGTCGTGGTTGACAGGTTGAGCAAGGTAGCTCACTTAATTTTGGTGAAGACTACATATTTAGCCAATGAGGTAGCACAGGCGTTCATCAGAGAGATAGTGAGACTACATGGTGTTCCAAGGAAGATTGTGCCAGACAGGGATGTGAATTTCACTTCCAAGTTTTGGAAGGAGCTATTTGCAGGCTTGCGTCCAAAGTTGGCCTTCAGTACATCTTATCATCTACAGATAGATGGTCAGACAAAGAGTGCCAACAGGGTCTTGGAAGATATGTTGAGGATGTACATGATGCACTGACAAAGGAAATGGGAAGAGTATCTACCATTGGTAGAGTTCACATACAACAACGGTTATCAGGAGTCTTTGAGGATGAGTCCTTTCGAGGCATTGCATGGGCGAAGTTGTAGCACTCCCATCAGCTGGAGTGATCTAGTGAACATGGTACTTATTGGACCTGGACATGTTGGTGGACATGGAGCAGGAAATGCAGGTTATAAAGAAGAATCTAAAGGGAGCATAGGATAGACAAAAGATTTATGCAAATAAGAACTGGGTGTTCAAAGAGTTTCAGGTTGGAGAACATGTGTATTTGCACATCAAGCCCAAGAAAATCTCTTTGAGGATTGGCTCATGTTCCAAGTTGGCACCACGGTATTGCGGGCCTTTTGAGATCCTTGAGAGGATTCGACTGGTGGCATATTGAATTGCACTGCCTCCAACAGTGAAAGTCCATGATGTTTTCCATATTTCATTGCTTAAGAAGTATATAAAGGATGTTGATCATGTTATTGATTGGTCTATATTGTAAGTGGAGCAAGAATGAGAGTTTCATCCGGAGCCTCAGTGCATACTGCAATGGAAACATCTCATACTTAGGAACAAAGCCATAGAGAAAGTTAAAGTGCAGTGGAAGCACTTTGGGCCTGAAGAAGCTACATGAGAGATGGCGGATCAGATGCGGGCCCTATATCCTTCATTGTTTTTTGGTTGAGGCAAAGCAGTTTAGATTTGATGTTGGTTTATGTTTGACATATGTTTTGCTGATGCTTTAATATTTATATACGTATATGCATATGTATGTAAATACCGTAATGAGCTGTGTTATAAAGCTCCAGTATGCGGTATGGTTATTATATTGTCATGTTATCATGATGTTTTTCTTTTGAGCAGGTCTTTCATTATAAATACTGCAACGAGCTATGCTATAAAACTCCATAGGCAGTATGTTTGTTTTTCAACAATTTTGCTGAGGTCATGGTGTGGTTTAACATCAAGGACGATGTTCCCCAAGGGGGAGGGTTCTGTAACAGCCCTGGTGAAAATTCATGTAATAAAAGTTAATAAAGGGAAAATAAGACCACAGTTAAGGGACACTTATTCCAATCTAAATGTTGAGCAAATGTATCCTAGTGGACATCACTGGATGTGTGTTTTTGGCTAAGGAAATTGACAAAGTCTAAGGCAAAGGCATCAAAAGGCGAAAAGGCATTTTTAGCACATTTATTTATGAAAATAAAGGAAAATAGGAGAAAAGTAAGGTGAAAGTTCACAGGTTGCATGTGAGGAGGAAATTGAAGGAAAATATTGGAAAATGAAGAAAAGAGAGGCCTCATTCATAAAAAGGCTTCTGAGGATCAGTTGGTAACCTTTTGTCAGTTCATGTTTGGAGCTCTCTCATTATTCCCTCTCTCTCTCTCTCTCTCTCACCTTTGGTCACTTAGAGTTTCTTGGAGCACTCTAGTTTTGGAGCAAAAGGAAGGAAAATCAAGCAAAGCAAAGGAAAAGCAAGCAATGATCAAGGAAGGAAAATAGGATCAAGCAGCTTCAACAAGAATACTTGCAGGTAACCTTTTTCATGTGTGATTTCCTAGCTTCTTTGGACATGCATTGCTTTGCATGTTGGCGTATGGTTCTCTTGTTATCGGTGGCCTGGTTTTGTCGGGTTATGACAATGGTTTTAAGCCTAGCCTTTCCTTTTTCCAGATGCCATCGTACGTTGGGATGTTTATCTCGATTTTTGAGCTTTGGTTTGCTGGATGGATTTCAGAATCCAGGGCGGAGGCTGTCTCAAGGTTTATTCCCAAAGGCCTCAGAATCCCTTGACCAGTTTTGGTAGGATACACGGTAAATCTTGAGAGAGTAGTCTCGGTTTAGGGCCTAGTGATATGGGTTTGAATTGCGGTAAAGCCTGAGAGACAAGGAGACGGAAATTCCTCAAGGATAGTGATGGATTCTAGATGGCATTCCAAGTTCTCTTCGGTTGTGATCACAGTTTGATGAGGTTGGAGGTGGTTTAACTTCTGGATTTCCTTGGTTGTTCTTGGATTGGTTGTTCTATGAGATCCCACATTCATGCTTGGAATATGGTAGGGGGGTGACTGGCTGAAAGAGAGATTTGGTTCAGCCATGTCTACGGTTGGGTGGTACGTGGAAGTCTCGAACCTGGTCGGATTTTCCGATGATTAATAAAAGCTAAGTTCTCTTACTTTTGGACTAATTTATATACAGATTTAATGGATGTCTTATCTCTCATATTTACATGGTTTAATGTTGGTTATAAGCATCATTAAGTGACTGGTTTATGTCATGGTTATTTCTTATATTTACTTGTAATTGTTAAATGGATGGATGCAAGACCTAATTGGTGATTTAGTAGCTCAATGGAGAAGTAGGTGATGCTTCTGAAGATGTTTCATAAGTTGTTTTATTCATTTATGCTCTGTCTTGTATCCTAGACCTGTAGGTTTCATTGATGCCAAGTGTTTGACAAAATGTCAGTCTCGTTGGGGATGCTCAGGCCTCATCCTCAGGGTGATTTTGATTGATAAACATTGTTATCATGTTTTTAATGATTTCTGGAAGTTACAACAAGTTATGGGAAGAGCCCAAAATTCTGGGCTAGAAAAGTGGCTTAAATCTCGGGGTCACTGGCACAGAACTGGCAATTATGGACCACAGTCACTGTCTGGCAAGCTTGTGAGAGAAACTTTGGGTTGTTGGTCGCTCCCCTTCCCATAGCATGAGAGCGACTGTGGCCTAAAAGCTATAAAATAGCAGTGGGAACTAGGGACATGTTGTTTGAGTGGATGACTTATCTCCTGAGGGGTTTGTTGATGATGCTGGATGACTGCAAGTGATGTTTCGTTGATTCCACTTCCTTAAGGTGACATAAGAGGTTGATTTTGATCATAGTAGCCTCTCTTCTCATGTTTACCCCGGTTGGCATGGCTACTTTGGGTAGACCTGGGAGGGGGTGTTACACTATCCTTGGAGAGGAATAAACGTGAGCAAAGAGTAGAAGTTTTGTCTTTTCCATTGGGTAGGAATTCTGAATCACATTGAAACCTAAATAGCACTTGTGTGATTTATGAATCTTTAAGCACCCCAAGGCCTATGCTTCTCTCCATAAATTCTAGTGTACACATTTTATCTTCGGTGTGAGTGGTTCCACTTTGAGCATGGCAATGGTTAAAAGCATAGAAACATACACATCTTTTTAGAATTTACATCATTGAAGTTTTCTAGTATACTGTATGTTGTTTATACGACATGTGTGCAAGAGGTGTAACACTTCGAAAATATAATTCCTACTTGTCTAAGTTGTGATTCTTTCTATGTAAAGGACTATGTTTCTATTCCTTAGGAGTTGTTAAGTTCTAGATGTTTCTTAGATTTGTGTGTGGTTGAGATATTCTCTCAACCAAGTGATCTTATATGATCATATATTAAATATTGATGTAGAGTTGATTAGCCATTAGTGAATTGAATGAAAACCGAAAGCATGGAAAAACGAGGAAAATTGTTGGAGCAGAACACTTTACGACAACTGATAAACCATAATAAAGATGCAAAACAGAAGTGTAAACAACGAAAACACAGATATACCAGACAACGATATTGATTACGGAGTTCGTCCTTGATGGACTACGTCTCCGGGTCCACTTTCAAGATGGGCGACCGTTTTATTAGGAATGAGAAGAAGAAGTGGATTACACAGTGATTTAGTTAGACTGAACTTGCACACAGGAAATTATGACCTCTGTCATTAGATAGCTCTCTGAACCAGCTTTCCAATGCCGCTTACGATTTCCAAATCTGACTCTCGATGCTCCCGAAACTCAGAAAACAAAATCGCCTCTATCCCTCCAGAACCTGCATACAAAAGCTGAAAACTCTCCCTCCTATTCTTCAATGAACAATTCACCTTAAAAAGGCCTAAAAATGCACCATAACCACCTCTGAATTAGTTAAGCATGTATAAGCTAACTTCTTGGTTGATTTGGTGAATTTTTTGACACCTCATTGACACCTTAGGGTTAGTTTTGGTATTCGAATTATTTAAAATCAATTTAATAATCAAAAATCCCAAACAAAATTTATAATAAGGCGATAACCATTAACGGTCTTCCTAATCATGCAGAGTTTTGTTGACAGTGCATGTGACTGCTGCTGTAACCCGCGGTTAACTCTCCGGTGGTACCGGTTAGCGGTGGCGATGACTGTTACATGTGATAACTCTCGATGTTACGGTTGACTCACCGCACAGTTAGGCTGCAGTTAGCGCTAACCTCCGCCACTATCCCCACAACATTCACATGGTCTCCGCTGTGGTTTTGTCCAGTGGTTAGGACTGGCGGTCTATGCTACGGTTATATACATAAACTCCGACGGTTAATTTATATGTGGTCACATACACGTGGTTCCGATACCGTTTAGCTTGGCGGTTAGACTGTGGTTTGGTATTTGTGATTGTTTTATAATGTTTTTAACATAGTTTAACATTATAAATAGGCCGAGAGCAGGTTTAGGATAGGTTTATGGATTTGTACATAAATGTAATGCATTAGGGTTTTTTTTAATGGCTTAGCATAGGATTTGGATGTGTAGAATAGGATTTGAACATGGTTTAGAAATAGGTTATCTGCATAGAATTCTTAGGGTAACAAAGATGAATAAGATAGCTTAGGAGTTAGGGTTTAGGTCTAGGCTTAGGTTTTAGGTTTCATTTAACTTTCAAAGACCCATGTCGGCTCTGCACAGCGACATCGACGAAACTGAAGCCTTTACCAGACGATCGACCCTGGTACATCCTTGTGGTCTTCGTGTGCCATTCATCAACGTTGCACGACGACGACCATCACATCTTTGAAACTGACATTGGTGACGACGACAAGACTATGTCGTCGACCAGGTACTTTAACTCGAAACCTTTTTACACAACCAACTATATCAACCATAAATCCTGCAAAGTTGAACGACAAAACACATGTCATCGACCAAACCCTGACAGAAATGTCAATGACATAAGTTGACAACCAGGTACAACATCACATCAACTGAACGCCATGAAACCATAACATTACCTAGACACTGATCATTACCAACACTGTTGATCTGTCGACACTGCATTGAAGCAATGACGACACTGAACGACACCCTTGAACACTAATGACGACACTTCGAACACATGTGCATTTGGATCGATGGATCCTCCTGGATCATTCCTCTCCACTTGAAAGCTTTTGGACCACAAAAGTTTGACTAATCATTTAGTCGATGAGGGTAGAACTCCCTCTCTTTCCACCTTGACCTGACGATGTACCAATGCATTCGATCAATCATCTGCATGCGATGACCCTGATGATGTTGACCATGATACATTTTGATTCGGTGACCTGTTTCTTCCATCCGCAGTATGGCCACTTTGCGACAATGGGTAAACAACCTGTTGCCAAAATGGAAATTGGATTCTTTCCATGAAGAATCATGAGTTAGTGATTCAAAAACATCTTTGAAAACAGTGTTTGTAGAAATTTGTTCAATACATCTGATGGGTATTAACAATCTAATTTCCGGAATAACTGAAATATTCAAAGACTCCTTTGATTTTGATTTCATATCAATTAATTTACTTGATTTACTTTCCTCTTGACTGATTACTAAGTGAACTTACTGCACAAAACTCATCCAGCTGTGATGTAAAGACTATTGAAACCTAGTTTGATTCTGAAAGTATCTAAGTAATTGTTGATTTACTTGAATCACTATGTCTATTAACTGATATTTCCATTGATTAACACTTTCACTTATTGCAATAGTTTTCAAACCATGGTAAGCAAACTTTAGATCTGCTTTCGAATATGCTTTGTCATGAAAACTTATAGAATTCCTCTCCACTTGAAGAGAGGTTTCATTACTTTTAAAAGTATGAAATGATGATGCAATACTAAAGAAATGCGACACTGCATTACTGACTTGCACCCATGAAACTGAAAATAAACATATCATCTGAAACAAGTCTTTGATTAGACTCACATGTACCATTCCCTGTAATACACTGCTGATGATGATAGCTTCTAGATTTCAGTTGAATGAATAATTGAGATTCATTCTATCTTTAAGAAGATGTTCATAGGACATTAAATGTATCTCATGTTGCTTATCCTGTTCATGAATAAGACTTCTTGGAAAAGAATTAACCACCTTAACCAATTGATCTATAAACTGAATCTCGCATCTTGAACAATCAACCTGATGTTGTTCCTTAATAACCATGAGTACATATTTACTTGAACTTATAAACTGCTTAACTTGATTTGAAACAATTAAATCCAAGTTTGATTTGACTTTATGTGCCCTAACAATAAATTCAACCCCTTATTTCTTAAGGTGATATTAATGTTATCTTCTGTAAAAGACTACATCCCTATCATAAAGATAAGGACTCCCTAAGACAACTCCACAAATGTCTATTGGGACCACATCTAATTCCACTTCATCAATGTACTTAGATGTAATTGCAAATTTTAACCGACACTGCTTTGTGACATGTATCTGAGTTGATTTATTAATCCAACCTAATGGGTATGGTCTTGGATGATTATGTGTTTCCAATCCCAACTGATTAACTATATGTTCAAATATTAAATTTGCTTGCGATCCACTGTCAAACATTGTGTCAATATTTGTATGCTTAGCAGTTATCCTTATGTGGAAGAGTTCAACTCGTTTATCCTCATGTGGAGGATTTATGTTTGAAGAAGATACATTAGATTTCGAACTTGAACCAGTATCAGAAGTTTTACCTGTCGTAACCATGGCGGTTATTCTCCATTCATCACCTGAATCTGAACCGAGGTCTTGCTGGATTGCTGCAATGGCCTTCTTTTCATCCTTCACCTTAAGGAACTTTTTGGGCTTAAGTTCTAGATGAAGTTTCCAACACTTCGATTCATCATGACTGATTCTCTAGCAATGAGAACAAGTAGGTATTTCCTTCTGAACGATCGCTGATTTCTTTCTCTTCGAAATGTTCCCCTTACTATTTCTGGAATCTCTGTTTTCCATCTCTTTGGATGACTGAGATGACAACTTGAATGGTCTGCCACCTGATTTAATATGTATGGCATGAAGAAACACCTCATCAAAATCATCAGGATTAAACATTAATAAAGTATGCTGCAAATATGAATGTAAACTGCCAATATATTTTAACAAAGTTTCTCGTGTATCCAATGAAATACCAAGTGCCAATTCTTTCTTCCTGAATTCCTGAGTAAAATCTTGAACACTCTGCCCTTTACCTTGTCTCAGATGCTTCCAATCAATAACAGCCTGTTGCATGTATCCTAAAGGATAGAATTGTTTCATAAGAGCTTTCAAAAACTTAGACCATGAAGAGATAACTTTTCTGATAAGCTTAACATCTAACTGAGTTTTGCTTTCCCACCAGATTAAAGTTGTTCCCCCCATTCTAAGTGTAGCTAACTGAATTTTAGTTTTATCTTTAGCAATGTTTTGAATGCGACAATACACTTCTAATTGCTTTATCTAGTTGTCTAACTTTTCAGGATTCATTTCACCATCATAAATAGGTAACTCAAATTTAACATCAAGTTTCAAAAGAGATGACTTCTTAGGTTTCTTATCCGTTTCTGATGTTGCAATGGAAGAAGAAGAAGAAGAGGATGATGGAGATGATGGAGGTCAAGGAGGTTTATCATCCTTGCCTTTACCTTTGTCCTTCTTCGATGCCTTCAAAGAAGAAGCTGCATCTCTCACCTTCTTGTCTTCGTACAATTCTCCCAACATCTGCTACATTGTTAAGAATGACTGCTGAAACTGTTCCTCACTCATATTAGTCTTAGTGTTTTCTCCTGCATCAGATCCTGACATGGTCGCTTTCCAATTTCTGGATTGATCTGCTCAAGGATTCCTTCTCCTCGTCGCGACTTAGAACTGGTTAAAATTCAATGGAAAATCTACAAATGAAAACCTGCTCTGATACCAAATTATATGATCTGATATGATCATATATTAAATACTGATGTAGAGTTGATTAGCCATTAGTGAATTGAATGAAAACCGAAAGCACGGAAAAACGAGGAAAACTGTTGGAGCAGAACACTTTACGACAGCTGATAAACCATAAGAAAGATGCAAAATATAAGTGTAAATAGTGAAAAAATAGATATACCAGACAACGATATTGATTACAGAGTTCGTCCTTGATGGACTACGTCTCCGGGTCCGCTTTCAAGATGGGCGACCGTTTTATCAGGAATGAGAAGAAGTGGATTACACAGTGATTTAGTTAGACTAAACTTGCACACAGGAAATTATGACCTATATCATCAGATAGCTCTCTGAACCAGCTTTCCAACGCCACTTACGGTTTCCAAATCCAACTCTCGATGCTCCCGAAACTTAGAAAACAAAATTGCCTCTATCCCTCCAGAACCTGCATACAAAATCTAAAAACTCTCCCTCCTGTTCTTCAATGAACAATTCACCTTAAAAAGGCCTGCAAATGCATCATAACCACCTCTGACTTAGTCAAGCATGTATAAGCTGACTTCTTGGTTGATTTTGTGAAGTTTTTGACACCTTAGTGACACCTTAGGGTTAGTTTTGGTATTCGAATTATTTAAAATCAATTTAATAATCAAAAACCCAAACAAACTTTATAATAAGGCGATAATCGTTAATGGTCTTCCTAACCGTGTGGAGTTTTGTTGACAGCGCATGTGACTGCCGCTGTAACCTGCGGTTAACTCGCAAGCAGTTCCGATTGGTGGTGGCAGTGACTGTTACATGTGATAACTCTCGATGTTACGGTTGACTCACCGCGCGGTTAGGCTGTGGTTAGCGCTAACCTCCACTGCTATCCCCACAACATTCACATGGTCTCCACTGCGGTTTTGTCCAGCGGTTAGGACTGGCGGTCTATGCTGCGGTTATATACATAAACTTCGACATTTAATTTATATGTGGTCACATACACGCGGTTCTGATACCTTTTAGCTTGGTGGTTAGACTGTGGTTTGGTATTTTTGATTGTTTTATAATGTTTTTAACATAGTTTAACATTATAAATAGGTCGAGAGCAGGTTTAGGATAGGTTTATGGATTTGTACATAAATGTAATGCATTAGGGTTTTTTTTTAATGGCTTAGCATAGGATTTGGATGTGTAGAATAGGATTTGAACATGGTTTAGAAATAGGTTATCTGCATAGAATTCTTAGGGTAACAAAGATGAATAAGATAGCTTAGGAGTTAGGGTTTAGGTCTAGGATTAGGTTTTAGGTTTCATTTAACTTTCAAAGACCCATGTCGGCTCTGCACAGCGACATCGGCGAAACTGAAGCCTTTACCAGACAATTGACCCCGGTACATCCTTGTGGTCTTTGTGTGCCATTCGTCAACGTTGCACGACGATGGCCATCACATCTTTGAAACTGACACTGGTGACGACGACAAGACTACGTCGTCGACCAGGTACTTTAACTCGAACCCTTTTTACACAATCAACTATATCAACCATAAATCTTGCAAAGTCGAATGACAAAACACATGCCATTGACCAAACCCTAGCGAAACTGTCAATGACATAAGTCGACAGCCATGTACAACATCACATCAACTGAACGCCATGAAACCATAACATTACCTGAACATTGATCATGACCAACACTGTTGATCTGTTGACACTGAATTGAAGCAATGACGACACTGAATGACACCCTTGAACACTGATGACGACACTTCGAAAGCATGTGCATTTGGATCGATGGATCCTCCTGGATCACCAAGTGATTATGTGTCAAGGTTAGTTTACCTATATTGATACAACACTAGATGTATTTATATGTAACATTATTTGATATGAATATAGAATTTAGTATGTATTATTCAATTTTAAGTTGGTTTCGACACCTGATTGGGTTTGGCCCTTTGTCCTGAAGCCCTTGGCCCCTTCAAGGCTGAGGGGGAAATACAAAATTTAGTGAGTGTTGGTTTGTCCATCCATTCGGCCGATCTTGGCGAAGTATGTATGAGTGTTCTCACTGTGTGTTTTGTGCAAAATCAAAATCATTGCCTTGACTCTTATGGGGAGGTCCCACTATGACAAGGTCAAGAGCTGTTGGGTTATGTTATATTATTTCCACGACTAGCCCACGTAGTTAATCGGGGGGTTAGAGGGGGGGCGGAGCCCCCCTTCGTTGCGCCGATTGCATAGCGGGGAGTTCACAGGGGGTTTGAGGGGTGCAGGTAACCCCCAAAAAATTTAGTGAGTGTTGGTTTGTCAATCCATTCGGCCGATCTTGGCGAAGTATGTATGAGTGTTATCACTGTGTGTTTTGTGGAAAATCAAAATTGTTGCCTTGACTCCTGTGGTGAGGTCCCACTATGAAGAGGTCAAGAGCTATTGGGTTGTGTTATATTCTTTCCACGACTTGTCCACATAGTTAACTGGGGGTTTAGAGGGAGGGCAGAGCCCCCCCTTCATTGCATCGATTGCATAGCGGGGGGGTCACAGGGGGTTTAAGGGGTTCATGAAACCCCCCTCTATGGGGTCCGAGGTAGCGCCCCAGAAAATTTTGTTTTTTGGACCCTATATTAGGTTGGGTGGACCTACCTATGGTTTTGCGCGTCTTTTCCGCACATGGTTTTGGATGCAATGGTTTTTGGTCCATGGTTTTGGACGCGATGGTTTTTGGTCCATGGTTTTGGACGTGATGGTTTTCGGTCCATGGTATTGGATGCTTCGGCATGTATAAATATGTATTGTAACATTGAAAGGAACATAATGAAAAATCAAGCTGGTAGTCTCAGTTTTGGGATCCAAGGGAAAATCTCTGTGTATATGTGTTATGCTCTCGCATTGTTTATTTTCTGTGTTCTAGAATTTGTATGCAAGTAATTTTTGTACAGGGTTAAAACCTACATTTGGTATCAAAGCTGTTTTGGTTTCAAGGGGTCGCCTTTGTTGCTGAGGGGTTTCGCTTGGGCCTATGGTAGACCCTGTACAATGGGAGATCTGCGAGATTGATATTGGTGGTGAAAGAAGATGGTGAGCAGTGGAAAGATAGAGATCAATAAATTTAATGGTCAGAGTTTTGAGTTGTGGAAACTCAAGATGGAGGATCTGTTGGTGGATAAAGATCAGTGGATCGCGGTAGATTCGGGTACTAAACCAGCGGGAGTGTCCGATGAAGAATGGAAGAAGTTGGATCAGAATGCAAAGAGCATAATACGATTGTGTGTCTCAGATTCAGTATTGCTGAATGTATCAGGGGAAGCTACAGCGAAGGCTTTGTGGGACAAGTTAGGAACGTTGTACCAATCTAAGTCTCTGGTGAATAAATTGTTCTTGCGGAAAAAGCTGTATGACCTAAGGATGAAAGATGGACTCTCGGTGACAGAGCATCTGAATGCATTTAATACTGTGGTAAGTCAGTTATTATCTATTGATATTAAAATTTCAGATAAAGATAAGTGCATCAGTTTGTTGTGTTCTCTACTAGATTCGTGGGATAGTCTGGTTATTGCAATAGGTAGCAATACAACTACCTTGCAGTTTGATGAAATAGTCTCATCCTTGCTGATGGAGGAGATGAGACTGAAAAATATGGAGAGCCAGAATGGTGATGCCTTGTCTCTACGAGAACAGTCCCAAAACAGAAACAAAATAAGTCATTGAGTGGGAGATCTAAATCTCAAGGAAAACATGTAAAGGTGGTGTTAGTGTCAGTCTTTCCAGCCTTCCTCCAGTGATCAAATGTGCTCTTACAAAGTGATTTTGAAGTGTCAAGGTCAAATTTTGTCATTTCAGTGAGTCTTCAAGCAAAATTTGGTCACTAGGCATTAGGCCTAGGGTTTGCCCAAATGTCAGTCTATGTCATCATTCAGCTGAGTGTATCATCATTCAGAGGGTTGTCATCGTCATGTCAGTGTCTAATGGGTCATTTTACACCGTGTTCATGCTTCAGTTGTGCCTAGGCAAGGTCATTTTCCTCTCCTAGGGTTTTGAAAGCTATTTTTTCTTGGATGGTCAAATCACCGGAAAAACTTGTTTCCTGATGTTCATACACCTTCCCCTATCCTTAAAATACCTTATCAAACACTTCCCATCCCTTAGATCCGCCAAACTCCTCATTTTTGCACAAACCCTAGTTTCTAGCTACAACCTGGCAATTTTCTAGGTTGGGCCTGTGTTTTTCCCTTTTGGACCCCTTCCCCTCACTCAATCTCTGAGATTCCACTTTCCCCTGCTTCCTAACATCCCCCCCTACTTCCAAAAATTTCCCCAAGAATTTAGAAGCCCCCTATCCCCTTCATTTCGCTCCATTTCGACAAAATTCCTTGTTTCATACATCGGGACAAGTTTCACTCAAAAGCTGTTTCTGAGCAATAAAAGATGAATTTTGAAAAACTGAGAGAGGTTTTTGTCCACAACGTTCCAAGGAAAAAAAACCTCCTTCACTTTTTATACAGGTGTCATGGTTTGAGAGAAATGTCAAAAATACCGGCGAGAACGAAGGTGCTCCAAGGACGGTTGGCCAAAGCACAAAAGCGAAGGAAAACGCCCGATCCACTCCAAACTTTGGCCAAAGCCTCTTTGACTGAGCATGGTACTTGATTGGAGACTCCCAGCCCAAATTTCAAGAAATTTGGAGAAAATTTTGTCATTTGTGAATTTTTTGGGCAATTTACAAGTTTTGGCTTCTCAAGGGGTCTCACCCCCGGTGAGACCCTTTGTCCTCGTAGCTCCGTTTTGCGAAAACTCAGCATTGATGGATTTTTCATGCAAAGTTACACATGCCTATGGATTAGCTTGAGTTTTCATGGAGTTTTGGGTCTCCAAAAAGTCAAAATACAGCCAAATTTTGACTTTCTGCCCCTTTTTTGAGCTGCAGAAGTAGTCTTGGGAGAATTGACTTTTTACTAAGAAAATAACCTCCAAATCAAAAAATTCCGGTTTTTTTGGAAATTAGACTCAGAGACCTTTCCAACGAGCTATCCTGCACCTCATTCTGACACCGGGAAGGCCTCCAAACAGGGCTTCAAAGTGCGCGACCCCTTGGGAAATTTTTGCCAGATTTGACCAGTTCAGCCCAGAATTTGCAGTTCAGCTCCAGTTTGACTTGCTGAGGTCGATGGTGGTCCTTTTGACTGTACTTGTGGCACCTTTTAGATACTTTTACTATTGTTTTACTCTTCTAGAAGTTTTCCTCATGTAAAAGAGTAAAATTGACTGTATGAACTGGTTTCCAAGTTTTTAGAGGCAAGTGGTTTTGACTGCCTATTTTGTAGTGCTTAGTTTAGAGGTTGTTCAAACAGCTCCTAGGAAGGGGAGCTCGACCCCTAGAGGTGGGGAAAGAGGTTAGCTCATCTACATTATGCACTCTTTTGCTCATTTTCATGGTTGGACTCTTGAGGGAAAAAGCTATTCATTGTATTTTTCACTTATATCTCTGCAATTTTTGGCCAAGGAGGACCAGGGTTTTGCAGTCATCTTTGGGATTCTTGTGGACTCATTGTGTTGATGGTGTGTTTCTTCATGTTATTGTAAGCTTTGTTATGTGATTCATTTCTTTTTTATACTGCTGCATATTAAACAAATGAAGTGATAAAGTTAGAATCCATGCTTGTCATGCTCTGCCTTCAAATTTGTTTAATTTCTATGTTTTCTGCTATCTAAAGAGAATTCAAAGTCATTGTTTGCTCTCTTTAGTTCCTCCTCTTTCATTCCTAACCATCCACCACAGCTAAAGGCATCAATACAAGCTCCTACCTTGCCCCAAAGATCCCCCTGCAGAAACTGTGTCAAATCCCCGCACCCTAAATTGCAGTTCCTCAATTTGCCACCAAAAACTCCAAAAAACCCCAAATCAACCTTCCTAAATCAGTTTACTAGCCTAATATCAGTGTTTACTTGTTGGTCATCTCATTCCCTTTGAAGATCTACCGAGATTGACCGGAGAGAGCCTTCTCCTGCCCCGTAGGGCTAGCTACGAGGCTGAATGGTTTGATGTTGCCTTGAGATTTGCCTTCCTCAGCCTAGGGTGAAATTTCAAGCGCTAACATACTGGCGACCATACTGGGGAGAACAAATTGATTGTTTTCTTATTGGTATGTTTAATTCATAAGCTTAGACGGAGTCTGAAGGTACGCCAGGTAGCCTTCGAAAACGCTCTTGTTTTACATCAGCGTTAGTAGATAAACGCTCCTTCAGTCGACCTCCGTGAGCTAGTGAATGTAACATGGCAATCTGCAATTTACCCCAGTACATGTATCAAGTTCAGATCTGATTGTTGATGGTGAACAACGATCAGACACTTGAAAGGCTGAAATCATTCACTGGCGACTCCTTTCACTGAAGAATCCAGCAATCAGTGCTTCATGGTGACTTCACTGCAGAGAGATCAGTAGCTGTGAGATTTTCAAGATGGATCAGATTGCAAGAAGATATGCTCCCTTGAGCCGAGATCACATTCCAGGTTTTCCGAATAAAATTCCGAAGGTAGATTGGTCAAGGAATTTGCCTACATTTAATGATGATGGTAAGAAGGATGCTGCTTTACATCTAGTTAGATTTCATATGCATATTCGCAAGTTGAAGGTGGATTTTCCTGAAGATTGCTTGATGAAGTTATTCCTGGCCACTCTGGAAGGTGCAGCTCAATCATGGTATGAAAGTTTGCCGCCTGCTTGTATTTATTGTTTAAAGGATTTTCATGCTATGTTCATTGAAAGATATATGGACTCTTATCCATCATTAAATTTAGTTCAAGACTGTTGCCAGCATGCATATAGTTTTATTGAAAGCCTTGAGAAGTTTTATGAAGATGATAATTTCATGGATGAAGAGATCATGGAAGCCCTGTATGAAAATCCGTTTCAGCAGCACATAGAAATCTTAGAGGATACTTGTCAAGATCAGCAGGTTGAAGATGGCCATATGGCTGTAATTGATGAAAGAGAAGGGCTCGTTTCAGATCTGCCCACAGAAGAAGACAGCATGCAGATTGAAGAATGTGATAATGTTAGGACAACCACTTCAGTTCTAGATTCAGATTTTGATGACCAAGAATACCTTGTGCTGAATCTTGAAAAGGAGAATTTTGTTGTTGAGATCATAGACAGCGGTATGGATTCAAATGTTCTCAGTCATGCTGCCAGTCTGTCATTAGAACCGAGTCTTCATGAGGAGGTCATTCAGTCGGCTCATGAACAGCAAGGTGAGATCTTTGCTCAAGCAAGTGAAAAAGTTTCTTTGAGTGAATTTGTGGCAGACAATCTAAACGATAATGTTGTGCTTGATACTATTGAAGAATGTAATAAGGAAATTGATAATTTGGTTGTGATATCATATGACGATGACCTGCCATATTGTCAAACTATAGAAGATCAGAGCATACAGGATTACCTTTCAGATTCTTCATATGTCTCATGTGTTGAAATGGTTTTACAAGAAGAGATCTGCCCATCCATTTGTTCAGAGTTTTTTGAAGCTTATGAGCATCCTTTTACCGAAACACATGATGAAGGTAGATCAGAATTTGAAGCAAAAGACACCTTGTTCTTTCAGCAGGAGGTGGCAATGTCAAGTCTTCATGTTTTCCAGGATCCAATGGCAGATTTGTTGCAGCCAACAGTGAAAGTATTTATTGTTGTGTTCAGTGATGAAGGAGATCATGGTCAACTATGTTTTTGGATGCCCAGTGATAGGTTTGTACTGTTGACCAGGAGATCTAATCAGGAGAATCAATCAAGAAGGCATCTTCTTGATTGGTTGCATTGGCATTTTGATATAGTTTGATGTATATTGTCTTGTAAGAAACACAGGTGGTTGTCATCATGATGTCAAATCTTGATGGACTGCTGCCCTTCAAAAAGCTTTGTAAGTTCTTGTTTTAAGTTAAGTCAGTCATGAGTCATTTGTGTTTGGTTTGTTGAGTTAGTTTTTTCAGTTTTCCATCTAGTTGGTTTGAGTCAAGCTTTAGTTAAGTTTCAGTCAGTTTTCAGTCAAGTTTTCATTCAATAAATGTGTCAAAGTTTTGTGTGAAAGGTGTAAATAATGACTCCATCGCCCAATGGTTGAAAGCACTGGTCTGCTCTCCCAGAGGTATGAGGTTCTTGGCACCTCCAAGGAGCTACCATCCCCATTGGAGCCAATGTTAGTGTCAGTCTTTCCAGCCTTCCTCCAGTGATCAAATGTGCTCTTACAAAGTGATTTTGAAGTGTCAAGGTCAAATTTTGTCATTTCAGTGAGTCTTCAAGCAAAATTTGGTCACTAGGCATTAGGCCTAGGGTTTGCCCAAATGTCAGTCTATGTCATCATTCAGTTGAGTGTATCATCATTCAGAGGGTTTTCATCGTCATGTCAGTGTCTAATGGGTCATTTTACACCGTGTTCATGCTTCAGTTGTGCCTAGGCAAGGTCATTTCCCTCTCCTAGGGTTTTGAAAGCTAATTTTTCTTGGATGGTCAAATCACCGGCAAAACTTGTTTCCTGATGTTCATACACCTTCCCATATCCTTAAAATACCTTATCAAACACTTCCCATCCCTTAGATCCGCCAAATTCCTCATTTTTGCACAAACCCTAGTTTCTAGCTACAACCTGGCAATTTTCTAGGTTGGGCCTGTGTTTTGCCCTTTTTGACCCCTTCCCCTCACTCAATCTCTAAGATTCCACTTTCCCCTGCTTCCTAACATCCCCCCCTACTTCCAAAAATTTCCCCAAGAATTTAGAAGCCCCCTATCCCCTTCATTTCGCTCTATTTCGACAAAATTCCTTGTTTCACACATCGGGACAAGTTTCACTCAAAAGATGTTTATGAGAAATAAAAGATGAATTTTGAAAAACTGAGAGAGGTTTTTGTCCAAAACATGCCAAGGAAGAAAAACCTCCTTCACTTTTTACACAGGTGTCATGGTTTGAGAGAAATGTCAAAAATACCGGCGAGAACGAAGGTGCTCCAAGGACGGTTGGCCAAAGCACAAAAACGAAGGAAAACGCCCGATCCACTCCAAACTTTGGCCAAAGCCTCTTTGACTGAGCATGGTACTTGATTGGGGACTCCCAGCCCAAATTTCAAGAAATTTGGAGAAAATTTTGTCATTTGTGAATTTTTTGGGCAATTTACAGGTTTTGGCTTCTCAAGGGGTCTCACCCCCGGTGAGACCCTTTGTCCTCGTAGCTCCGTTTTGCGAAAACTCAGCATTGATGGATTTTTCATGCAAAGTTACACATGCCTATGGATTAGCTTGAGTTTTCATGGAGTTTTGGGTCTCCAAAAAGTCAAAATATAGCCAAATTTTGACTTTCTGCCCCTTTTTTGAGCTGCAGAAGTAGTCTTGGGATAATTGACTTTTGACTGGGAAAATGACCTCCAAATCCAAAAATTCTGGTTGGTTTGGAAAGTAGACTCAGATACCTTTCCAACGAGCTATCCTGCACCTCATTCTGACACCGGGAAGGCCTCCAAACAGGGCTTCAAAGTGCGCGACCCTTTCAGCTGGATGTGCGCGACCCCTTGGGAAATTTTTGCCAGATTTGACCAGTTCAGCCCAGAATTTGCAGTTCAGCTCCAGTTTGACTTGCTGAGGTCGATGGTGGTCCTTTTGACTGTACTTGTGGCACTTTTTAGATACTTTTACTATTGTTTTACTCTTCTAGAAGTTTTCCTCATGTAAAAGAGTAAAATTGACTGTATGAACTGGTTTCCAAGTTTTTAGAGGCAAGTGGTTTTGACTGCCTATTTTGTAGTGCTTAGTTTAGAGGTTGTTCAAACAGCTCCTAGGAAGGGGAGCTCGACCCCTAGAGGTGGGGAAAGAGGTTATATCATCTATATTATGCACTCTTTTGCTCATTTTCATGGTTGGACTCTTGAGGGAGAAAGCTATCATTGTATTATTCACTTGTATCTCTGCAATTTTTGGCTAAGGAGGACCAGGGTTTTGCAGTCATCTTTGGGATTCTTGTGGACTCATTGTGTTGATGGTGTGTCTCTTCATGTTATTGTAAGCTTTGTTATGTGATTCATTTCTTTTCTATATTGCTGCATATTAAACAAATGAAGTGATAAAGTTAGAATCCATGCCTGCCATGCTCTGCTTTTAAATTTGTTTAATTTCTATGTTTTCTGCTGTCTAAAGAGAATTCAAAGTGATTGTTTCCTCTCTTTAGCTCCTCCTCTTTCATTCCTAACCATCCACTGCAGCTAAAGGCATCAATACAGGCTCCTACCTCGCCCCAAGGAACCCCATGCAGAAACTGTGTCAAATCCCCGCACCCTAAATTGCAGTTCCTCAATTTGCCACCAAAAACTCCAAAAAACCCCAAATCAACCTTCCTAATCAGTTTACTAGCCTAATATCAGTGTTTCATTGTTTTTCATCTCATTCACTTTGAAGATCTACCGAGTTTGACCGGAGAGAGCCTTCTCCTGCCCCGTAGGGCTAGCTACGAGGCTGAATGGTTTGATGTTGCCTTGAGATTTGCCTTCCTCAGCCTAAGGTGAAATTTCAAGCGCTAACAGGTGGTGTGCTGGAAATGCGGAAAGGAAGGGAACTACAAAAGAAATTGTAAATATAAAGCTCCTGATAAAAGAAAGGGATCTGATGATGCTCCTTTTGCAGAGGCGAAAACCACCTCAGATGAAGGTGGGGATGTGTACTTGGCTTCTTCAAGTACACATGTAGATCATGAGGCATGGTTGATTGACTCAGGTGCATCCTTTCACTTCAATCCCCATAGAGAGTGGTTTTGCGAGTATGAGAAATACGATGGCGGTGATGTCTTCTTAGGGGATGATAGGAAGGTGGAAGGGTTAGAACACTTTTGAGTGTTCTACATATCCTGCATTGGCTAGAAATCTGATTTCTGTAAGCAAGCTAGTTGATGCAGGTGTAAAAATAGTGTTCGAGAAGGATACCTGCAAGATGGTTCAGGGAGCACTGGTATTGATGTGGGGAGTTCGGATTGGAACTCTGTACAAGCTGCAAGTTAGCACTGTTGTTGATGGGTGCAACATCTCTGTGGCATCAAAGGCTTGGACATATTGGAGAGAAGAGCCTTCGAATACTTCATGGTAAAGGTATGGTAGAAGGTATAAGTAATATCTCTCTGGATTTTGATTTCTGTGAAAATTGTGTATATGGGAAGCAGAATCGGGTGAGTTTCCCCTCTGGTGGTAAGAGGGCGAAACAAATATTAGAAATTGTGCACAGTGATGTGTTTGCACCTGTGAAGGTTCCATCACTGGGTAAGTCTGTGTACTATGTATCATTTATAGATGACTTCTCAAGGAATACATGGATATATTTCCTTAAGAAGAAATCTCAAGTCTTTGACAGGTTTAAAGAATTTAAGGCTCTGGTGGAAAACCAGACAAAGAAGAAGATAAAGGTGTTGAGGACAGATAACAGGGGAGAGTTTTGCAGTAAGGAATTTGAAGAATTCTGTAAGAAGTGTGGTATAGCATGGTAGAAGACTAATCCATACACACCTGAGCAAAATGGAGTTGTAGAAAGAATGAACAAAACGTTGATGGAAAGGGCAAGAAGCATGCTTAGTGGTGCCGGGTTAGGATAGGAATTCTAGGCAGAGGCGGTGGAGACAACATGTTACTTGGTCAACAGATCACCTTCATCGGGGTTGGAGGATAAGACTCCACAAGAGGTATGGAATGGTAAGAAACCCTCTCTTTCACATATGAAGGTATTTAGATGTGATGCATATGTACATGTTCCAAAGGAGAAACGAACCAAGTTGGATAGTAAATCTGAAAAGTGCATCTTTATTGGGTATAAGGATGGTTTAAAGGGTTATAAGCTTTGCAACCCAGTAACAAGGAAGGTTGTGTACAGCCGAGATGTGGTGTTCAGAGAGGCAAAAGATGCTATTAAACATGAAGTCCAACCAAAGGAACCTAAGAAGATAGAGCTTGAACTTAAGGAGGAAGAATCAGACTCTACAACAAAGGACGAATCAGAAGATGAAGAGCCACAAACTCCGGGTGTGAGAAGATCAGTTCGAGAAAGAATGCAGCCAGAAAGGTATATTCCATCTGCTTTCTATTCAAATTTTTCTTTATCTATTACTGACAATGATCCCATAACTATGAAGGAAGCAGGAAGCCTATCACGTTGGAATTTTTTGTTTTCTGCCCACTGTGGATTTGTGTGGTGACTGCGTTAACTGTTGGTTCCTGTGCTGATAGATGAAACTGCTAGCGATTATATCCATGGAGGAGAGCCTGTTGGTGATTATAAGAGATTAAATTCTCGGGCTCCCTGTGCCACGTACATGTTTTTCACAGATCTTAAACCAACATGTTGTGTATAGTAATGCAGATGGTGCAATTTTTTTTAATTGATGTGTGCTGTCTTGCGTGTAGAACAAAGGGATAACATCACTTCAGTGATTTTATGGATCAAATTCTACGTGTGTAATGAGACTTTCATGTGAAACAAAGTAATCTTGCTGATGTTTCATGTCCATAAGTGGAATCCTATGGTGCACATAGGCCTTGGATACCTTGTGGTAAATCAATATTTCCAATCCTTGAAAGGAATTTTTGGCTTTGGAGGTATCACTCTATTTGTGCATTGGAGAACCACCTGCGTGTAGCTAGACAACTGGTTAAATTTCCATGGCTTTACTTTCACAATCTCAATGGTGGCCTAACCTATTACAATTAACTCGAGAAGCATGGTAAGCGGTCAATTGGCGGTGCTAATTGGTGACGCAGGAGCCACCTTTTGCTTCTACGTGAGAGAGAAGGTCCAAACTCATGAATTCTATGCACTGGCCTCACATAATTTGGTGTCAGCGGTGGAGTTTCTACCTCCTGAATGTTGGGCTCCCATCAATGCGTCTGGTGTCCACCCAAAAAGAAAGAGCTGAACACTTGATAGGCTCTCTTCACCCTCACCACCTATTTGTATTGAAATAGTTTGATTCAATGTCTTAATCCATCGCTTGAATGTATCATAGGAACCAAACTGGAGACCAGCATAAGGAACAATCTCAACCAATGTCAGTGATAATCCAGCATATAATTCTCGTATGCCTCTGGTTCTTGTTATTTCTAGAGAGGCAGATCGCAAGTTTGGATAGAACTTTGGTTCATGCTATGATGCTAATACTGTGCTTAGAAGGTCAAATGGAAACGATCCAATAATTGTCGTAGATTGAGGGCCACAAGACGAAGATGCTACCGAGGAGGAGTTGATGATGTTGCGTCTCTCGCAAATCTGAAGTTAAGATTGGAGAGCATATATGGGACTTAAAATCAGACCATAACCCAATTTATATAAAGCTATCTTGGTTAGAAGAAAGTCAACATAGGAGGAAAACTCAATGTTCTCGACAATCGATATCAAGAGGAAAAAAATTTCTAACAAAAGAAAATTGCACTATCTTCAAAACAATGTTGGAGAGATCAATTCAGAAGGGGAAGAGTGGTTCGTAAAGCCCCAATAGTCATGAGTTTCCAAAAATTATTCAGAGTGCACTTGAGAAGTGCAAAAGAGCAAAAAATAGGAAATCTGAATCAAATTGTTTTCCTGTAAATGCTTGGTTTGATGAGGAATGCAAAATGGCAAGGAAAACCTTGAAAAAGGCAGGTGAGGAGAAGATGAATGTAAAGTTGTATAGCCAAATTTTAAAAAATAAAAAATATGAGTTCATGTAAACAAGGCGAGAAGATTTAATTTATATAGGCAAGAATCACCCAAAGCATTTTTGGCAGGAAATTCAACCAAGGAAGAAGCAAATTGAAAATAATATTACAGCTAATCAATGGTTTGACTATGCAAGACAACTCTATGAGAAAGAATCAGAGGAGGAACCTCCTCCCAGGATCAACACAACTACAAAGTTTTTCACATTATAGGAAGTAGAGACATGAATTAAGAAGTCAAAAATAGGAAAGGAAAAGGACATGGTTGAACTTCAAGTAGATTATCTAAAGTGGGGAATGAACATTCTTGCACTGCACATCATGGAAATATTCAACAACGTTATTCAACAAGGATTCCCAAGAGATTGGACAACTAGTCTAGCAATACCCATTTTTAAAAGTGGAGACATTAATAGTCCTTCCAATTATAAAACCGTCATGATCAATCCTTTGTTTGCAAAGCTCTTCAATAGCATGGTGGAAAATAGAATTAGTAAGTGGACAGAATTTAAAGGAAAGAGGGCAAAAAGGCAAGCAAGTTTTAGGCCAAAAAATTCTATAGTAGATCATGTTATCACGTTGAGACACATTATTGAAAACGTTTGGGAGGGAAAAGAAGAATTATTTTGCTGCTTTGTTGACTTCAGAAAGGTATTTGACATAGTCCCTAGAGATAAGTTTTGGAGTAGAATGGAAGAACTTGAAATTCCTTTGCATTATAGAGTTGTTGTCCATAGGCTTTATGAAGAGGTGAAAGTCAAAATTAGAACTTCAGTAGGCATTTCAGAAAGCTTTAGAAGTGACATCAGAGTCAAGCAAGGCTTCCCTTTATCCCCTACTCTTTTTGGTTTATATATTGATAAATTGGAAGACTTACTAAATCTTCAAGGTGGGGATGGTGTTCGGTTGGGGGAGTTTGTGATAGAGCTTCTTCTATATGCTAATGACCTTGTATTGATTTCTAAATCGGCCCAGGCATTGCAGATGCACCTATATTCCCTTGAGCATTTTTGTAAAGCAGCGGGGATGCAAGTCAACACGAACAAGACCAAAATAATGATTTTCTCAAATAAAAAGAAGCAGAGCTAACATATTTTATTCTTTGAAGGAAACATTCTTGAAGAAGTAAATGAATACAAGTATCTTGAGATTGATTTCAACAACAAGCTTAATTGGGAGCACTGCATAAAGAAGATAATTTTAGGAGGGTGGAAAGCATTATATGCTCTTTAAAATAGATGTAGAGAGGCAGATTTATGGGATTGGAAAAAAATTAAAGTGCTTTTTGGGCTCCTAGTTTGTCCAATGATATTATATGGGTGTGAATTGTGGGCTAGCAGCATCCCTGTCTCAAAACAGAAGCAAATTGAGAAAATCCAAAAGCGATTGATCATGAGAAAATTTAAAATTAAAAGTTCGGTTTCTTATGAGATAATGTTGAGTGAAACAGGAGCAATTTCCATCGAAGCAATTGCTATGGTAAGTCTCATAAGGTATCTTTAGAGAATTAAGAAAATGGGAGAAGGTAGATGGCCTAAAGTTATATTCAATGAAGGAATGAGTGAAAGAAAGAAATCATGGACGAGACAAAAAAACAAATGGATGCAAAAATGGAATATTTACCTTAATGCATGTCCCACAAATAACAAGGATTTAAAGAGTTATGTTATGGAGAAGTTTTGTAAGCATATATGGGTAAAAGAGTTGGGTAGAAAGAAGAAGTACCATGTTCAAGAATTCAACCCTAGGTGTGATCCCCAACAAAAAGAAGATATTGGTGCTAGCATTCCATGGAGAGAAAATATTCTTATTTCTTAATTAAGAATTAACTTGCATCAATTACGGTGTGAAACATGTCAGTGGAAAAGACCTAAAGAAGCTTTTGAAGAGTGGGTGTGTAATTTTTTCACTTCTAGGGCAGTGGAGTCGGAAAAAAAATTTCATTTTGGAATGTGATGCTTTCAGAGACATCAGAGACAATTACAATAGTATGTTAACACCAATACCTTGGCATTGTCTTTCCAGTGAGGGGACTGTTAGAAGGTTGGGTCAACTCATCACTAATTTGAATAATAAGAGAATTGAATTGTAAAAATAAAAAAGCAGGGAAGCTAGTGGTCCCATAGACTATATCTAGTCTCGTGGAGGTTAAAATTTCATTCATTCATACATACACTACCAACACTTGTGAATTTTGTTTTTAGATGAGTTGTCCACGTTAGATAAGAAGATAGTTTAGGGCGAGGAAAATTAGTTGATTATTGACCGTGACAAGTTGCAAATATTGCATTGGTCGAAATCTATGAAGTGCTTTGTGGTGTATTTGTTTTTAAAATAGTTGTCTAAAGTCATATGTGGGCAAAGATAGATAAATTTGATGTTTTATTAATATGAATTTCCTGTCTTGGAATCATGAATAAAAGTATTGAGTCTTATTGAGCCTAGATAACTCAATGTAGGTACAGTTATTTTGTTAGACCTTGTGACTCTAACAAATGACAGGTTAAGCATGGAGTTCCAAGACAAAGACAAAGATGCCCAACATGTAAAAGATGAGGTAAAGGAGCAACACTAGTGATTAAAAGATGATGGACAACTAAATTAAATTTTGTGTGAGTTAGTGTGAGTTTATGGGATAGACTAACTAGCATGTTATATTATGAGTCACACATCTTAACTGTAAGCAAAGCAAATGTAGTGTTTTGTAGTGTTGTTTGGAAAGTATTTACTTGGTAACTCCAAGAGTTGGATTGTGTAATGTAAGCCTAATAAGGCATGTGTACCCCCATGAAGTTTGTGGTAATCTTAAAACCACTTTGTGATTGCAGGTTTGTGGTAAGCCAGAAATCACTTGTGACAATGTAAGTGCAGGTTTGTGGTAAGCCAGAAACCACTATATAAGTGCAGGTTTGTGGTAAGTCAGAAAAAACTTTACAGTGTCAGTTTGTGGTAAGACAAAAACCACATATGAGAGTGAAGTGGATAGGGATTCCTGTAGGCATGGTTTAGGGTTAGCCGACAAAATCCTGGGCGTGGTTTAGGGTGAGCCGAGAAAATGCTGGGCATGGTTTAGGGTAAGCTGATGAAACCCAGAGCATGGTTATGGGTAATCCGATAAAACCCATGGTGACGATGATGGAGGGGGATTTGTAGGTACATGTACATGTACAGGTATGGAGATAATGGTTGGATGAACAATGTACATGAAGGAAATCCTAGTAGACTTGTGGTTGCAGCAGTTGGGTACCCATGCATTCCAGTGGATGGTTGTTCCTTTATATGGATGTTGACATATTATTCTTTATGTTTATAAACACCAAGATCATAAATAGACTTTGTAGATTGAGATCGAGACAAGTAGTCATTAAGGGGGTGACTTGGAAAATGTAATTCCTGCTTGTCTTAGTTGTGATTCCTTCTATGTAAAGGAGTTTGTTTCTATTCCTTAGGAGTTGTTAAGATCTGGATGTTTCTGATTGGTGCGTGGTTGAGATATTCTATCAACCAAGTGATTATATGTCCAAGTTAGTTTACCTATCTTGAGACAACACTAGATGTGTTTATATGTAACATTATTTGATATGAATATAGAATTTAGTATGCATTATTCAATTTTACAACTTTAAATGGAATAATTCACACTAAATTATATATTCATATCAAATCATTTTACATATAAATACATCTAGTGTTGCCTCAAGATAGGTAAACTCTTGGACACATTGAGAGAATATCTTAACCACACACCAATCTAGGAAACATCTATATCTTAACAAATCCTAAGGAATAGAAACAAACTCCTTTACATAGAAAGAATCACAACTGAGACAAGTAGGATTTATATTTTCCAAGTGTAACCTTATCATGAGTAATCCTCAACTTTACAACTAATCTATTAGTAGCATAATGATTGTTTTCCTCAAAACCTCAAAATTCGTAAGGATTTAATCTCAGTGTTTGTTAAGTAGCAAGCATTAGGATTTTCCATATCTTGGTCCTTGATCCCAATTTTTACCTAATGTTGTAAAATGTCGAGACATAATTTGTTGATCCGGATTTAAACAGGAACGCAACAAATTACAGAGATAACCATATACACAAAGATGCAGTGGAAATAATACTTCAGTTCATTAATGGAAAATACTGAAATATGCTTACAACCAGAAATGGAAATAAACCAGCTAGGACGATGGTAGCTTATCTCTAAGAAGAGATGTGTGGCTACATGCCTCTGAACTGTTCTGAATTGTGTTACAATGAGGCTCGAAGGCCTATTTATTGTTGAGAAACAATGGAAAACCCTTCACATTCCAAAACCTAACCCTAGAAGATGAAACGCCAAATTGTGGGCCCCGTTTTTGGGTAAGTTGGTACATCAACTTCCCGGGGTCGCGAATTGGTCGTATTATCTCCGTTTGATGCGCATGATAGCCCGTTGGAAATATCTCTCCAAGGACTACGACGAAAAAGATGATTTTTTGAAAGAAAAATCGCTAGCGGTAGATTTCCCAAAAAACGTCGTTTAGGGCCTCAAAACGGCTCCGGAAGTTTAGGACCCGAAAAATTGCTAAAAATAGTAAACTGCGCTATAATTAAGGAAACTGAAAAACTGAAAGGGACAGTTGTGGGGATCCAGATGGGATAGGTGGGTGGCCACCAACATCCATCTGGATCATTTGTAGTCCCTCTCCAAGGAAAGCAGTTATTGGTTGGTTATTCCATAAGTGCCACAAGGAAAAGAATGCAAGATTCAATCAAACTTGGGTAAATACTTTGGAAATTATCATGACAAAATGTCTTTTACCACTAAACATTGCAATAATGCTTGCATCTAAAATTTGTTGTAGTTAGTTGTTGAGAAAGTGAAGCATGGGATTTTTGTTGGCTATATAAGATATTATGAGATTAAGTTTAGGTTTTATCTTCCCCTTCTTGTTAGAGAATTGAAGCATCATCAAGTTGTAATCTCTATATCAACTCAAAATATTGACAACAAATTCAACACCAAATCAAGTATAATGGCAACTCAGAATTAATGTAAGTTTATTGGTTGAATTGCATTGTAAATAGATGCATTTTCAATAGAAACTAGGACCAGATTGTAGTGCTCGTCACCTTGATTCCAATGGTGTGAATGACACTCAAATCTGAGTTTGTATGCCCCAGATATTCACGGTCAAAGTTGGCCATGTGGCATGTTTAAGGAGGCAACAAATTGACCAAAACCCGGCACAAGGAATGCAGCCATCGGAATGGGCGAAAATGTCGAATGCTTAAATTGTCCAGTGACCCTTATTTACGACAAAGTTAAAAATAATTGGTTGGTTTAATATATATATATATATATATATATTAAAGATTGAAATGGGGTGGCAGATGACCAAACCCTGCCACCCTCGGTCCATATATAATAAATGTTATATATAATGTTAATGAGTGGGCCCGACCCCCACCATACCACTTGTCGCATATCCGGAGGTGGTGGGGCTTGAACTTGCCCGGCTAGCCTGACTGGTGCTAAAAACATGTTACCGCTCAACCGTCATGCAATATATCATAACCACGTGCTAAAGTTATTTTTTTAACCATCGGCCAAGTTTAAAACAAAAAACTAACACATTTTCCAATTGGGAGTCGACGGGGTTGGAACACATGACCACCCACACCACACTTAGCACCTTTGTTGTATGGCCAAACAACTTCAATATTTACTACATCACCTCAATTATATTTAAACCACTCATACGCCATTCAAATGAACGATGGAGTAAGGATGCAGTGGAATGCTGAGTAGCTAGGAGGGCCAAAACTATGAGCGAGAGAATATGCCAAGATGACAAAAAAGATTCCCTTGAGGGTCAGAGGTGCCAGTGACAGAATTTGTCAAGCTTATAATCATTTTTTCACATTTTATCTCCATGAGTCCAACCATGCAGTCAGAATCTCCTTCTGAGCAGCAAAAATTCAGGTGTCTAGCAGTAAGGAATCTTTGGAGAATCTCGTGGAATCTAAAAGATTCCCTTGGAGGCTGATATTTGACCGAATCAGAATGGTGCAAACTTTATAGTCATTTTCATAGAATTTAATAGGGAGCGCAGTGGTGTGCTTAGAATATTCATTCGAGCAACAAATTTTCTGACCATCTTCAAGAAGGAATCTCGGCGGAATATTCAAGATTCCCGAGGCTCAGAAATTTGATGGTGTCAGAATTGGACAAGTTTACAGTCGATTTTGCACCATTCATTCTCAGGAATTCAATGATGCAATTCATTTCAGCAACTGAGTTTTGAATTTATAGGCCATCTCCGAGAGTGGAGGTATATGATGCAGTTATGCCATGTTTTTCTTCTAATTTTTTGAGATGATGTTTTTGTTGTTGAGATCCATGTTTACCATTATGTTGAGGGATACTTGTATGCCATATTTTGTGAGAATTTATTAGCTTTTCATGTTGAAGGAAGACCCATTTGAGTGAGAGTTCCTCTAGAACGTCACATGGAGAGACATGCCACTCTTATTGAGGGAATTTGCCCATTTGAGTGAGAGTTCCCGAGAATGTCTCATGGAGAGACATGCTACTTTGGTTCAGGGTATTCATCCTTGTAATGACAAAGAATATTCGATGTACATCATCATCATCTTGCAACTTTAATGAAGCGAGCTCCCCACTCCTGACACCAGGACCCAAAGATGTAACCCACAGTGGGTGAACTCCGTTATCAATGTATTTGTGTTCTTGATTTGATGGTTTTCGTTATGATTCATCTTCTTTACAATAGGCACATGTGGATTTTCATGATATTTTGAATGAAATTTTTATAACATCACAGAAGTAAAAGATATTGGTTAATTCCGATAGCTGGAGAGATCTGGATCAAGTTTGGTATCAGAGTGATCTTCTCACTGATGTGAATTGCGAGTGTGAAGGATTGAACGTGCAACAAGAAAGAAAATGGAGGATGATAGATATATGTATGAGGCCTTACTCAGGATGTCAGAAATGGTGGACATAATGTATGAAGCTTATGAGAAGAAAATGGAAAGAGAGTGTTAGGGCCTAAATCTACCTCAGGCTGAGGAAGGCAGGTTTAGGGTAACATCAAACCACACTTAACCTGGTAGCTAGCCCTACCAGGTCGGGAGAGGGCTCTCTCCTTGTCAATCTCAAAGAAAATATGGCAAGTAAGGCTTGAGATGATTGATATGAATTCTAATTTTAGGCTAGGTATGTTTGCTCAGAGGATTTTGTTTGATTTTAATGGTTGGTCGCTGGATCAGATGGGGAAGGCAGCTTTGGGTCCGGGTAATCAACTCAGATTTGTAGAGGTTTCTGTGGGGCGAGGTAGGAAAATGCTTTAGTACTTTGAATTAAGTGAAATGGAGAGTCTTAAGACTGGTGAGGAGTTGGAGAGGGCATGAAAGTATCAAGAATCCTCTTCAAACAGTTGAAAACATGTACAACCAAATAAACCCTAAGGTAGAGCACTGCAACATCAATGATTTCCACCTTTATACTTGATTCATTTAGTTAAGCTGAAAAGAGAGAGATGATGGCACACATAAACACATGTAAACTTGAATCACAGAAGGAAAAACAATACTAAATCACCTTGCCACAAGAATCCCACAAAATGCTGCAAACCCTGGTCTATTTCCTTGCCAAACTGTAGAGATGAATGTACAATAATGCTCAAAGCATTCACAAGAGTCCAACCTTTACAAATGACTGAAAAAACACATGATATAGACCTCCAAACCACTTGTGCTATCCATCAGGGGTTGAATCCATGAGAAGAGGGGTGGTTTCAACCATATCTAATCTAGGAACACAAAAATAGGCAGTGGAACAACTTGCCTCTAAAACCTAGGAAACTGATTCATTCAACTTTAAACCACCTACAACTGATGTATCTACCTTATCAAGTCAATTTTCATCATTTTTACATCATAGTACATCAATTTACATCATGTCAGCTCATGGATTTGACCATAAGAGAGAAAAAGTCAAACTAGAAGAAAACTAGGCGAAAAACAGAGTTTTTGAGCAAAATTGGCACTTTTTCATCCTGTGTGTAGCGCCACTTTTTCCCAACTGAATTTGGAGGCCTTCCCCTTCACCAAATTTTCTCCAAGTGGGCTTGTTGGAAAGGTATATCTGTCTACTTTCTAGGACAAGTGGAATTTTTGAATTTGGTGTCCATTTTCCCCTCCAAAAATCAGTTCTCCCAACACTACTTCCTGTGTGGCAAAAAGGTGGTAGAGAGAGCATTTTTGAGGTGTTTTTGACCCTTTTGGAGGCCCAAAACTTGTCAAAGTTTCCTAGTAATTTCTGGGCATGTATAATTTTTCACAAGGAATCCAAAAATGTGAAGTTTTCCTCCAGAGGAGGTCCCTATCAAAAGCGAGCGCTAGGTGGCACTACGCACCTACTGGAAAAACCTGTTTTTTCCTTGAAAAATTCAAAATTGCCAAAAATTTTGCCAAATTTCTTGAAATTTGGCATGAGTGATCTGCATCAAGTACTATGTTGGGCCAATGAAGCTTTAGCCAAGATCTTGAGCTTATCTTTCTCTTTCTTGCTCCTCAAAGTCTTCCTCAACTTGGCTTTTAGGCTCCTTATCCTTGCTTTGCAAATCTTGTTTCGTGCCAAATAGTGATAAGCCATGTGCCGCAACATCTTTTTATCCTTATTGGCTTTCTCAAGTAGCTTCTCCAAGTGCATATTTGCCCTCTCTAGCCAAGATTCTCGGTCAGCATCAATCTCTTGCTCAAGCGGTGTCAATTTGACTTTCCTCCTCTTTGTTGCTTGCTTGTTTTCCCTTATGGTTTGTAGCTCCATGATTGTCTGCTTATCCTCCAACTGCTTGTTCCATTGCTCAAGGTAATTTATGATCCACTTAGCTCTTTCAAGGTTAAGAGATAAGTCATGGATGTCAGCTTCTTTTTCTTTGATGATCTCCTTGAGTTTTGAGCTTTGGGAGCCCAAATCAGTGTCTTCATCCTAAATCAAAATAAAATCTCTTTCCTGACCTTCAGAAGGCCCTTCCTCATGCAATGGTTTCTTCCCTTTATCCTGTACCTGCTTTTTTGAAGAAGAAGGCAAAGCCCCTTTCACCCCGGGTGAAGATAGCATTTGCCTATGGTCTGATGAAGGAAACGAGACCCCTTCCACCCCAGGTGGAGATAGTACTCGTTTGGCAGTTGCAAATAATCTCCTTGTGCCTTTTTCATAAGTGACAAATACTGGCACACCTGTAGTTTGAGTCTCATGAACCTCTTGTTGATTTGAAGGCCCTCCCTCCTCTTGAAATACTGATGGGGTCACTTGAGGGTTTGTGAAAACCTCATCTGAAATGAAAGTATCCCATGAAACATTCAACAAACTCAGCTGATGTAAAACAACAATATTGATCAATGAAAAGTGATCAATGTTGTTGTACTGTTGATGAGGAGGTTTTCTTTGCACCAATGTGGCCATTTTCTCAATATTTCTGCATATGAAATAGGGGAGGTTCATCATCCTCACTCTAGTGAAATGCATCAATAATCTAACATGATAAGTGTACAAGTGAGAAAATCTCCCTTCACAGCTGAAGTATTTGATAATGAGCTTCATGAGTGGAGCATAAGTGTCCTGTAGGTATCTGAAAGGAAAGACCCTACTGATTTGCTTTTGATAACTAGCCTTGATATAAGGCTCATAATGCTCTTTGCCCACAAGTTGTCCTTTGTTCCACTATTCACCCACATTTGGAATACCTGTTGCTTCAGCTATAGTTTCAGGTGTTAAAGTGAAGGAAACACCTGCTAAGTTCACCTGGCCATTGTGAAGATGAAGGACAAATAGTCTAGCAAGTTCATGGTGGTATTTCACCCTTTCCACCATCTCACAAAACTGGTAGCAAGACTAATGTTTGAAACATGTTACTACAAGAGGACAAGCCAATAATTCTGTGAGTGTAGTGGGCTCCTCCCGGATGTGTTTTCCTCCCTTATGTGGTTTTCTTGGTGCATGAATCTCTTGGGAGGAATCACTCACAGTTTCCTCATCCCTTTCATAAGCTGAATCTGTTTCCATATTTGCCACTGTATGGTGTAAAATGATGAGTATGAAGAGATTTTATTTCAAGAATAGGTGATTGTTGTTTGATGAGTGGGACTGATGAGTGGAGGATTTTGATGCTAGCTGTAGGGTTATTAGGGAGTGATAGGGTTTTGGGAATGAGGATTAGGGTTTGGGGAATAGTGGGAATTAGGTGTTAGGGTTTTAGGGTTTTGGGGATAGGGAGGTAGGATGAGTGTAAATGAGAGAGGGAAAGGGAAATGAAATTAGGGAAATTCAGTGGAGAGGAATGGGATATGTGAAAATGATGCAGGGGAGTAAAAACAACAAGTATGACAAAATTACAAAACCCTAGACAGTTTTGCAATGCAACTGTGCAGCAAATTAGGGTTTGATTTTTCACCTATTAAAACACCATCAAGGATGATAAAATGTCTTGAAATGGAAAAATCGAAGGTTTTACTTACTTGAGGAATGATATTTGCAAGATTTAGAGCTTTAGAAGGTTGATTGAAAGAGTTTTTGGCTTGACAGACTGGAGCGTCGCACCAACACCCAAGTGCGCCGCGCCAGTTCAAATCCCTTTGTAAATTCTGTGCCCGGTGTGCCGCGCCTATGCCTAGGTGCGCCGCGCTAAGAGGAATTTCAAAACTTTGCTATGATTTCCCTCCTTTCACCTCAAATCGCGATTTTCGCCTTGTTCTCTCACTTTAGCACAAAAAATAAATTCTTCAACACAAGGAGCACTTTATATACAAGTGAATTTAATTTTTCATTTAGAAAACCCACTTTCTAAAGTTTTCTTTTTCACTTTGTTCTTTTAAAAACTCTGTTTTGCAGTTTGGATCCCTTTTTGACATTTGATGGATTAATGCTTGGATTTTCTTGTCTCTTTTGCAGGAGCTAGAGTGCAGGAGTTTGGCAAGGTGACCCAAGGGTGCAGTTTTGAACTTATTACATATAGGAAAATTAAAATTACATGAAATTTTTATACATAAAACATAAAAACTTTATTTTTCCTCAAAACAGGGTTTTGAGGAAAAATCAATTACTGAGTATATCATAATTAAAATTTTGATGCTGAGACCTTATTAGACCTCCTCATGTGCCTGTTGACCATTATTGAGCTTTTACATGACTATGGTGACAAACCCTAGACCTAATGAGACATAAAACCCTAAAAATGGCTTTTGCAAATGTAATGACAAAAGATGACTGTAAATGACCTGAACTTGTGAAAATAGGCCAGCAGGTAAAGATCATGAGGGAAATGTGATAATATGCCACTACCATCAAATGATCCATGATCTTAATGGAATGTAGCTGATCGGATGAGACACCTAGAATGCATGCAAAAAAAAGAATTTTGATCACTGATGGAGGGATGAAGATACCGACACTAATAGAGAGGAACAAGAGAAAGAAAGAGCAGAGGATGGTGCTCCATCTACCCCCTCGAGTGTACATTCATCTTCTTCATCGTCTTCTCGTCATTCAAAGGGGGAGATCAATCAAAGCATTCAAGCAAAGAATGT